>JAJJWW010012426.1:0-62865 GCA_023531295.1 Papaver armeniacum
GTATGTCTCCATATAGGATGGTTTATGGGAAGGCTTGTCATCTTCCGGATGAACTTGAACATAAGGCTTATTGGGCGATAAAGAAATTCAACATGGAGTATGATGAAGCGGGGAAACAAAGGAAGTTACAACTACATGAGCTAGAGGAGATACGTAATGATGCTTACTAGAGTGCCCGGATTTACAAGGAAAAGACTAAGCTTTTTCATGACAAGATGATTTCGTGGAAAAGTTTTGTTGTGGGGCAAAAAGTTCTTTTATTTAATACTCGTTTACATTTATTTCCGGAAAGCTTAAGTCCCGTTGGGTGGGACCATTTGTTGTTACTAATGTTTATACTCATGGTGCGAGTTGATATTGTTAGCGAAAAAACAGGACAACAATTGAAAGTCAACGGCCATAGGTTAAAGCCATATTATGAAAACTTTCCAACGGAGCATGTGGACGTAATTGGACTTCGAGATGCACTCCCTCTGGAGGAGTAATGTGCCGCAAGAGCTAGGTCGGGCCGTCGACTTTAAAACAAGCGCTTAATGGGAGGCAACCCATCGGTTTTGTATTTCTTATCTTTTTGCTTTTTCTTATTTCTTGTTTCTTATCATGTTAAAATTTCCCACCTTGACTTTACTAGGAGGATTCAATTACATTGAGGACAATGTAAAGTTTAAGTGTGGGGGAGTGGTTAAGCATGTTTTTAAAACAAAAATTACAAAAAAAATTAAAAAATTTTGAAAAAAGAAAAAAAAGTTTTACTTAAAAATTCCAACTTTTAAAGATTTTAGAGTCCCTAGCATGCTTCTAGGTATGTTTACATAGAGATTTTGACCGACATAATTGAACTTGGAAATGTTAGAGAACTACATTCGGATTTCTTGTTTGTTTGAGTGTTAAATAATGGATTTAATCATGCCGGTGATGCGAATTTGGTGCGAGGAGAAGTGCGTTATTAGAGTTGTTGATCAATCATTAGTGGAGACTACCCGTATTCATATCATGAGAGGCACCGACCCAGAAATCTTCCATCTACTAAAGAGCTTCTTTTGAGTGTGTGTCACCGTAAGTTAATTAGGGTAGAATGGTGAGCTACCCAACCTCCCACCAATAGAAGCACTACTCTTTGATCTCTTGAGTGCTAATTTTGTCAATCATGAGGGTGACGTCCATGGATGAAAGCTTCCTTCTTGTAGTTTGATTTGCAGATAGCACCATTCTCTCTCGCGACAACAACGGATCCATAGAAACACATTCATCATCAACAAGGAGCAACATTAAAATCTACAAGGAAAGTTGGAAAAGTTTAAGGTTTACAAGAAACGGAACGAGAAAAAGAGCAAATTTCAAATACAAGTAAAGCAACATACAAATGAGCGGATTTTACATAATATGTTGAGGACTTACAATACAATGAGGTAATTTTATATTCAAGTATGAAGACTTATTCATGAAAGCGAAGAAAATTAAAAGGTGAGAATTTTTGAAGTTTATGATTTCAAGACGATACAAGGTGTGAAGAATCAAGCGGTAAAATACTTCTCCCACGGCCATGGTTTATTTTTGTATTTAATTTCTCTTGGTTCAAAAAAAAAAAAAAAAAAAAAAAAAAATTGAAAAAAAGAAAAAAAAAAAAAAAAAGAGAAAAACAAGAGAAATATTTGTTTTGTTTAAGTAGGAAGGAAAATATATAAGGAAGTTTCAAGCGACAAGGATATTTAAGGTAAAAAGAGTTAAGAATTGTTAAAGATTTATGAAATTCAAGGGTTTATCATCAATAGTTGAAACCAAGACGAAGACCATCAAGACGAGGAGCGGAAGGCGTTTTATTGGATGCCGTGAGAGTGGTGTTATCATAATTGGCGATCGGATGTGAAGGTGAGTAAGTAATCTCATCCTCAATATAAATGGTTGATTTCCTTTCTTAGAGATCGTAAATCGGAAAAATGGTTTTTCAAAATATTAAAAGATGTGGGTTTTCAAAATTTCGGAAGTTATCCTTCCCACCATTCAACGTGATGCGAGATTTCTATCTTCATTCCTACCGCGCACACATGAGAGAACCATAAAAAAGCCGTCTTTTGAGTGCAATTATCATAAAATCTTATTTGGTGAGGCGAAGTCGAGGCGAAATGCTTATTGATCGTTTCTCAAACACGCATTCTCTCATTATGGTGTGGTTATTTCTCACTCAACAATTAAGAACGAGAATATGTTCTTTAGTATTTCTAACTTCTTATTACTAGCATGCGTAAACTACATGTCCTCATAACTTTTTGTATGCTTGGGACGCTTGAACGCTTTGAAGTTGTGAGTTTTTAGTTTGATTTGCTCGAGGTCTAGCAAAGTCTAAGTGTGGGGGAATTTGATAGGTGTAGAATACACCGTATTTACTATCTAGTAGTTTATGCTTTCTTTGCTATTTTTCTTGTAAATTATGTATTTTACGCTTGTTTTGAGTTTTGTAGCTACTTTGGAGTCGCACGGAGGAAAAGAAGAAGAAATCACCCAATTTAAGTAAAAAGGGCAAAAAGGTCATTTACGGGCGAACACTATACGGAGCCCCAGAGTGGTTAAGGGGCTCTCATCCAGGTACCCCTTATCAATCAGCATGGGTGTTATTAACACGGGTAGCCCTTATCCGAGAGGATGGTCATCTTCGGGTAGCATCCAATTGGGTCGGTCCTAACTGCACCGGATCAAACCCGACCAGGATCCGTGTCATTTAAACCTAAACTCCGAAATCGAGACCATTTCTCAATCATTCGGTTTCATTACCTTTGTCCGAAAGTAAGAAAGAAAGCAGCCAAATCGCTCGTTAATGAAGTCGAGAGAGATAAACGACGAAGAGCCGAGAGATTGAATCGAGATTGAGACGCCGCCACTGAGTGAACCGAAAGAAGAAGACGAATTCGATATGAGTATGGGTTATGTCGAATCGGGTGATGGATCTGGGGGTTTGTGTTTGAATCTTGAGATGGTGATGAAGTTCGAAGAAATTAGAGATTGAAGAAGCGATTGAAGGGGATGGTGAATCGAAGATAATTACGCCATTTGTTGAGTTTGGTGAGAGGGTATTGAAGAGAACCACGGATCGTGTGAGATTTGAAATGGGATTGCTGTTGGTTAATTTGTGATGAAGATGATAGGGTTTGATAGTGGAGACGATTTCTCGGGTTCGATTTATGGGGATGAGCTCGAGCACAGATGCGGTGAGACAAGGCAAAAGGAAATTCACAAGAAAGAGAAGTGGGGTTTCGTGATGTTTAAATGGGTTTGATTCTATGGGTTTGAGGACTCGGAGAAGATGGGTTGTCTCGTGTTGTCGATTGAGCAAGATGTCTGGGGTGTTGATGGAGTTAGGGTTTCTGTGCAATGGAGTTTCAAATGGCGGTGAAGAATTAGGTTGCTGGGATTGAAGGATTGCAGGTGCCGCAGCTGGTGGTTGTTGCTGGTGTTGTGCAGCAATGGAAATGAAGTATAAGGATGAGAAGATGCGAGATCAGGGGGAGATGGCGAGTACTTGGTGGTTTTAGAGTTATGCCGGTGAGATGTTTGTGGTGATGGTGATTCTTGGTATTGAGGCTTGTACAAAGTGTGATGGTGGTGGTTCGGTGGAGTCGAAGAATGAGTGCGGGGCCATTTTGGCTGGGTAGAAGTTGATTTAAGTTGCGGGTGCAAGTATTTGCAAATCACAGTTGAGGAAATGGACAAGCTGATATGAGTTACTGAGGAAGGGTCAAGAATCTTATTCTTGTGATTGAGAAGTGGGTTTCTCGGGTAGAGGATTGAAGGAATTGCTAGAGATTACTGAGTGGGTTTGAGTGCCGCTGATAATTTGAGAACAAACACGAGAGATTGAATGTTTATTTGAGCCAATTGAGCTAATTGACTTAGATGTATGTTTAGGACAGGTTTGGGCTCAATGTGAAGTTGGCGGAAACAGGAAGTGCTAGTGATGACAAGTGGAAGCGAGAGAGACCGCAAGGCCGGATTGGCTTGAGTGTGTGGATTGGAGTTGCAACTGTGTGGTTTTGAAGGATGTTATGAGCCGAACTGGAATTGAGTGAGTGCTTGTATTTGACAGGACTTGTGGTTAGGACCGGTGATGGATTAGGTTGCGGTTGCCTTGGGCTTGTGATCACAGTGGAGTCTTTGTGCAATGATGCAACTACAGGTATTGGAGTTGATTGCCATAGCTTGATGTTTCTGCAAATGGAGAAAGTGCAAGTTGAGATGGAAATGGGAATGTTTTGTGATGCTGCCATGGTCACAATGGCTGAGCTGGAATGGGTTTGAGTTTGCTATACAAAGGAAGGTGTAGCCATCAGGGCTGGTAGTAATGCACAGGGATTGTGCTACACACGGTCGCCGAGCCGAGTGCAATAGCCTGGCCATGTCGAGTTGATCGGACAGCTATAATGACTACATCCGACAACAAATGGCGAGTTCTTAGTGACTTGGGTTTAATCGTGACAAATGACTCGTACGACTCACACAAATCGGTCGACTTGAGTTGACTCGATCGATTCGCTTTGACCCGATCCGACTTAGAGTTGACCCGTTGACCGGTGACCGGTTTGACTTTCATAGGTCACCCGAGCTAGTTTTCCGGTGACTTTCCCAGATTCCGGCCATAATCCCAGCTTTTCCGGTGAGCCAAAAATCCGAATTTTCTATGGACTCCTCTCATGGGTGTGAAGACTTGGGCTAGGAATTGGATGGAGAATTGGACTCAAATTTGGAAAGAGAAGGTGGAAGAGTTGAGAAAAGCTTGGATTTGGAAATTGAATTGCAAAAGAATAAGGATTCTATTCCTTGGAAGAATTGGAGAATATTGAAGCCTATAAATAGAGAAGTTTTCTACAACTTCTACACACCTCTCTACACACACAATACTTGTGTTTTTGCTTGCTTTTCTAAGATTTTTCTTTTTAATTACTTGTGTGAACTTGAAAATTCTTCTTTTAATTATTATTATTTGTGTGAATTTCAAAAACATGAGTAGCTAATTTTCTTATTGATTGAGGATGAATTCCTAGTTCTTAACATGATTTGAGTTTTTGTTTTCAATTCTATCTTGAGATTTTTCACATGATTATCGATTGTTTTTACTAATAGGAGTGATCTTAAAGACATTCATGATTGATTGATAGATTGTTTGGAGTGCACGCTAAATTGATTTGTTAATTGATCTATATCTAGTATAAGTTAGGGAATACGTAATCGTTCTCGACACTTTACACAAGTAGAAAACACGAGACCTTGCGGAGGGATTCCGTGGAGCAATTGTGTGTAGAAACAACGCTAGAAAGTGAACCAAGCGAACCGAGTTTAACTACTAGTACTAAACCTAAATTCATAAATCTTAATGCATTCGGGAATTACATCTTGTAAAGCGGACCTCAAGGTGGTTCTTTTGAATAGAATCGATAACTAAGCGGACTCGTTACTCGGTGAAATTAGGGATTTTGGGGCTAGCTAAGCGGACCAGCATCAACAGTACCTTCACTTCCATACGCATCCATTCTTCTTAGCTCGACTTCAGTTCTTCCATGTCCTTTCTTCATTCTCGATTTAATTCAACAGCAGCAGCTTTTAACCCATTTCATCACCTATGGTCAAATATGGCAGCAGAATCACCT
The DNA here is from genome assembly GCA_023531295.1 of Papaver armeniacum. Classification (NCBI taxonomy): domain Eukaryota; kingdom Viridiplantae; phylum Streptophyta; class Magnoliopsida; order Ranunculales; family Papaveraceae; genus Papaver; species Papaver armeniacum. Next base: position 5,637 of record JAJJWW010012426.1, read on the forward strand.
CAAAATCGGATCCACGGAAAACCCATTTTGATTCTTGCTCTAATTCTTCGGTATCTGAACTTGAAACACTCAATTCCTTCTCAGTTAATCTCTTCCACCATTACTGCAACATCAAACCCTAACTTGAGAATCTCCATCATTGAACAACATCATATCCCCATTCTTATATTCATATTAAACCCTAAATATCACAGATTGATTCAAAACCCCATCGAAACAACACCAGATCCTTGTTCTTCTCAGCCCTCATTCTCCCTCTGATTTCAGGACACAAAAATCCCGCATCCAACAAAATGATTGATAAATAAATGAGTTCTCCAAATTTTTGGGTTAAGGTAAGTGAAACTACGTAAGGCACCCACTATTTGATATGGGCCACCCGTTGACCATTTGGCCTGTCAGTTTCAGGGAACTGACTGCATGTTCTCTTTCTTGCTCCACTGTCAGTTGCGGGGAACTGACAAATCATTCTTTGCCTCTTTTGTAGCATAACCTTTGCTGGTTCCAAGTATCACTCGCATGTGGATTGACCTTTTTGCTCCTTACACTCCAAATGGACGTTTTATCCTTCTTTTGCTCCGAATGACTCCAAAGTACCTTTACCACTCAAAAGCAAACATAAGATACATAATTTACAAGAAAAGTGGCAAAGAAAGCATAAACAATAGATAATAATTAAGGTGTTTACAACACCTATCAGCACGCTTTTTCTGCCTTAGGGTATCTGAGTTCATCATCCCTCAAAGTCCGACTGAAGTAGTATATAGGGTGCTCAATTCCTTCATCATCTTCTTGGGCGAGAAGAGCTCCGACAGCAGTATCACTAAAAGCAATGTAGAGACACAACGGTCTTCCTTGTGCAGGAGATTTCATGACGGCTGGGGATGACAATGTCTGTTGAATCTTCCGAAAAGCCTCTTGTTGTAGTGTCGTCCAAACAAAACTTTCCCCTTTCTTCAGCAAGGGGGTGAGTGAAGCAATAAGCTGAGCTAAACCCGGTATGAAACGCCGGATGTAGTTTACCTTACCCATGAAGCTCTGGAGTTCTTTCACAGTTTGTGGAGGTGACATCGTGAGGATGGCTTGGGTTTTGGCTGGGTCGACTTTGATTCCCTCGGCGGTCACCTAGAAACCTAGAAATTTGTCCGAAGAGACGCCAAAGGCACAATTCAAAGGATTCATCTTCATTTTGTATTCACGACACCTTTCAAACACCTGTCGCAGAACCTCTGTATGGGCCGCCCGGGTTTTTTATTTAACCACTATGTCATCCATGTAGTCTTCAACTTGCTTATGCATCATCATATCATGGAAAATTACGGTCATGGCGCGTTGGTAGGTGGCGCCAGCATTTTTCAAACCGAAAGGCATCACGGTATAGTAAAAGTTTCCGAGAGGAGTTCGAAAAGTTATCTTACTTGCATCGTGCCCGTACATCTTTATTTGATTGTAGTCGTTGTACCCGTCCATGAAAGAGAACATACCATGTCCACTGGTGGCGTCTACCAGCATATCAATGTTAGGGAGAGGAAAACCGTCCTTGGGGCAGCATTTGTTCAGATCCCTAAAGTCAACACAGCACCTGATTTGGTCGTTCTTCTTCTTTACTGGAACCACATTGGCCAACCAGGTGGGATGGTGAATGGGTTTGATGAAACCATCGGCTAGTAATTTTTGAAATTCGGTCTTGATCTGTTCTTCCACATCGTGTCTGAACTGTCTCAAAGATTGTTTGACCGGTTTGGATTCGGGTATTATATGTAGATGGTGAGTGACCAGTTTCTCATCCAGGCCAGGCATTTCCTCGTACGTCCACGCGAATACATCTTGATATTCCTTAAGAAGGTCCACAAGTTTTTCGCGTTCGTCAGCACATAGAGTTGAGCTGATGGAGACATGCCGTGGAGATTCCTCACTTCCGATGTTGACAACTTCGAGTTCATCTGTGGTGGAGTTGTTTTCGTCCTGCAGTTATCGTGGTGCATCCGGAACCTCCTCTTGTGGCTCGCTGATGTGATTGCATTCCATTGGGCGGAGTGACTGGGTGGTAGTCTCCCCTGCTAATTGCTAACAGCAGCGCCGATATACAGTTTTCCCTTTTTCGTCACGACTTTCAATAAAAGCTCGCTCTCGCTTGGTATGAGCATGAATCATATTTCCGTTTGATGAGGGTAAATTGGCATGCTTTTCTTTTGGAGGGATGGCGCGAGATTAAGTTTCTTGGTGCAGCGATGTGAGCCTGTCCTCTTTTTCGATTGATGTCCATGTCGGGAGTGGAGTACAAATAAATTTTCCTGACAAGTCCTGCGAATTTTCCTTTGGTTCGAACATCTCCATACCACAGATTGGTGCATAAGGAGATAATGACGCGGGAATGCGAATAACTTCTTCATTCAACATGGTCTTTAGGCATTGGTGATATGTTGAAGGAATGATCATGTTATCGTGGAGCCATGGTCTTCCCAGTATCATGTGGTAGTCTGGCTCCTTTTCGATTACCTCGAACTTTACCTTCGACTGGATTGGTCCTACCGACAGATTTAGGTTCTTGTATCCATGCGTGTTGGTTAGGTTGCCTTCGAAATCTGTCATCATGGTAGGCTGTCGTACAATTTTACTTGGCCGCACCTTGGCTGTCCTGAGTGTTCTGAGAGTAATAACATTGGAGGACGCCTCCGTGTCGATAAGGGCCCTTTTGAACTCTGAATCCTTGATGCGAGCAGTGACGTGCAGCGCTCGGTTATGTCTCTCTTCTGCCATCATGTCGTCTTCAGTAAATGTAACATTGTTGACGGACATTTCTGACATTCTTGAATCCTCCGAGCGTAAAGAAACCAAACACGCATCTATGGCTATTTGATTAATCGCAGTAAATGTCTCCGCTCGCTGGTCCTTTAAAAGGTGCAGAAGTTCGCATAAACTTTACACCAACGCGGCTGCTTCCTGGTTCACTGGTCTCTGGTTGGTAGTGAAGGTGTTGACTTGAGAATGATCATGCGAGACGTCAGTCCCCAGTGTTGGAATTCCCGGGGCGGGTGAACCGCTCAAATCTGATGTAAATCTGATAAGAAAGTTAAGTATGATGTTTATCGTCTCCTTCATCAGGTTCATGTTCCTTGTGTGGATTTCCTGAACTCGTGCCAATTCAGCCAACCTTGGAATTCTTCCATCGTCTGTACCATTAGGTGTCGTGCTAGGGAAAGATACATCGCCATTCGCCAGAGTCGGAGCGGAATTTGGGATCACGGACTCGGTTCTAAGACTGACCATCTTCTGGAAATTGAGTTGCAACCGAGAGATTTGACCTCCCACTGTGGTCACCAATTGTTTGTGGGTGAAAACTGTTTCTGCTGATTTTGGTAATTTTGGGTGTGTCGATGAGAAACGAATCTAAACCCTAAACAATGCACTGCACGGGAGTACTTTTGATTCGAGAGATCAATCTGTACAATTCTGGCCTAAACCAAAAAATGGCCGTTCCAGGCTTGCTTTGGTCACAAAGTGAAGGAGAAGGGTTGGTCTTATGGTGGGAAGCAAAGAGAGTGTTGAGACCAGAATGGTTAATTCTGAAGATGTGGCTTGTTTTATGACTTGTATCAGAAAGTGGAACTGGCTTGCAGAGTGAAAAGCTATCAGTTCTTGGTGATTTCTGGATACTATGTTGTTGTCGACCAAAAACTTATTCTTTGGTGAAAATAGGTGAAGTCTATTTATACAAGTCATATTGAAACGTACCCTGGTCTCGTAGGAAGTGGAAACGATTGAGTGGTGGAAGAATAGAGTAACGTGCAACCGTCGGACGTTATGCTTCCATGATGAGGGAAATGAATTCGTGTAACCATCAGTCATTACGCTTCCATGATGAAGGAAATGAATTGTTTACACCGTTAATTTTCACCACCACTAATTGTCCTACTTCATGAAACTTTCTTGTAACAGGCACATTGCACGCCGCAAGATAAAAGGACTTGGCTAAATGGTAAGAGTTTTACGGTAGTTGCAGCTTACGATACTTTTGATAATGATGGGCTCATTACGTTTCCTTATAAGCAAGTATGGAATGCTCTCATTCCATTGAAGGTGCCTTTCTTTGTTTGTACTTTATGCTACAGAGGCGCGCCAACAAGAGATTTTCTCTACCGAGCTGGGAAGGTGCAATCTCATCTTTGTCTTTTTTGTGTTTCTGAACTAGAAACAAACTCGCATTTGTTTCTTCATTACAAGTTTACTAGAAAAGTCTGGAACTACTTCTTTGATACGCTAAGACTAAATTGGGTTTTTCAGAATTTGTTAAAGCAACAATCTGGAATCGGAGAGTTGTGAAACCAAAAATAGGAAAATAGAAAATTTGGTTTCTTTTACCTTTTGCAGTTTGGTGGATTCTTTGGCAAGAACGGAATAATAGGTGCTTCACGAATAAATTTAGGAGTAGTAAGCAACTTATCATTGCAGTTAAGTGCAATATGTTCAATTGGTTGATTTATACCAAGACTTTTGATGGTTTCCCTCTTTCAACTTTTTGTAATTGGGATGATTTTGTGAACTATCCTTGACAACACTTTTGTTCGCTCTTCTTAGAGCTGTTGTATTATTGTCACCTTGAGTGGCCCTCTTTTTTAATATTTTTTGCCCTTTTCAGTCAAAAAGGTTTACCCATAATCTCTGATCTGCCTATACAAATAATAAAAATTTGAAGTAAATGTTTACCCAAATATGATTTAAAATAGCTTGAAGGAATTATCAGTCTGTATTATCAGCCACTCTTCGATCATATGAAATTTGGAGTTGAATTTTGTCAGTGACGGAACTAAAGGGGGGATAACCCTGGCTGTAGCCCCCCATTTTTCTTATAAAACCCTAAAAATTGAGTAATTCACTCCTTAGAAAGAAAAAAAAAAAGTTAGTCCACCAGGTTCATTAAGTTAGTCCACCAGGTTCAAGGGATTTACTCCACCAAATCTTAAATATCCACCTTCCAACATCGATCGGGGTTTCATTTTTCCACCAAAGCCCAAATAACTTGATATCATCAGTACACCTTTTAAGCATTTTTCCATGAAAAGAATACAATCAGTTAGTATGTTATTTTCTTTGTACTCAAAGCTAATTCGTTGACAATTATCCATCGTTCTTGATGTTGTTTTTTGTTTTTTATGTTAATTTTTTTTTCCGTTCTTGTTGAAAATGCGGGGGTACCAAACTACACCACCAACTTTTTCTTAGACAACCTGTATGGACTAAAACTAAATACGATTCCGAGAGTTACAACTTAATGAATCTCAATTAGTAATTATATCAAGAGTTTATATCTCTTTCTATCACAATCAATATGTAAACGGAGACAAGTCCGTGAACCTGATTATACTGTGAGAGTACTTGGACGTATCCAAAGATCAATATCCAAAATCAATCAAGTCGTATCCAATAATTAAGATGGACGTACTACTTTGATTGATTTTACGTACAACTTGTGATATTTTAATTATATAAATAAACAATATAATGTGGAAAAGAAACAACACAGACACCAGAAATTTTGTTAACGAGGAAACCGCAAATGCAGAGAAACCCCGAGACCTTGTCCAGGCTTGAACATCAAACTGTATTAAGCTGCTACAAACTCTATCCTACTATCAAAACTTCGGACTGGAATGTAGTTGAGACCGAATCCACCGTCACAGTAATTCCCTTACAGTCGCACTCCTTACACCTCTTGAATCTCGCAAGACTCTGCGCAATTGATTCCCTTAGATGAGTTCCTTTACAGCGTAAGAGTTGCTTCAACCTAAGTGAAGACTTTAAACCAATCTGCCTCCCACAAAAAAAAACTATATGTGACTTCCGTTTTGATCGTTAGATCAAGGTGAGATAGGAAATTGTTTGCAGTAGACTATGTCAAGCAAACCTCAAAAGCCGATACTTACGACTCCCGAAGAGTAGTCTAGAGTATTATTCAACTCACATGTAAAACCTATTCCAATTTCAACAAAGAATCGTTATAAAGGAATATACTTGTGGAATCACAAAGTCTAAGACAAAGAACTTTGTGATTTCTATCTATCTTGCCTGAGAGACTCAACAATAAGTAGCAAGATCAGGATACACGAAATATCAAGATAAAGATAGACAGACTCCGCTTCACGAATCCCTAAGCGAAGTCTTTTTAGTCGCTAAACCTAAAAAGGTTTAAAGGAGAGGACGACTCTAGTTTATAACTAGGACACACAATAAGAGTGTCAGAGATTCAAAAATCCGTGTTGCTTGAATTTCTCCTTTATAGACTTTCAAGATCGAAGGTTGCTAAGGTAGCTTTGGAATCAAGTAATCTTTTTCCACCGTTAGATGAAAAATCGACTTGAGATAAACACAACAAATATATACTCTGGTTAGGATGAACCATAACCGAGTCGTGTATAATGACTTGTTCATGAAAGGTTAGCCACAACTAGCCAGAAGAACTGTAAGCTTAACCATTTTCATATAACACTTATAGACTTTAATCTTGAGTCACAACCATAGGTTATAATGTGATCATTTTGAAAAAGCGGGGGTATAACAACCACACCCAATAATTCGTTTGGCAATCTGTATGGACTAACTCCAATATTATTCTGAGAGCAACCGCTTATAAAGTGAGCTCTATCAAGAAAGATATCAAAGAGTTATATCTTTTTTTTCTCAAATCAATCAGCAAATCAAACAGATAGAAATCTATGAGCCTGATTGATATGAGAAATACTTGGACAATACCAAAGACCAATGCCCAAGTGTCAATCAATTTATATCCAACAATCAAATGTCGGATTTACCAATTGATTGAACTACGCACAACCTGTGATATTTCAATTATATAAACAAATATAATGTGGAAAAGAAATAACACAGACACCAAAAATTTTGTTAACGAGGAAACCGCAAAAGAAGAAAAACCCCGGGACCTAGTCTAGCTTTGAACACCATACTATATTAAGCTGCTATAGACACTAGCTTACTACAAGTTAACTTCAGACTGGAATGTAGTTGATCCCTAACCAAGTCTCACACCGATTAAGGTACAGTCGCATTCCTTACGCCTCTAGAACCACGCCGGATTCTGCGCACTTGATTCCTTAGCTAATCTCACCCACAACTAAGAGTTGTTATGCCCAAATTCGAAGACTTATAAACAAATCTGTCTCCCATTGATAAGTCTATTATGATAAATAAATCTGTCTCCCACAGAAGTACCTATGAAGTTTTGTTCTGTCTTATGATAAATCAAGGTGAACATGAACCAATTGATAATCTGGTCTTATATTCCCGAAGAGCATCCTAGAAATATCAATCACCTCAAAGTAACTTAATGGTAGTAGAAGATGTTACTGCGGAATCACAAAGTCTAAGACGAAGAAATTTGTGATTACTTTTTATATCTTACCTATCGGAGATAAATCTCGAGCAAATCTTAGATAAGATAGTACTCAATACGGTAGAACAAGTAAAATCAGAATACGCAACTACATAGAAAATAGTTGGATCTGGCTTCACGAATCCCAAATGAAGTCTTCAAGTCGTTAACCTAATATGGTTTTGGAAAAACCTAGGTTAAAGGAGAATCGACTCTAGTACAGGAAAGTGTTGGGATTAGGTTTTCCAGTTGGTAGAGTTCTCCCTTATATAGTCTTTCAGATCAGGGTTTGATTATAATCAAAGCTAAGATAGCTTAGTAACAAAGCATTCAATATTACCGTTAGATGAAATCTTAATTTAAGATTCAAGCTAAGTCTGCTTAGAAATAAATCAATTAATCTCCACCGTTAGATGGTCTTAGCTTGTTACACACAAATGAAATATACCTTCATTTAGATATGGGTAACCGTAACTAAACGTGTATATTGAGTTGGCTCAATAACAGTTAACCGAAGTTAGCCATATGAACACTTTTTTTCTTAACCACATTCATCTAACACTTCTAGATCAAATATGATGATCAATCAATCATGAAAGATAATCAAATGAATCTAATTGTGTTTCACATAGAGTTGTTCAATTGTTCACTATCTCATAGAAATATATATGAACAAATTGAAACAAAATCGAGGTGATTCATAATCGTATAAAGTACTTATACAAGAATCAATTCTTGAACATTAAGCCACGGTTTGCAAAGATTGCATTCCTTAATTCATAAATGTTTAGTTCATGAGTATGAGAATCATACTTAACCGATTTTAGAACTTTAACCACTATGTTCGCAAACCAGGTGCGCGAACAGCCATCCCGGACCCAACTCAGGTAGAACCGTTTGTATACTGGGTACGCAAACAAGGTTCCCGGACCTTTAAAGTTAAAATTGTTCGCATACTAGGTATGCAAACAAGGTTCACGGACTTGAATCATTACAAAACATTTCACATACTAGGTATGCATACCGTGTCGTATCCAGACATGGTTAATTGTTCTAAACTCCCATTTCAATCATTGCAACATCCTTAGAAGACGAAAATAGTTGTCTCACACAAACTATTAGCTTCAAGTAATTTTCAAGTGATCGAAAAATGATCAATACGAAATTTTCCAAATCGATCGACATCAAATGATTGTCTCACACAAATCATGTAAGATGTTTCAAGGTAATTTTCACATGATCATCTTTTGACTTAATATTTAGTTTCTAACAAATAAATTGTCTCCAACTAAACTCGTCAAGAATATGATGAACATAGTTAAAGCAAAAAGCTTCCAACACATATTTCGAGAAATAGATAAGCGAGATAAACTCAGCTCGAAATATCAAATGTGTATAATGTAAATGTCTATATAGCTATACGACTTATTATTATTGGGAGATAGTATAGAATAGACTTCTGAGTGATAGATAAGTTTTAGTCTCCACATACCTTTTGTTGATGAAGTTCCTCCAAGCTCTCCTCGGTAGATCTTCGTCTTCAATTAGTGAACCCCGTGAAGTCTAAAGCTCAACTACACATTCTATCATAATCCGAGACATAGTTATAAGTAGACTAGAAATCAAAACTATAGTTTTGATCAACTAAACTTGACAAACAAGTTTGAGATAGCAACGCTTGCGAGTTCGACCGAGCAATGCTCTAACACATTTAAATATGTCTAGAGGTGTTTTTAGAGAGTTATTCAAATGATGATTATCACATTGAAATAATTCTGATGCATCTGAAAATATTCGACTGGGTAAGCACGTGTACTTACTTCCAGTTCGTGAGTTATTTTTGACATAATATGTGTACGTTTAAGACAAAAACAGTTCGGGAACTTTTGGTATCCATACTAGGTATGTGTACCTTCCTGAGTTCACGAGTCAACAGAACTTTTTGGTATCCATACTGGATATGTGTATACCAAAGGTCATTGCCAAACTATATCTACGCCGGTACGTATACTGAGTACGTGTGTTGCGGCTCCGGACCTATAACAGTTACGTCAGTACGTAAACTAGTATGTGTATTGTCCTACATCCAGGTTTATAGTAGTTTTATATCTTTCTAATAATCAATTTGAAACATTCCCGAATAACATCAATGACACTTATCATTGTTCCGGGCTATTTTCAAATGATTAACTTGAATCATGATTTAGGTCATAAACAATAAATTGTTCTTAACCAAATTCATCAAGTTTTGAACAAATGTTCTTAAGCTTAGTCATTCATATTTCGAGAATAATTAACAAGATAAACTTGACTCGAAGTTTATATTGTGCAATTTAAAGTCCACTTAGTCATGCTACTTAGTCTCATAGATAGAAAGGTGAAAACTTGAGTAATAGGTAGGTTTGATCTTCACATACCTTTTGTCGATGAAGTTCTCTAAATGTCTTCAGTTAATCTTCGCCTTCAAACGGTAGAACGCAGTGATGTCTGATACTCAACTACACATTTCTAATCCTAATCCGAGACTTGATTAAATGTAGACTAGAAATCAAGATATAGTTTTGATCAACTAAATTTGAAAACAAGCTTGAAATAGCAACACTTGTGAGATCGACCGAGCAATGCTCTAACACTTATTGTTAGTGTTCATTTGATATTGGGACGAGCCCACAGTTGCTCACTGATTATGCAATACCTTCCAAAAAAAAATTGTGGCCTTCGGACGTTTTGGTTACTATTAATTGCTTCTCAGTTTCAATTTTCTTAGCCCCTGGTTTGAGATCCTGACTCCGCCATTTAATTTTGTAACCCCTCTGGTAACCGTACATCTAGTCCTGTTACTGCTAGGTATCAGTTGGATATGGAAACATTATGATCCGGTTTTGTTCTACAAATCAAGTAGTTAAACTTTGTCTCTTGGGTGTATGAAAACCGGCTGCATTTCATTTCTTTTACCAAATCATGTGATCAGATGGTTTAAAGTTCATCATCAATGGATGACAGCAACCGTAGCACTCAGTAATTTGCTTGATTAATGAAAAAGCATTTTTTCATTTACTAGAATTTTCACTTTAACTAAAAAAATTACGGCCACAGAACAGAGTGGGTATCAAATCTACCAAATATCATCATCTAAATGGTTTAGGCATGACATATTTTTCCCTCAAATGGTATTCACAGCACAGTTTCACCAGGAAGGTGACCAAAAAAAAAAAAAACTCAACAACTGAAACTAATACATAAAGCAGAGGAGTAGTACTGATACACAAGTGACGCTTTTCACTCTCAAATGTTGTCATGTGTGGACACTTTAATCTATTTTTAAGTTGCACGTATTATCCCCGGACAATAATTGTTCGAATTTCTCCCCCGCACAATATCGAGGAGAGTCCATTGATACTTTTATTTTCACACTATTTCTATTTCTTATTTGGAACGTTATGTTTTTTTTTTTTTTTTTTGTAAGAAGCCAGCTGTTGACGGATTTCACGATAATATTTTTGGAATATCATATGTTCCTCTTACAGAACTACAGAACTCTACGCACATACAAAAAAATGAGGACATTTCGAGATATCAAATCTGGTTATATATCAATTTTAATGTTAACAATCGAAAAATCTGTTGATTTAAAAAAAAAAAATATACTTGTATGGAAAAATTGATGATAGACAAAAACCAATTGGGATAATTCTTTTTTTTTCCAGAGTCTCAAAAAAATTGCCAGGTGACACAGTTTTCTATGGACCGCAGTTTGGAACTACACTAAAACGGTCTTCCTCACATGCAATATGACTGGTCCTTCTTGGAATTAGCAGTGGTCCATTTATAGATTCCATTTATGTGACATGACGGTTTTTATATGGTTTAAATCCACCGTTATTTTAGATACTTAAAACACCATCATTGGAGATGCTTTCAAGAGGGGAGAAAAATTTTGGGCTTTTATATAAAATGTCCATGTAGGGAAATGCATTTAATAAAATGGCCACGTTTTTCTCATAATATATTCAATGCCCATACCGTTAACAATTCCGTTTGGTCCCACCAAATAGTAAAATATCGTTGAATTTGTCAATTACTCATCTGATGAGATGAGATTTTTATGAGCGCGATTACCAGTATACCCATATCTAATCTACGGCTCAAGATAGTTTGCATTCCTATGTGACCGGAGGATTTCTAGAAACCCAAACTTCCCCGTCCATCTCTTTACCTATCCATCTCTTTTTTCCACTTAACACATCAAAAACCAGTAGCTTCGGTTCTTCTCCATACTGTCTCTCTTTCTCACTCTAATGCAAATTCAAGACCAAAAGTTCATCACCATCAAAATCATTATCGTCACCAACATATCATCTCTGCCGCCTTCAGATTCTTTAAATAACATCAGGAGGCTTTCTTCACCAACAAATACAAATAGAGATTAAATTCAACAACTTCAATTGGTAGAACATATATTGATTGATTAAATTCGTTGTCGTTGTCGAAATTCCCTCAATTTGAGATGATGGGTTAGTGTTTAATTGTCTTATGCATATTTCTTTTAACTTAAATTTATCAATTAGGTCCGTTTGTGAATGTTAATTTGGATATTTTCCTTAATTAGGGTTGTTTAGGAATTTGGGTTTATGATTAGATCTTATAATTTGTTGAATCTTCTCAAGGTTCAGTTGGGAATGAAATTGACAATTTAATTTCCTTGTGTTTTTGTTCGATTCTTAACATCCTTGATATGTAATGAAACTGGCCAAATGTGATATCTTCTGCACGTATAGATTTATTAATAAGACATAAATCATTTGAACTCTACATTCTTGTCCGTTAGTTTGGTAAGCTACGGTTATGGTAAATATGGTAGCTCGGGACATTCTGGTTGTATTCGTGGATTTGAGTAGATAATTAGTATATCATAATCTTTTGTTTTGGTTCCCTAATGGATATACAGCCTCAACATCCATCGCCCAGAAAGTAGCTGGACTTCTTTTTTATATAAGATTCTGGACTTGTTAATTAGCACTGTAGTGATTTGGGAAGAAGATGACCAACGATTTGGGTAAAGGTTTAGATCGGTATGAGTTCCGTATTAAATCTGCATTGACTCACTGCCATAAAACAGTTCAATTAAGTCTTGAATCAGAAATTTCAGGGGCATGACGGTCTTTTTATACAGCTGTTTGGTGGCACTATACACTAACTTTCCGTTAACCGTTTTTTCAAAAAAACGGGATGGAAAAGGACAATACATGGGCATTTAATATATTATGAAAAAAACGTGGTCATTTTATTAAATGCATTTCCCCACATGGGCATTTTATATAAAAGCCCAAAAATGTTCACAATTGACATAATAATATGATAATACTTGGGTGAATAGACAGCTACAAGTGTGTATATCTGATGGCAGTACAAGTGTAAGCAGGTAATTAGTACTACTCCTACTGCCTCTCAGTTAATAGTACAAGACTAAGCAAGTCTACCGGAAGTGTTTTGGCTACAAATAGGACTGAATATGGATTGAACTAGATATACACACACTTAAAACTCTCTTAATTCCAAAAACTCTCATTTCATTCAAAGTTTCCTAACCTTTCCTACTCAAATTATCAAAAATGGCTTGTGGTTGTACTTCTTGTGGCACTAACTGCAGCTGTGGGTAAGATTCTTTTTTCTTCATTCTTCTAGCTAGTTTTACTAATAACTCCAAAAATTTACTATTTTACTTGTTTCGGTTGAAACATAAAATGGTTCATTATGTTTCCTTTATTGTTGCAGATGCAAGTCTGCCGCAAAGGAGTATGATCTCAAACCCGAGTTTTTTCCGATGATAATTTTATTTTTTTTGTTTTTTTTCGATGAAAAAGGGATGATAATTCTGTATTCATTTTAGCTATAGTATTTTTTGATGACATGTATATAGTCTGCTGGGAAATCAATTGACGTGATAATTTTCTTGCATGGATGCAGAAACCTCGAGGGAGGATGCAAGTGTGGAGACAACAACTGCACTTGTACCGATTGCAAGTGTTAATGAAGGAAATCATGAAGATGGGGGATTATTTACATGTTGGCAATCCCTGATGAAATGATCTTATTATGGTGTCCTTTGTGCATGTCTTTGGTGTTAAAATAAAGTTGTTATGATTAGCAGCAATACTTGAGCTGCAAGTGTTGTTACATGTTATTCATGGCTACATTGTGTTTGTGTACGTGCGGTTGGTTATTTCAGTTGTGTAAGAGTGGTGGTTGTTTCACTCCTCTAGATTTTATAACAATATCATTGCTTGCAACCTCTTCGTTTAGAGGATAAGGAATTTGTATCACTCTTTTCATTTTTCTGCTAAAGGCTGATGCATGATTGCTAAAGGCTGATGCCAAATCTTTTACCATTCCATATAAGGTAAAAAGATAACAAACGATCCTGACCTTTGGATCACATACACGTACCCCTGCTAATACTGGTATCCCCTTTTGCAATCATGGGCTGATGGGCTAAATTTAAACATGGGAAAATGCCCAACAAGTCTAACTATTTGCTTATTCCGATTGGACTTGCCCTAAAACTTGGCCGTAGTATCAGTTGGACGAAGCATTCTCATCTGGTTTTGTTCTGCAAGTCAGCTACTCGAAATGACAAAATGTCATCTCTTGGGTGAGTAAAAACTCTGACCGCCATTTCATTTCTTTTATCAGATCTTGTAATCCGACGGTTTAGAGTACATCATCGACGGATGACAACAACACGTGGCACTCAGTAAATGGCTCGAGTACTGACAAAGCATTTTTCTTCCACTAGAATTTAAATTTTTTAACTGAAATCTTTACTGCCAGACTCCTAGGATACTGGTACTAAAATATGAAAAAACGTCAACCGACAAACTTAGATATGTGTGAGGGTTAGCGCTTTAGTTTGGATGTAGTGGGTATCTTCCAAATGTCATCATCTCAATGGTCTGTGTAAACATATTTTTTCCCTGAAAATACGTGTATTCAGAGCAGAGTTTCTTACTCAAAATTTAAACATCTGTCTCCTCAAAACTTTACCCTTTATAAAATGTCCCTCCTCCCTCTGTTTCCATTTTCACATTGTAAGAGTTAAAAAGAAAAAAAGACCTAAAGAGAGAAAAGGAGAGAGCAATGGAGGATAGCATAACAGAGACTGAACTCAAAACAGGAACTGAAGATTTTAACCAAATGGATGATGATGAAGTCATGAAACCATCTACTGAACAGAGTAAACAAGAAGAAGAGGAAGAAGGGAGTAAGAGAAGTGGGGGTATTGTAAACCATCTTATTTCTAACTTGGTTACTCCTTCTAGTCCAAGATTACCAAGAGGATTGAGTAACGGTTTCTCAGCAACAACTGAAGCTGATTATAAAGAAGATGAAGAGAATAAGAGTAGTGTAGATGTTGAGATGGGTGGTGGAATTATCAATAATTTCATCTCAAATATTTTTCAGTCTAGTACTACTGAGGTAGATCAAGGAGAAGTGAAGGAGAATCATAACAATGTTGAAGGAGTTACTGATGTTGAAGAAAGAAAAGATCAAGAGCATATAGAAGTCGAGGTGAATGGGGGTAGTGGTGGTGGAATCATTAACAATCTCATAACCAATTTGTTCCATCAGAATGAAAGTGATGGCAGTCAGGAAGCTGGAGTAGAGAAGGAGAAAAAGAGGGAAGCAGAAGAAGAAGTGCATGATAAAGCTCTTAGTGGTGAAGGAAATGGGGAACATGTCAAGATGGAGGAGGAAAAGAGTAATGGTGGGATCATTAGCAATCTTGTTTCCAACCTTGAAGGTACCTGTTTTTTCTACAACTTATAATGGTTCTCTGAAAATTTTATCTAGCATTGTCTATTGTTGCTTACCTTGCTGTTAGAGATAACTTATGTAGGTTCTGTTGCTTGTTCCAGAAAACTATGACCCGGAAAATGATGAAGCCTCCATTATGATTCACTCAATCATTCATGACTAGAGATGGAAAGAGCGACTGTAACTAGCCAATCTACTGACATGTCAAAATACAACTCAAGAGAGACTGGAGATTTGTTGTGTAACTCATATTTTTGGATCTATTTTTTGTGCAACGATATTTTTACGATTTCTTGTTTTTTTGTAAGTTTATGGTGCTCAAAGTTTGAATGACATTTGAAGCTGTTCTTTGATATTTAGTACTAAGGCCTAAAGTGGAAAACCAAAGAGGAATAAATTTCAGACTTGCTTAGAAGCTCTATACTTTGTTTCAGTAAACAGGTCACCTCCAAAAGTTGCATTGCTATACAAACAGTATGCTTCTACTACATTTAGACCAAGTAACAAACAAGACTCAACGAGCATTAGAATTGCACAAAGTTCCTAATGATATTTTTCAGAAAACCTTTTGTATAACTCGTCAGCAAACTGTTGCAACATAAACTAGA
Organism: Papaver armeniacum; assembly: GCA_023531295.1. Classification (NCBI taxonomy): domain Eukaryota; kingdom Viridiplantae; phylum Streptophyta; class Magnoliopsida; order Ranunculales; family Papaveraceae; genus Papaver; species Papaver armeniacum. The sequence continues at coordinate 21,447 of JAJJWW010012426.1, forward strand.
GCATTGGAATGATTAAAAGCCCCTACCTTACAAAATTTTGTTTCAATTAGACTTCTCAGAAGTTAAGATTGAGCCAGCTCTCTCAGTTCACCAATCTATCAATAAGCCTGTCTGTGCACCCCCAAGGACTTCCCTAGATAGCAGAATTGGCTGTAAGTGTTGGAAATGTTCCGAACATGAGAATTCATAACTAGCAAAAAGAAAAGTAAAAGAGGAAGAAGTTTGATATTCATAAATTATAACTCCAGCTTAGTTTTGTGGAGAACTGCTTCATATTTCTTCAGCGAAAACAGTGATGAGAACAATTTGGACAACTTACTAGAGAAGGAGAGAGTTTCTGGTTCTTCTAATTTTGCACTGCAGACTGAATTGTAGTTGTGCTGCAGATGGGGATTGACGATCTTTTCCTGTGGAAGTTTTGAGTAGATTTCTCAGGATTTAGAATTAAATGGTCAATTCAAGAAAGACACTTCAGGGAATCAATAGCATAAGAAGTAATACCTTAAAAACTTCAAATGAGCAGAAATCAGAACCATCACAACCCTGCACAAATACAAAATATCAATTTAGAAACAATCAGAAGTGTGAAACAGAGAGAACTAGCAATGTAAATGATATCAAAGTCTAGCTCAAAAGAGAAAATTCAGCACAAAGTCACAAATGCAACTTACTGGCAAGGGAACTGGAACTTCGTTATGCATCACTTGCACATAATACTTGGATGTCTGTTTGGTCGGACAATTATACAAAACCAGCATATTGTTCCCAGCAAAAGGTGCCACCACACTACCTCTCCAGTTCCTTTTCTGAGGAGGCTTTGGAGGAAGTTCCAACGCTTGCTCGTGTTTTAATCTTGCCAACTCTGAACATCCAAATTATGCCTACTCATTAGTCAAGCGCAAAAGCCAAAAAGGATGTTATGCACCAGAAGGTCAGCGACATTGGTTCATGGAAGAAGTAGAAAAGATGTGAACTTTACCAGCTCCTTCAAGAAAGATTCCAAGCAGACACGAAAATGGTACAACAGTCTCGGCATGAGCAAATCGTAGTCTTGCTTTCTCGAAAGTGCCAGCAACATGGTGCTCTGTGAAACCGTGAAAGGAAAATTATGAGCCATATACTTTAACATGGTGCACCTTACATCTGCTCTGACTGGAGGGTGTAAGAAAATTGGGGTTGTGAGGCAAAAAAGGAAATGCAAGTTATATTTCATAAATAGTTGGATCATACAATGACATGTGGTGTCATACTTCCACAAATATACAAGCTGCTCTCTAACCGAAATTGAAACTTCAATTTCAAGCTAAAAGGAGGAATTGCATAGTAACTCAAACTCTGCCGGAGCAGAATTGTGCTGAATTTTAAGAAATTAGTAACTAGAGGATCGTATACTATTACCTTCTTTAGCCTTTATAGCTTGTTCCATGGAGTCAACAACATCTCGAAGCAGTGGTAATCCCATACGATAATTCACTGATTTACCATAACCTTTCAACATGAATACCTCCAAATCATCAGTCCACTCCAGCAAAGAAACCTAAAAGTAGAAAGACATTCCAGTATAAAATGTATCAGTCCACTCCAGCAAAGAAACCTAAAAGTAGAAACACATTCCAGTTTAAAATGTACAGTGTTGGAAAGCATATGTTAAATCTGTACAGTGTACTGAATGCAAGAGTCAAGATAACCAACACAGTTCAAAATTAAAAGATTTAAGTACTTAGGCAAGCAAGATAATTGAAGAGATCAGTGGAAAATGAAAATATAAGGACATTGGAATACCAAAAGTAACAGAAAATGAGATTGCCCGCTAGGTAATGCCTTTGGAGGGGTATAACATTACGGTCAGAAAACTAATCACCCCTGGTGAATTTGCAACATTCCAGCAAGCAAGCTTTTCTAACCCGATTTATTTTGGTTTTTATCCCTTTTGAGCTCTTGGCTCGAATTAAACTATAACCAGTAAGCAAGCTTTTCTAATCCGATTTATTTTGGGTATGGGATTGAAAGATAAACAGGATGATTTATATGCAACATATAATTGGTATCATACCTCCGAAGGGGTAAAGAGGCCACAAGCTTGATCAGTTACCTCCAGCAAAGATGCTTCCTAACAGCAGAAAACCAACCAACATGATTAAGAAAATATTACCATCTTTGAAACAATTAACATTCTTTATAACAATTTTGTGGTTTTTTACGTGGTCATGTTTTGAATTTATAACCATGAAAATATATGCTACAAAATAAGAGAGGAGTTACCTGCTTACACAGAAACCAGAGGGAAGCAGCATCCTGTGTTGTAAAGTTCAGCTGGTACCGACTCACTAAGGCAGAGGAAATTTGGTCCAAGATGGGTTCCTTTAGTTTTAGGACAGTAGGTTCCTGATTTTTCCTGTATTGCTATCATTGAAATCCAGGTTAGTAAACAAAATGCTTTGAAAATTATTGCACTAAACAAGAACAAGATCTAAAAAAGTAGACTTAAAAAACTTCCAAGATTTGTGGGTACTGAATTGACCATTCTTCAAACTCTGCTTATTTTTACTACAGACAGAAGTATCTAACTTGGGAATCAGATGTCTCATAGAGCAAAAAAACAGAACATCTGTGCACATGCATACCTTGTAAGTTTCACAAGTATCAAAAAACCTCAGTAATAAATCACTTGCACGGCTCTCACTGGTTACAGAAAATGCTCGATGCTTCCCTGGTCCCAGATTACCTCTCTCCGCGAATAGACCCATGCCAAATGCCACTGCACTAGCTGATGCCCGAGGAACCTGACTCAACAAAGGGGATGTGAATTTTTTATGGGTTCCAAAAATGAAAGAAATGAAAGAAAAAGACAAACAAGAATGTCTAACTTGAGTTGCTTTTATAGTGAACACGTCTGGGTGATACTCCTCACTGAATAAATCTCCAAATCTTTCTCTGATTCTAATCCCAAGATTATATAGTTCATCCTCCCCTTTAGAAATCAACTCTCCGCCTTTTTTCCTTCCTTTCCAAGGAGATTGCCATCCCTGTATCCAGGCAGGGACTCTTTCAAGAGAGAACTTGCCTTTTTCTACCGCATCTTTTGCATCATTCACTAAATCTTCCAAGTGACTCGCCAATCTATCTAACTCTCTAATCCTTTTCTTGGTAGGAGAACGAGTTCCATGTCTTGCCTACACAACCAAAAAAGACATTGATGTTAAAAATTACTATAATTCCTTCTTAAATCTGCAAATTACATATACCATAACTAGACCATCACCAGAGATCTCATGGTGTAAATAGGTGAATTGTGATTACCACAAGATTTAAGTGAATAGGAGTGCATCCATTTGGAATACTAGAAGACACAAATCCATCATTAGCAAGTTCTTTCCCAACAGCATAGCTGCAAATTATTATTCACCCAGATGAGAATGATTAAACGCAAATTATTAATCACCCAGATGTGAATAATTAAATTCAAACTGGACAAAGAAGACACATATTTCAACTTTGTTTTTCTGCTAACTAAGTTCACATACAAACATTGGCCTGTCTACACCATTTTTGTCAATAAATCCACTTCAATTGATACAATCAGTTTTTGTATCAGTAAAGAGAACAAACAAATAGGTGAGAAAAATCCTCTTATCAAAAAATGGGTAATTCACATAGGGTCTAAATGCATTGCCAATACCTCAAGGAAAATACAACAGATAAAGATTGCCAAGGCCAACCTTGCTTGCCATTCATACTGATAGAGAAGGTGGCAACAAAAACATCTTAATTTTTTTCCCACGACAGAGAGCAACATTCCTGACTTGATAGACGAGTATGTACAGTCACCCAGTATAGAGGTACTTGTTTGGTTCTTTAGAAACATGCTATATAAATATATGGAAATATGTGTCTTCAATCAAACCACAAAGTGCCTAAAGTGTGTCAAGCCAAAGACATTGAAGCTTTGATTGTCCTAACCCTAATATTTTCTCCTCTCAGTGTTAACATACTTTTCAATCCAATCTTATAAATCCATACAGATTAATCTTGAATTTTATTGAAAGTTTAATCAAACATCAAAATTCAAGAGAAAATGAGAAAGTATAGTGAAACACAAAAGTTGGATTATTACCTTGTAACAGTAGAGAGATGTTTTCGAACATCAAATCCTTCCACTGTGTCTGATTTCAATAAGAATACGTAACAGAGGAACATCCAAAGAAAATTAGCCATTCCGATCAGAACCAGAAAATGAAATTTGGACATCTCGTTTTGAATTAAAAGAACATGAATGCGTTAATGGCCCCTTTGCTAATATCTATGATACTCTGCCACGTGGCTATTTTGTGTTTCTTTTCTCTCCTTTTTTTTCTTTATTTTTTCCGGAACTAGTCATAAAAACCTAAGGTGACCAAACTTGTGGTACAAAAAACCCGATCAAATGTTGGGATCCATTAAAACTCCATCTTAAACAAAATTGATACAAAAACCCCAAATTTTAAAATTGGTTTCATCAAATTTTATGCAGAACTAGTCACAAAACACCAAGGTGACAAAACTTGTGGAACAAAAAATCCAGCCATATTATTTTTAATAAATAAAAACCATTTGATTAAAAAGTGGCACAAAAACCCCAGGTTGTTTAAGTATATTGGAAATAGGAGACAAACATAGAAGCAAAAGTAGAGGAGAAGGAGAATCAGAGAGTTTCATTCATTTCCTTTGTCTTGTACACTTTAAATACATAACACTAAATGCATGTAGTAGTACATGTGTTGGGATAATGTATGACATGTGTTTAGTGGGAAGAGAAAACACAGCATGTGTGTAGGAGAAGATGGGAGGTGCACATGCACTTTGCCACATGTGGTCAGACACTATTCCCCGCATATTCCTACAACACTCCCCCTTGGATGACCACCATTACAAACTAACTGCTTTGTCAAGACCTTGCCAGAGAACGTCCGTTGATGAAAAACTGGTCGAAGGAGAAAGACATTTGAGCTTCTGAGATGGCGTCGCTTTTCAAGACTTTTCTCCTATGTGGAACCGTGTCAGGAAAATATTTTGCACAAAAACCTGAACACTCGTAAGGATAAGAACAACCTCAACCAGAGTTGTATTATTAGTGTTTTTGCTGACTCATTAAAAACCTTGCCGAGTAACAAAACCCAGTGGGAAAAAGTAACCTCGGTGAAGGAAAAAAGTACAACACACTTTGGCGTCATCATTGCATCGTTGGATACTCCCCCTGATGATGACATATCCCCGTAATTGCATTTCTAGTCTCAGAGATGTCTCATTAAAAACCTTTCCAAGTAACAAAACCCTATGGGAAAAAGTAACCTCGGTGAAGGAAAAGAGTTCAACATTCCACTAGATGTTTTCCCTAACATAAGACAATTTCTTTAGTCCGGTATAGTTATGGGAGCTTAGACAATTCCATTAGTCATATATGGTCGGACACTTCCTTTAGTCCAATGCAGTCAGACACTTCCTTTGGTCTTCTGTATTCATGCAATCACAGAAGTCAGACAATTACTTTAGTCCGGTGCATTTGGGAAATTCCTTTATCCCTATTTATGTCAACATCACATCGTTGGATGCTCCCCCTGATGTTGACATCTCCTCATGATTTGCACTTATGGTATTATTGTTGTCTCGTTAAAAACCTTGTCGAGTAACAAAATCTCGTGGGAAAAAGTAACCTCGAAGAAGGGAAAAAGAGTTCAACATACCATTAGAAGCTCCCCCTGATGTAGGACAAATTCTTTAGTCCATAACGGTCATGGGAGTTTTAGACAATTCCTTTAGTCTTAGGCATGCAATCATGGGCTTCAGACAATTCCTTTAGTCATGTACTTTTCACATGTAGTCATGGAAGTTCGGACAGTTTCTTTAGCCCTATACTTCTCACATGTTTTTCAAATGTGGACTTAGTAATTACTTAGTAAATAAGTCCGCCACATTTTCGTCAGAATTTACTTTGCTGACTTGAATGTTTCAAAGACATTGTTGTTGTTGATTGTAAAAGAACTTCGTTGATATATGTTTCGTACTATCACCCTTAATGTCTCCTTGCTTCATCTGTTCGATACAAGATGCATTATCTTCATAAATGCAAGTTGGCTCTTCTGTGGTAGAACTCAAACCACACGTCCCTCGAATATGTGTAATTAGATACCTTAACCATATACACTCACGAACCGCCTCATGTAGGGCAATGATCTCAGAGTGGTTCGTGGAGGTAGCCACAAGGGTTTGCTTGGTCGATCTCCAGGATATCACTATATTCCCTATGGTGAACACGTATCCAGTTTGGGATCGAACTTTGTGTGGGTCTGAGAAGTACCCAGCATCAGCAAAACCAACCAAAACATTATTTGAGGTTTCGGTGTAAGGAGTCGCAATTACATTAGCAGCTCTCCTTTCGTCTTCATAGGGATAAAACAAACCCAAGTCAATGGTTCCCTTTAGGTATCTTAAGATATTCATTATACCAATCCAATGACGTTGCGTTGGTGCTGAGATATATCTAGCTAACAAGTTCATTGAGAATAAGATATTTGGTCGAGGACATTTCTAACTACAATAATGTGCCTATTGCACTTAGATAGGGACATCCTTATCCCAATACCTTTTCGTCACCTTCCTTTAGACGAAATGGATCTTTATGTACATCTAAATTTCGACCATTCATGGGAGTGCTAGACGGCTGCACTTTGTCCATATTAAATTGCCTGAATATCTTATGGACATATGCAGACTGGTGAATTAACATTCAACAAGCTCGATGTTCTAGTTTAAGTCCTAGACACATCCGAGTTTTCCCAAGATCTTTCATCTCAAATTCGGATTTCAAATAGCTTGCGATTTCTCTTAATTCGTCAAGAGTACCTACTATGTTCATACCGTCGACATAGGAAGCTATATATGCAAATTCGAAACTCGTTTTCTTTACAAACACGCAGGGGCACAATTCTTTATTTGTATATCCCCTCCCAATCAAATAATCACTTAGACGGGTATATACCACATCTGACTGGATTGTTATAATCCATAAAGTGAGTGTTTCAACTGGATTGCAAACGCACTCTGTGGTTTTAGAGTTACTTGATTTGGGCAATGAAAGGCCATCTAGCACTTTCATGAATATCTCTGTATCTAGATCCCCATAGAGGTATGACGTAACCACATCGATAAGCTGCATTTCAAGCCCTTCTGAAAACTGCCAAGCTCATATAATTAGCAGAACATTATGATGTTCACTACAATAGAATAAGCAATCCAGGGGTTTGTGAGAAACCTCTCACCACAAGGTGAGTCTTTATACTTTAAGACTTCATTCTTCTCACTACGCTTTGTGACAAATAATCATATATGTCCCACAGGCTTTACACTTGGTGGGTTAGCACTACCATACCAAATACCTGTATATTTGTTAAAGAACTAAGTTCTTCCTGGATTGCGAAGGCCAAATATGCTCTTTTTGAGATTAATCAAAATAGAGCATGGTTCGATCTCATTGTGCTCTTATTTTGGAGCAACTATGTATGAATTATATCATCAACATCCATGCATGATCCTTCCATTGACTCATGCACATTCTCATAATCCAATAGGATTTCATTGTTCTCTAGAATCATCTAAAACTTCGGAGCGTCCTCCAGTATGATTCATGGACATATTTAGAGACAATATCATGAGATGATTGCGGATGATATAAACATTATATTGTGCCTTACTCACCCATTTCCTTTCTAGGTGACCATTAGTCGAACCTGGTGGTCTCTCCAACTTCCTTTTTGGAGCCACGGCCTCAACCACACTTCCAAAAAATGTAGTTGCAACACCTTAGTTTATGGTGCATATCCTATACTAAGGATTTCTAACCTTGCAGTCATGCTTGCAGTTGGTATGTGTGATCTCGTCACTTTAGCGATATCAATAAATGCATCAGGCAATAGAATCTACCACATTCAAAATATTGATAATTCTTCTCACTTCACTTTCACATTGTGGAGTGCGGGGATCAAGATGAGACAACGTGGGAACACACCACGACAATTCCTGTCGTTCCCTTTAGAAGTCCTTTTCCATACCTCCCCCTAGCGACAAAAAATTGTCTCATCAAACTGATAATCCGCAAATCTAGCGGTAAAGAGATCGCCTGTCAAAGGTTCTAAGTAGCGGATACTTGTTAGGGATTCATATCCAACATAAATACTCACTCATCTTTGTGGACCCATCTTAGTACGTTGTGGGGGCGTAATAGGCACGTATACGACACAACCAAATATGCGTAAATGTGAAATATCAGGCTCATATCCAGTTACCAACTGGTACGTGTTAAGTGCATATTTTGCATATATTTAGTGTTGAATCCATGCTACTAATTGTTATATATTCTTGCGAATTATTGTATATTACTCTTGTTTTTCTCTTATTTATGTTTTGCTAGGTGAGTCGTCCAAAAGAAGTGAATTTGCACGTAATTGTGCAATAAATGAAGTTAGCTACAAGTGGAGAAAGGCCAAAGACCAAGTAGAGCTCGTTCATATCTAGGAGTGCTTGATATCATCTCGAAGAGGACAAAAAGACGAAGCCAACAACGAAAGAATGGAGATGATCCGACGTCGTATGAAGAATCTAGAAGCATTTGAACCAAGCCGAAGTTGTCGAAAAAGTAAAGAACCTACAGAATTGTTATAGGCAACCGAGTTTTCTACTCAGGGCATATGTGTAGGGTGATAAGAGAAATTAAACCATCGATCTGCAAGACCGACGGTTGAAAAAGCGATTTGAGCACCACATTTCAGCTTCTTCATCTCGTGGCCAGTTCAGGGAAGAAGATATCGGTGGTAGGCAGAGATGGTAATCGGAACTCGACATGGAATGGTACTGTGGTGTTGATGGTGATCGAGAAAAGAGATGTGGAGGCTTGTCTTGCTGCCAATGGTTGATGCTCGTAATAGATGGTAGTTTTGAGTTTCTACGGATGCTGTCATCGATGATGATCATGATTGAATATAGATGATGATGTTTCGAATAAATAAGAGCAATGATATATTAACGTTGTCACTGATGGAGTTTGCTGGGAGATGATGGAAGATTATGAAGTTCAGCTGGCTTTCAATGGGAGATGATGTTGATTAATGGTAGTTGTGGTATTAATGGAGAGCTCGAAGTGGCAGGAAGGAGATGAATTTGAGCAGTGGTAACTATCGAGATGCAGGTGGCGATGGAGCTATGTTGTTGGGTTTTACCGTAGATAGAAAGGTGGAGATCGAGATGCAAATGAAAGATGGATAAGAACTAAAGTCTGCTGGAGCTCGAGAATGAAGTTGTTGTTGTTGGACTGCTGCCATTTATGGCAAATGGGATGTTGATGAACTGATGGAGCTCGAGTTAGACAACAGGGAACAGTGATGATGCCATCGGTGAAGAGAATGGCAATGGTAATGGAGCTCGAGTATGGTATTTTTGTTGCCATGGATCGAAGTCGCTGGCATTGATGGAGAAGTTGATAATCACATGGAGGTGACGTTGTGCTGCTGTGAACTTGGCAGTAGTGACGATGATCAGCTGAGCTCGAGAAGAAAACAGATAATGGGGTCGCTTCTGTATGAATGGTGTTGTTGCCACCGGTGAATGAGAAGATGGAATTGGCAGTGATGATGGACTGTTATTGGAAGGGTTAAGTGGCAAAATGCCCCAATTTGGACTACCTAGTTGTGAAAAGGCCCCGGACGTTAGGCAAAAGATCAAAATGCCCCAAAACGGAATCAAAATGCCCCAAACTGTTAAGTATTCCGTCTGACATGGTTAAGTGGTCAAAACAGTAAGCATGTGGCCCCGCACGTGCCAAAAAATGTCATTTATACCCTTCTGTAATTCGATCACATGGCTAGATTGCGACACGTGGCTAGTCTATAATTGAACGGCTAGAGATGAGGTGCTTCTATTTACTAAGATGGACATTTCTTTTTCTAAAATGACCAGCATGTCCTATTAACTAGGATTGCGACACGTGGATATTCTATTAATTGTACGGCTGGAGATTTGGTTGTTTATATTTACCGAAATGGGTTTTTTTTTAAGAGAATGACCACTGTGTCCTATAATTAGAGATTGCGACACGTGTAACGTAAGGTCAAATCAACGGCTCTGATTTCGACCAGTTGGGGCATCCGATTGTAGATTCCGACCGTTGTAACAACGGTCAATTTACGGTCTCGCGCCGCCTCATATAAATGGGGAATTTTCACAACCTTAAATTAGTATGTTGGCTTTTTTTCTTCATAATGGCTGCTAGCTCAAGTGAGAAAATGAAAATGGTAAGTTCAATTTCAAGAATTTTTCAAAGAACAACATAGTTAGGGGTTAGTATCTTATCCATCTCACTTTAATTTTTTCTTAATTTGAAGGAATGTGAGATGTGCAACGAAAATAATCATCAATCAATTGGTTGTCCTTGGATCTACAGTAGGTGTAAATTAGTTCCTTGTAATGGTATTCGGAAACTTTTAAAGGTCAAAGAAGGTGCTAATTCAGGGAAGAAATTCTTCTCTTGCTCTAATCCTATGTGTTCATACTTCGAATGGTTTGATGATGCAATTAAAACCACGGCACCTCAGTACAAAGGAGGTTGTAAAGCTTGTGTTGGTGATCACAAATTTGCTGATTGTCCTTGGTCACATACTCGTTGTATCAACCCCAAATGCAATTCAACTAAGGTGAGGATGTTAAACATAGCTCAAACATCTTGGAATTATGGTATTGGCTACCTAAAATGCCAAAAATGTGAATATTTCCAATGGGTTTCTGATGCTATCTTTGTGGAAAAACAAAAGCAATTTTATAATTCTGAAGATCAAATTTGTGCACAGTTTAAAGACAAAGTGAAGGTAAAGTGCAGAATTAGAAGTTAACTCATGTAAACAAAAGCAATGTAACAGATTGGAATGATCTATCAATGTAATGTTAGTTTGTAATCGAGTACCTTAAAAGCATACTTTAAAAACCATAGATCCATAAATAAAATATTGTCAACATTCATAAAATGAATCGAACCGAGTAGTAGTACAAGTTATAAGTCTAGAAATCATTACAAGTTCATAAGTCTAGAAATGCTAAAAGAAATAAGGGAAATATTAAGGTCGTGTTTGGTACCGGATATCCCATCCTAGGTTGGGTTATCCAAGAAATATTAAAATGTGTTTATTTAGAGTTAGGATTTTCTAAATCCTTTTTTGATGGTGGTATTCTTCGTAAATGTTGATATTTTCCTTTAAAATAAGTATTTGGCTAAGAAATAATTATTTACATTTATTTTGTAGTCAAACAAACACAAGTTAACCTAGCCCAAGATATGATAGAATTTTAGACAAACACCATTAAAACTAACCATTAACAATGTTATCATAAATTAAATTAAGATAAAATTTTCCAGGATATGGTATCCCGTTTCCAAGCTCCCAAACAGACCCTAACAGTACCATGATGAAGGTGTGATGAAGGTGTAGAAGAAGTACATGGATGTGTTACCTTCCTTTTGGGTGCAGTGGAGGAGGATGGTGCAGTTGTCTTGCCCTTTTTCTGAGAACCAGCTGAAGAAGTAGATGATGTAGTAGCAGCTGCTTTGCCCTTTGACAATTGTGGTACCTCAGCTGATTTTTTTGATGCAGATGATGTTGCTTTCTTTGATGCAGATGTTGATGCAGTATTTGGTGCAGACAAGGCCTTCCTCATCTTCTTTGTTGGTGCAGCAGTAATACAAAAATCATCCCCATTAACAGAACACTCCATTGTCACTCCTTTCTTCTTGGGGTTGGATCCAACTGGAGGACCTTGGCAGGTTACGATGTTATGATCAATACCTTTACATACACTGCACTTTGTTACTCTTTTGCGCGTCTTGTTTTTCTCATACCAGGACTTCTTTCTTTTGACACAAGGTCTTCCCTTATCTCTCAATCTGTGTGGATGTAATATCTTGATACCAGTCTGCAAAAGAAATAAGGTTAGGGTTAGTATACTTTAAATGCACAGATCTAGAGAATAATAAAAAAATATTAATACAATAAAGTAAAAGGACAAAAGTAGATAATATTATTATTGAAAAGATTCTCAAAACAAAAATACTTGAAAACAGACAATGCAAAAAGTTAAAGCATTTGAAAGAAAGGTATGTTTATCAAACCTTATTGGGATACTCATCAATGTCTCCCAATGGTGTTATTGACCATGAGTAGGTGGTCCTATAGTAGTCTACTGTGTAGTATTTACTGCAGTACATGCACACATAATGCTTCCAATCACTCATCATACATTTATTGCATAACCACATTCAACTATTTAGGTGTAGTGAATTTACTCACTTGGACCAATCAAGATTCAATTTAAACAATGCAACTACACCATGTATGCAGGGGAACTGCCTCAATTGCCATTGTCGACATGTACAAGATTGTTCTTCCACCCGAACAACAAATACTTTGCTAGTAGCTTTGTTAGTAACCTCATACACTTTGCGCTCTATAGAAGGATCACATTCATAGTTACCTCTAAGATCGCACATCACCTGAATGAGATCTTTCCCAGCAGGAACAAGGTCACCAGATTGCCAAGTTGCAGCAAGGTTTCTTCTATTTGAAAAGAGCACCATCACCAAATGTGTGTACATATCGACCAATTGAGTGAGAGGCTTGTCTCTGAATTTGTGGCCATGTTATTAAAACTTTTGAAAAGTTAGAGTAGATGTGCTCACAAGCAACATCATGAGGAAACCATGACCTTGCCCAAGACTTAGGCTCTGCATCAATCGGTATTGATATGCAATTTGAACTTATCTCTGCAATTTCTTGCATGGCCTCCTAGAAAATAGGTGTCTAAGTTAATTCATTTGATGCAATAAGGCTTGACTGAAAAAAATGAACATTCATTATAACCAAACATTTTGTACCTCCCAGTGATGATACTTGTATGCCTTTGCAGCCTGCCAAAGAAGGTGTGTCAGTCTTGGATTTCTGAATCCCTTGGTCAAGAAATTCTTGTATAGATGCCTGGGAAAAAAAAAGGCAAACATTAATCAATTCCAAAAATCTTTTACTGATTCAAAAATCTGTTCAAACAAAACTTGCAGTCAAAAAAAAATCTACCTTAGGCAGTATCTATGATTTGCCAAAGGAAACAATCTTTTTACTGATTCAAGGATGCCCTTCATTCTATCAAAAATAAAGGTTAGTCCAGGCATATCAGGTATCCTTTTTCTCAATTCTTTTAACATCATAAACCAATTTTCTTCAGTTTCACTCATACCAATCATCACACATATAGGAAATACCCCATTCTGACCATCTATACCAACTGCTGAAAGCATCACACCACCTAGCTTACCATTTAGGTGAGCTCCATCTAATCTAATAACCAATCTACAACCATGAAGGAAACCTTTTATCTGTGCATCATAGGCCACAATGACACTCTCAAATCTGTTATCTGGACCCTCTTTGGACCAACTGAAATGACCAATGTTGTTTGGGTTCAATGAAGTAGCAGCTGTGACCAGTTGTGGTGCTTTTGTGTAAGAACTCTCAAATGTTCCATTCCTCTTCGCTAGCACCAATTTCTGTGTACACAAAAATCAAAAATTAGCATTTCACACATACTTTATAGTTATCAGATAAACAAACAGAAGGGAACCAAAACAAGCATCAAGATCATACCCTTGCATTATTAGCAACCCATTTTGGTATGTCAGTTTGCAACCGAGGTCTAATGATCTTCTTAGCTATATCAGCTGCCTTGTCCACTGGTGAAGCAACATCCATCGTCTTCAACAAATACTTGGCTACAAATTTTGCATTGCATTTTCTGCTGTAGTCTTCATTCGGATTCTTACAGGTGTGTTCTGTGTTGCATTCTCTAACTGTGACTGTTGGATCGTCTTCATATGGTACCTTTCTTGCATTCACCATCCAAGCACATTTTTGGGTATCTTTGTAAGTACAATAAGAATAGTGTCGGGTCCTATCTGCCTTCTTTACCTTAAAATCCCTATGTTTCAACACTGCATATTCCCTTAAATGATCCTTGTAAGCTTGCATGTTTCCAAAAGCCATACCACTACTAATTTCACCAGGTACAACCTCAGGAACATCTTCATTTATCATTTCTAGACCAAGTGAATCGTTTAAATGCTCACCAAAATCTTCTTGCCACTTCTTTTCTTCCTCTTGAGTGACCTCATATCTGGGAACTTCTTCATCTGAAGTTGCATTCACTGGTGCACTCTATTGTTCATAAAAACCACCTACATTGAAGTCTTCATTACAATCATCAGGCTCATTACCAATATCCATACCTCTAGCACACATAGAAACCCAATCTTCATAATTGTATTTTTCTTGTGTTTCTTCATCTTCACTTTCCTCTTCACTTTCATCTTCACCTACCCCTTCCTCATTATATTCCTCAAACAAAAACTCAGGCTTATCATTAGGATGACAGTCATCTGACTGTAGATTAGGTAAATTCACTTGGTCATCATCTTGGTTATCTGCAACAGATGCTTGTGTAGGATTAACTTGTGCTTCATGCACATGGTTTTCTGCAACAGATGCTTGTGTAGAAACAACTGGGTCTTCATGCACAAAATCAAGTCTTGTTGGTCTCATATCACTTACCCCACTAAGACTAGCAGTCTTATTAATTCTTGGACTCCTCCTAACCTCAACCCTTTTACTAACAGTTTTCTTCTTCACTGGACTCATAAAATCAGTCACACCACTTACCCCACTTACACTAGCAGAATCACAAGTAAAACCCCAATGTTTAATTGTAGGAATAACTACAGTGAACCACAGTCTTACCAAATTGTCTTTTCCTGGTTTCCCTTTATTCCAAAATGAAATAAACACCTCCTCTGATTCACACTTATCATATGCATTCCCATCATCATCATCAAATAAAAACAGTTCTAGTGCAGAATTCATACCCTGTTCATTCACCAACCTGCTCTTTAGCATAGCCATGAAAGCTTCTCCACTGGTACCAGCTTTACAACCAAAACAATAAAGGTCCTTAAACCTCTGCCCTATATCTGTAATCCAGAAATTCCTATCCTCACTACCCATTCTGAAACATTTAACAAAAATGACACAATAGTCAGTTTTAATGAAAGAGACTCAATTATGTTTCAACACAAAAGGGTTAATCAACACACATAAGAAGAGATAGAAGAGAAATTTATTGCCACTTTAGTGATTTTGCAAGTAGCAGCACTAAATTCAACAACACAGAGACATGGAGATATAAATTAAGCATAAATAGATTGCATATGTGGAAGAGTTTAGCAATTGGTAAGCACTAAAAAGTCTTCAAATATGCCTCAGATAACACCAAGCATAGATATAAGTATAACCAAAATAAGTAGAAGCATAAACACATAACTTTGTGTATAACCATATCATCAATTTGACCAAATAGAATCATAGCTAGTATCCTCAAGTTCAAAATTCATATACAAAGTTCATATATACCCATTAATTCATCAATCATGGAAACAATTTTGTATCCAATGCATCTGAATTTCCACTAAGTTAAATAAGATACAGGTCAAACCAATAATATCATACCCTCACTGCTTGTGTATATCATTCATTCTAAGGCAGTAAAAGGGTTGAGCCATTGTTTTACAATAATCACCACAGTTGTAATTAGAGAATTCAAAGCATGCACAGAATTAGCCATGCCACTATAGTGATTTTACAGTAATAATACCAAAATACATGGAATTCATAGACACAAAGAAAATGAAATATCCCCTAAATTGAAATATCCACTCTTTCATTAAAACCCCCAAATTAGAATCCCCAAATTCGTTTCTTTCAAACCCTAATTAGAAAGAGAGATAGAGACACAATTCAAAAACACAAATTTATAATCCCTAATTTCGTTTATTCAAAAACACAATTAACCGTACTGAAACCCTAATTTTATTTCCCTAAAACCCTAATAACAACTTTAGTGAAACCCATCAAATAGATTCTGAAACCTTAATATCATTTCTACTCTCTGAAACCCTAATCGCAGAAACCAATTTCACATGGTTTGGTTTCGAAAACCCTAAACCGAAAAACAAATTTAGGGTTAAAAGTTACATGTTCTTCACCGGCTTAAGAAACGCGATCTCCTTCTCCGTCTCATCTATCTTCTCGATCCGCAATCCAACTGTCTCTCTATCTCTATCGCTCTCTGTCTCTCTGTCTCTCTATCTCGATTTGGGTTTCTGTGGCTCAAACATGGGCAGTGCAAAGATAAGAATAGATGCACTCGTGTGTACCACACGAGTGGTACAGGTGTCACACACTTTCCATGTGTCGACAGATTAGGTTGCACGCGTTTCATATGTTTGCAATGCCCACGTGTTATGACGTCATTAGCACATGTGTGACATCATGTAGGGCGGCTATCTCTGTCGGAGGGCAAAATTGACATTTCACAACATCGTTGACCAGTCAAAGGTTGTCAAAATGCCCCAATTTGACTATTATAGGTAAAACTCACGGACTGGGGCATTTTGATCTTTTGCCTAACGTCCGGGGCATTTTCACAACTAGGTAGTCCAAATTGGGGCATTTTGCCACTTAACCCTTATTGGAAGGGAAGTGAGAAGCTCGGTTTCGTGAGTTTGAGAAGCTGAGAAAATACAGGAGCTATGTTTCTTGACAGCGATGAATAGAAAGAGTAAGCTGAGATGAACTGAACAGGGAGAGTTGGCAGGGCGAACTCGAGCAGGTAATTGGTTCTCGAGATAAAGACAATAAAGATTGTGCTGCTCGATGGAAAAGGTGGGCAGCTATTAACGAGACTAAGATGGAAGAGGGATGGAAAACTGAATGCTCAGAGAAGTGGATGTTTTCACGTATATCCTGGTATACGTGGGTGTGCTGATTAAGTTTAGGAAAATCCAGTAGAATGGATTTCTCACGGAGGGAGAAGTGGTCGAGGGTTGGAATTGCCGGAAACATAAAATCCATAAGGGGTTGGAATTGCAGGAAACATAAAATCCAGGAGAAGAATAAATTTCTCTCCGAGGGATATACGTAGTGAATATGAGTGAACGAATTTGGAAATCCGGGGAAGATAATTTTTCACGGAGACTCATGTATCCGTGGGAAATATGAAGGTATAAAGGGAATGGGCTACCGGTTTGGCAAACTGACAAGCCAAGGATTCAATGGGCTGGATCATTCGATAGTTGAGTGAGCCCATCAGTTGTGCTTGCGATATTTCTCATGAGCACACTTAAGCGGATGCCTATTTTGGCTAGTTTTGGCAACCATTTTAGCACGGGGTTGGAAACACGGGCACTTCCATAATTTGGAGACACATAAAAGAAGACTTCTTAACCTAAATCTAATATCTCTACACATCTCATAATACACTTTTGTTCTTCATAAAATATTTTAGGGTTTATCCTTTAGGGGAAACCGAGAAACGGTGTAAACATGAGAGGCTAAACTTTATTGATTAAGGATGAATTCAATGTTCTAGCGTGAAGCTTTATTATTATACAAATTTGTTATGAGTTTTAATCATCTTATCGTTTTTTTTCACTACATCTATGTTTATGAGTGATTCTTAGATTGATTTGGGATGCATACTAGATTAGTCTATTGATTGTTCTATTGCTAGTATTGAGTTAGGAGATAAGTAATCGTCGAATAATTCATACACAAGTAGAAATCGCAAAAACTTGCGAGAGGGATTACGTGGATTAATTGCGAGTGAAGATAACACCAAACAAGTAAACCTTGAGCTAAGAGTTTAACTACTGGGATCAACCTAATTCACAAAGCCTAAGCGTTCGATCGGATTACACCTTGAGTGAGCTACTACTTGGTGGTTCGGTTGGATAGAATCTGATATTGGAGAGCTTCCGTATCCGTGGTATAAGGAGTTTTGGGGATAGCACCGAGCTAGTTGCTGTTCTACGGTTGGTGATGAATGGTTCTAACGAAGATAGATAAGTATACTAATCCAGTTATCGCTTGGTAACGGCGAAGGATTCCTTAATCATCTCTTTCTTTTATTTGTTATTCTCTCTATTTTACTTTAATCAAACAACCCCCCTTGTCTTTTATTATTTTGCTGAACCAAATACATATCAATTACACAGCTCTTTGTGGGAACGATCCTTACTACCGCTATATTATTTATTTAATTAGTGGGAAATATATCGAATAATTTGTTGTGGTTACGACACGCATCAGTACGCAGAAAATGGTTGGCTAGCAGTGGGTTTAAAGCGAATAAGTAATGTTGCATGCAATATGGCGTACCCCTAGGCAGTAATAGGCAGGTTGGAACGCATAACCAATGCCCTAGCTAGCTATCATCTGTAACCTTTTGATGGTAGCTTCTGCGAGACCATTTTGAGTGTGTACATGGGGTACGGGATGCTCTACGTCAATTTCATTAGACATACAGAAATCATCAAATCCTTTAGATGAAATTCTCCAGCATTATCAAGTTTGATAGACTTGATTAGATAATCAGGGTGGTGAGCCCTTAATCGTATAATCTGTGCTGGGAGCTTTGCGAATGCAACATTTCTTGTGGACAACAATGCAACGTGTGACCAACGGGTCGAAGCACCATCCAGAACCATACACTAAATGGCCGCATTCTGGATGTATAGGTCCACCAATATCACCTTGTATTCTTTGTAAAAATGGAATACTTATATTAATTTGTCTGGTATCTTTAGCATAGGATGGTCTCGATCCTATCTTTGCTAAATAACAAGCTTTGCAGAATGAATGATGTGCCTTTGATAAGAACATCGAAGAAGAATGGGAAATGGGGTGCGCTTCAATTACTTTGGAAGACGAAGGTTGCGCTTCTCTTACTTTAGAAGGCATAAAATGTGCATCATTTACTTTAGAATGCACATTGTTACTCTGCATTGTAACAATCTTTTGTCCCATTTTCTTTTTCATTCGAAAGAAAGGATGTCCGTGTGAGTTCTTCAAAACATGGATCATCATATCACGACCTAGGTTCCCTAGTCGATCGTGCCAAAGCTTATACAAGTCACTGGCCAACAGTTCATCGTTGGAAACCATATGGGATCCTAATAGTGGTGATATACAATCCACTAGAGTGACTCATTAGTTTCTCTAATATGTGTTTCTTTCCGCATTCACTAGAGGTCACATATATGTACTCAATTCCATTTTCACAGTGAGTTTCCAAGTGATAACCATTTGCACGAATATCCTTGAAACTCAACAAGGTGAGGTTAGCTCTTGGTGCATATAGAGCTTCCGTGACTTTAATCATTGTGCCGTTTGACAACAAAAATTGAGCCATACGTCGCCCAATTATTACTTATGATGATCAAATCATCGTAGTCACAGAGGTATTACAAGGAGTAAGATACAAATAATTGTCTATTTCTTAGGATAGTGTGGGTGCTTCCACTATCACCTAGACATTATATTTCTCCTCAAGACATTCATACAAGTACATTAGGCAGGAATGTTATTAAAATGAACGATATATCTCACTTTCTTTAGAGATTTCTGTCCCATTAGAATGATGTCCTTTTCATTCTAATATACATGCTAAACAATATAATATCATAAACAAAGTAAAATTTTACATAATAGAAAAACAAGTACTTATAGATAAACTATACATGCAACATTAAACAAACCGTAGTCTAAGACAACATAAAGTACAAGAGACTAAATGTATTTAGGCCCAAGAAAATTCAGGTACTTCAATTGTGGGGCAAAGTCCTAATTGCCCAGGAAGTCTGAAATTATGAGGTTGACGTCAGGGTTAAGATTATTTTCGTTCGTGTAGTAAACTTCTTGCTCGAGAGTTTCCCGGTACATTTTGTAGCTCGCAGCTACGTTGACACTAGCCTTACATTGCTTTTATCAATGTCCGGTAAATCCGTACTTGTAACAAGGCGCATTTCCATCTGCGGCCTTTTTAAAAGAGGGATTCTTAGGTGTTTTCTCGAACTTAGGCCCGCTAACACTATGGCCAGAATTTACTTCTCTGTGCCCATTAATATGGTGCTCAAGTCCTCCTGAGTCCACAAAAACGAAAAATTCCGGTACCATTTTCCCGTGGCCAAGTTTCTTTATGGACGAGATGGATTATCAAAACCAAATTTCCTTATAGTTATGTGGGTAACACGGATATGTCATAGTTCAACTTCTGATCATAACCCAGACAACAGAATTAAATAACCAAATTTCTTTATGGTTATCAAAGGTGTAAACCATAAGCCAAATTTCGTTATGGCTATTAGAACTGCAAACCATAAACGAAATTTCGTTATGGTTATCGAAGGTGAAAACGGGTAAACCAAATTTCGTTATGGTTATTGAAGGAGCAAACCCGTAAACCAAATTTCGTTATGGTTGTTGAAGGTGTAAACCGCTTGTCTCCGGTTGCGAACCAAATTTCATTATGGTTATAACATAGACCAATCGTTTGCTAACCAACTTTCTTCATGGTTCAAGATTGCAAACAATTTGATAATAAGGCTGACAAAATAGTCAACTGAAAACAAGCTCATTAAAAAAAAAAAAAAAACTACGAGCTCATTTATCATTTACATGCGCATAATTATGAGGATTTAATTTGCAATCCGTTTGCATGTTTTGGTAGCAAACCATTTGCGGGGAAAATATTTAAAGAAAATTGATAAATGATTTTTTTTTTTGGTTAATATTTATAGCATGGATTGGTGATATTAAACAAGGATATAAAATAAATATTAATTATTATATAGCATTAGTTGTATCATGATTTACTAAAAAAAAAATCCATGGCATAAAATAAATAAAATAGCATGCATACATACCATACATAAACCATATATTTAATGACAACATATTATAATATCATAAAGGTATAACTATATATAGTTAATTTAAAAATAAATGTTTTTGTATTATACCACGTGACTAAATTAATGAGGGTAAAAAAACAAACATTCATTACTTTTAAGGGAGCTAATTAATATAGTATATGATAAAACCAAGTATGTCTCTTTCAAGGGGACAAACATGCATGTATCAAAAGAAATACGTTTATTTATTTATTTTTTTCTGTTTTTCAAAAATGAAAGAGAAAGTACAACATCACATGTTGAGTTAGGAACAAAATCGAATGGGTTTTTCTTTTGGTCTAAAAAAAAAATTCTATCACATGCTTTATCAAAAGAAAATTATCACTATAAAGGGAGTACACAAGCAAGTGAAAAAGTGAATAAGATAAAGTATTATTATCAAGAAGTACTATAGTTATCATGTGGTGAAGAAGAATGACATACACTAATTTGTATTCTCATGTGATATAAAATATAGAGAGAAATACATCACAAGCAAGGAAAAAAAAAAGCATGTGTAGAAGAATACATGGATTTTCTTACCAAATCAAGAAAAAGTCATAGTTTAGATATACCTTCTTTAGCTTTCCTTACTTGATTTAATTAGAAAACAAGAAGAACTATAGTGGTGAAGGATCATTTCTCAGTAGAACTAGTAATTGTAATTGATGTAAAAAAAAACACTCAATTTTTGGCTAAAGCAAGGTGCTGATAACGTGTTTAAGTATATTGGAAATAGGAGACAAACATAGAAGCAAAAGTAGAGGAGAAGGAGAATCAGAGAGTTTCATTCATTTCCTTTGTCTTGTACACTTTAAATACATAACACTAAATGCATGTAGTAGTACATGTGTTGGGATAATGTATGACATGTGTTTAGTGGGAAGAGAAAACACAGCATGTGTGTAGGAGAAGATGGGAGGTGTACATGCACTTTGCCACATGTTGTCAGACACTATTCCCCACATATTCCTACAACACAGGTCAAATAATAATGAGTAAATTTAGTTTTTATTACTTAAAAAAAAAAAAAAATACCCTTTTGACCTTTTCTTCTTCTTCTTCTTCTCTCCTTTTTTTTTTCTTCTTTCTTCCATCTCCTTCTCCCACCACCATCATCACCAGCAGCAACAATAGATGTCCACGAACACCAGCCGCAACACCTCCGTCACCACCAGCAACAACACCTACGTCTCCTCCACGAACACCTCCGTCTCCTCCATGAACACCTCCGTCTTTTTTTTCTTCTATTTTTATGTTCAGATCTATCACCAACAGTAGCTCCGCCACCACCAAATCAGTCGTTATATCCAGATCCGTCACCAACAACACCTCTATCTCATCCATGAACACCTCCTTCTCTTTTCTTCAACTTTTTTGTTCAGATTTATCACCCACAGTAGCTTCGCTACCACCAAACCAGCCGTTATGTCCAAATCCGCCACCACCAACATCTCCGTCTCCTCCATTAACATCACTACTTCAGCCTCCTCCTTCTATCATCTAAAACCATTAATACCTTCAAATCCGCAACCAACAACACCTCCTCCTTCTCCTTTTATCCTCTACAATCAACACAATACTTGCAGATCCACCCTCATTCAATCCTCTACAACCACCAACAACACCACCTTCTGATGTATCATCACCACCAAATGATGATACACCTTCATCGTCGAAACCAATATTGTATTGGGGAATGACAGATTTATGATGAAACCAAAATTGGTTTTATCAAACTCTAACAGTTTTGGTTGGTGAAAACAGTAAACTTATGATGAAACCAAATGTGGTTTCATCATAAACTTGCCTATTTTCTATCATGAAACCAAAGATTTTAATGATGAAAATTAAGTTTATGATGAAACCAAATTTTGGTTTCACCTGATTTTTGCCTAGTTTATTCGGCCTGACTTGGAAGTCGTCGTGTTTGGTTTCATCATTGAAGTTATGTTGGTGAAATGACAATATGTGGAAAAATGATGAAACCTAATCAGGTTTCATCGTATATTTTTTCATTTTGTTGAATATTGATATATGTGAAACCAATTTTTGATGGTGAGATACAAGTGGATTGTTTTCAGTTGAAACTAGTGTTAGTTGAGGGGTAATGGTAGTGGTGGTTGTGGTGCTGGTGGTTGTGGCGGTGATAGGGGTGGTGCAGTTGACGGTGGTGGTAGGTTTCATCTTATTGTGTTTCATTTTTTCTTCTTTCTTCCTTTTCCTTTCTTTTATGATGAAACCAAATTTTTGGTTTCACCTGATTTTTTCCTAGTTTATTCGGCCTGACTTGGAAGTCGTCATGTTTGGTTTCATCATTGAAGTTGTGTTGGTGAAATGACAATATGTGGAAAACCCAATTTTCATCGTATTTTTTCATTTTGTTGAATATTGATCTCTATGAAAACCAATTTTTGATGGTGAGACACGGGTGGATTGTTTATTGTTGAAACTAGTATTAGTAGAGGAGGTAATGATAGTGGTGGTTGTGACAGCGATGGGGGCGGTGCAGTTGACAATGGTGGTAGGTTTCATCTTATTGTATTTCATTTGTTCTTCTTTCTTCTTTCTCCTTTTTTTATGATAAAGCCAAAATTTGGTTTCATCTTATTTTGGTGAAATCAATTTTGGTTTCATCATTTTTTCTGTTGATGGCGCGGTGGTGGTCGGTGGCGGCGGCAGTGATCAGCGGAGGCAGCGGTGGTGGTAGGCGGTGGTGGCGGCGACGGGCGGTGGTGGTTGCGCGGTGGTGGTCAGTGGTAGTGGTGTTGTTGGTGGTAATAATATAATAAAATTTAAAGGTGGGGTTGATTTTTGTTTTCGTTGGGGTGGTTTAAATAGTTGAAGGGTAATATAGACAGTTTATGTTAAATGGGATTTTTGTGAACAATTTGTTTTGGTGGAGTTTTTGTGTATGGATAGTGACACCTTTGGGGTTATAACTCGCGGCCCGAATTTTATGAAGAAACAAATTCTTTGGGGGTTTTGTGTTACTTTTGTTTTTTTAGGTTTTTTGTGTTACTTTTGTTTTGATGGGTTTTTTGTGGATGGATAGTGACACCTTTGGGTTTATAACTCGCGGACCATTTTTTTTTTATTCAAAAAATTATTTATTAAGATCAGGGAAGCACGGACACACCAGTATTGGAACCGTGTCCGCGTCAGACACGCGTCAGACACAGGACGCGCGTGGGACACCGAAACAACGCATGCGTAGAAATTTATACCTCATTTTACTAATTGGGTAATCAAATGGGTTATGAAAATTAGTATAATAGTTAATATTTGTACAGGTGGGCTAACCTAATGGCATAAAATTGAATTTTTTTCATGTATTTGCGTGATTAATGTATTTGATATATCATAATACTATGAGTCTATGATATTAGTGTATAAAAATTATTTAATTAATATATTTTGAGTTTTGCCGGTCCTTGTGTCCGTGTCGTGTCTGTGTCACGTGTCAGTGTCAGTGCTTCCCAGATTAAGATAGTTTAAAGGTTTACATAATTAAGTTTATCTTGATTAATTCCAAGTAACGGTATCAGGAGTAAAATCATCATAAAATTCGAAACTTGAGCCCTCTTACCTTGCTTTCTTAGCCTTTTTTTTTTTTTTTGAAGCATGAAATATTGATTGATAATTAAAGCGGAATTATAAATGGAAATGTTGTTCCCATGGTGTCATTTAATACATTTTGTTTCAAGAAATCAGGAACTATGTATTCCCATATTTTAGTTTTCAAAACTCCTTGTTGACTATTATCCGCCGCATGATTAGCGAGAGTGTCCGCTGCCTGGTTTGCTTCCCGGTAATTGTGAGTAATTTTGAATTGGGGAATTGCTTTCAGTCTTTTGGTGATCTCAACAGTCATGTCTGTCAGGTACCATGGAGGATCCGCCAATTTCTTGATGAAATGGACTAGGGTCTTCGAGTATGATTCAATGTAGATTTTAGTCCATTGGTAAAGTGTAACCATTCTTAGCGCCGTGAGTAATGCCCATGTTTCTGCCAGCAATGTTGTTGTGATCCCCAAAGGTTGGGCCATTGCAACAATAGCTGTGGTTGTCGAATCTCTACAAATAAAACCTCCACCTGCGGGTCTCGGGTGGCCGTGGGAAGCTCCATCAGTGTTGATTTTGATCCAATGCGGTTCCGGTGGTTTCCATCCAATTTGAATATTTCTGGTCATCCGGAGTGACGAAGTGTCGGGTGTTGTAGCAATCATGTCCGGCAATGGTGGAGGTAACACTGAATTTGCCCAATTGTATTCCTGATGCATGTGGTTTGCTAATTTGACTATATCTATAGGATGTTTATGTTTTCTTCCATATATCAGATCGTTCCTGGCTAACCAAAGTGCCCACAAGATGAAGCAAAAAGAATTTGTTGCAGGAGTAGATTGTTTGGTTTGTAGCGAGTTGGTTGATGGTGGTTAACGGGGAGGTCTTTGATGGTGAAAGGTAGGTTCTGCTTCATGATGGTTGAAAATAAGGTCCCAAACTTCTATTGCGAACCGGCAGGTAAGAAGGATATGTTCAGCTGTTTCTGGAAATAAATTACATCTAGGACATGGGTCGGAGGTAGTTAGGTGGATTTTATGTAATAGAGTGAAGGTAGGTAAGCCTTCGTTAATAGCTTTCCACAAGAAAATTTGTATTTTTGGGGGGCATTTTAATGTCCAGATTGTGTGGAGGGTTGTAGCTGATTTATAGTAGGGTTGAAAGTGGAATGGTGAGTGAGCATTCGGTACCCGGAGCTAACTGTATATTTTCCATATTTTGTGTAAGGCCACACAATTTTTTCTGGGGGACCATCTTGCGGAAGGTGGATGTTAACAATCTTGAGCCTAGACGATTGTGGAAGTTGTGATAATCGGTCATGGATCCAAGAGTGTGGGGTTTCATCTATAAGGTCAGATACTAAAGGAAAAATCTGGCATTGGTTTGGATTTAGGGGGGTGATCCGGTATCCAATAGAGTCGGTCCGAATTGAGTTTCATGTGCCAATTTTATGAAAAATATATGGTGTGACATAAGGAATAGGGGAATTGAGTTGTTTCCAAAGTGGACTAGCCGAGTGTTGGGGTGGGGGTGGATGGATTGTAGGAAAGGTTCTTGGTTGAAATATTTTTCTCTGCACATTGATGTATAAATTGAATCAGGCTGATCATGAATTTGCCAGACTCGATTGAGTAAAAATGCTTTGTTGTGGTCTAAGCTTTTCCTAATTCCTAATCCCTCCTCGGCTATGGGTTTCGATAGTTTATCCCATCCCATAGGGTGCAGCTTTTTGATGGATGCATCATGGCCCCAGAAAAAATTCCTAGTAATTTTGTTTATTTCCTTATGAACTTGTACCGGGTATAAGATTAGTCTGCATAATGTGGTTTGTAGTAGGTAATAATGAGTACTAACCTTCCTTTTTGGTTGAAGCATTTCGTTTTCCATCCTTTTGCTTTGAGAGCCATTCTTTGAAGTAGTGGCCGGAAAATATGTGCTGATGTTCTTCCACTTTTGAAATGGACTCCCGAGTACAATGGTGGTGTTGATGTAATCGACATGTCAAAAACGCCTTGGATTTCACTGATGACATTGGGATCAAGTCGTGGATGATGAATAATATGAGATTTGCTGGGATTGATGTGTTGTCCAGCTGAGTTGGAATAAGCATCAAGTAGTTGTTTGAGATGGGTGCAATGTTGTCTAGATGCTTTGAATGTTAAAAGCAGGTCATCAGCATACATTAAATGAAGTATTGGTGGTGCTTTATTGGAGATGCTCAACCCTGTAATGTTGTTTGTGTGCTCCATGTGGGCCAAGTTTGTTGAAAGGATCTCCGCACAGATAATAAAGACATAGGGTGACAACGGGTCTCCTTGTCCTATTCCTCTAGAAGGTGAAATGTAGCCATGAGGAGTGTCGTTGATGTTGATGGAGTACGTTACCGTGGATATACATAACATGATATATTGGATAAAATTTTCTGGGAAGCCGAGTGTTGTAAAAGTCCTCTTCACGAAACCCCAATCCAAATTGTCATAGGCTTTCTGGATATCTAATTTAAGTCCTATTTTTGGCTCTTTGGTTATAGGGGAGGTTCTTATGTAGTGAAAAAGTTCTCTTGATATCGCTATGTTATCTTGGATCGATCTCTGAGGTACAAAGGCACTTTGGTAAGGGCTTATCAGGAAAGGTAATAAAGGACGTAATCGATTAACCAGGATTTTGGCTATGATTTTGTAGGTAACATTGCATAAACCAATAGGTCTGAATTTGGATGCAGTTGTTGGATGTTCCCCTTTTGGTATGAGTGTGAGGTTGGTATGATTCATCAGGGGATGGATATTGATATTTTCAAAGAATTCGAGGACCATTGCAATGAGTTGTAATTTAGTGGTATCCCAAAAAACTTTGAAAAACTTACTTGTGTATCCATCCGGTCCAAGAGCCTTTGTTGGCTCAACAATAGTTAACCGAAGTTAGCCATATGAACACTTTCATATCAACCATATTCATCTTAACCATAACTAGTTCAAATGACTCAAATGAAACTAGTTTTAGAGTTGCTCAATTGATTATATTCTCATAGAAGTATACAAGACACAATTGAAGCAAAATCGATTTTGATTCACTCGAATCAAGTCATGAACATTATGTCCACGGTTTGCAAAAGATTGAATTCCTTATTATATAAACGTATTAGTTCATGAACAATTCGATTTTAGAACATTATTCACTCAGGTATGCAAACAGGTACTGAAAAAGCGGGGGTACAACAACCACACCCAATATTTCGTTTGGCAATCTGAATAGACAAACTCAAATATACTTTCAATAGAATCAACTAGACAGTCAGTCTCAATCTACAGAAAACTATATCAGAGAGTTTCATATCTCTATCTCTCAATTCAATCTGCAATCAGCAAATAGGAATTTGCGAGCCCGATTGAATATAAGAGAAGTAACTTGAACGGTACCAAAGACCAATGTTCAAGGATCAATCAATTTCAATCAACAACCAAAGGTTGGATTTACCAATTGATCGATTCTACGCACAACCTGTGATATTTCAATTATATAACAAAATATAATGCGGAAAAGAAATAACACAAACACCGGAATTTTGTTAACTAGGAAAACCGCAAATGCAGAAAAACCCAGGGACCTAGTCCAACTTTGAACACCACACTGTATTAAGCCGCTACAGGATTGGACTGTAGTTGAACCGTAATCAATCTCACACTGATTCAAGGTACAGTTACGCTCCTTACGTCTCTGATCCTAGCAGGATACTACGCACTTGATTCCCTTAGCTGATATCACCCACAAACAAGAGTTGCTACGACCCAAAGTCGAAGACTTGATAAACAAATATGTCTCACACATAAAAGTTTATTGGAATAGATAAATTTGTCTCTCACATAAATACCTACAAGTTTTGTTCCGCATTTTGATAAATCAAGGTGAACAAGAACCAATTGATAACCCGGAGTTATATTCCCGAAGAACAACCTAGTATTATCAATCACCTCACAATAATATTAATCGTATGGTAGCGAAACAAGATATTGTGGAATCACAAACGATGAGACGTAGATGTTTGTGACTACTTTTAATCTTACCTATCGGAGATAAATCTCAAGCAAATCTCAGCAAATATAATACTCAATCACGATAGTATAAGTAAGATCAGAACACGCAACTATAGAGAAAATAGTTGGGTTTGGCTTCACAATCCCAATGAAGTCTTCAATTCGTTAATCTACATGGTTTCGTGAAAAACCTAAGGTTAAAGGAGAATCGAATCTAGTCGCAGCTAGTATCACACAGGAGGTATGGGGATTAGGTTTCCCAGTTGCTAGAGTTCTCCTTTATATAGTCTTCAAATCAGGGTTTGCAATCAATGTTACCTTGGTAACAAAGAATTCAATATTCACCGTTAGATGAAAACCCGATTAGACTCAAGCTAATATCTTTCAACTGTTAGATCGAACTTACGCAAGTATGCGTACCGGTATGTGTACTTGGTACACGAAATTTCACAACTACAAGTACGCATACGGGTATGCATACTCTAGTTCCGGTCATGAATCACATAAATGCAAGAATGCACATTATGTTCATAATCCAATAGTTCTAAACTCTATTTCAATCATTGAGACTTTCTTTGAGGATGACAATAGCCGTTTTCACACACTATTATCATCAAAGCAATTTTCAAGTTATTAAAATAATATAACGAAACATTCCAAGTCTACACCAAATGATTGTATCACACAAACCATGTAAGATGTTACTCGGCGATTTTCACATGATCATCTTTTGACTTTCGTCAAGAATATAAGATGAACTTGGTTGAAGCGAAAGCTTACCAACACATATTTCGAGAAATATGTAAGCGAGTTAATCTCAGCTCGACATCTCAAATGTGTATAATCGAATACTATATAGTAAAACGACTTTTGTATCAATATAGGAGATAAAGTAGAAATAGACTTTCCAAGTGATAGATGAGTTTTAGTCTCCACATACCTTTTGTTGATGAAGTTCCATAAGCTCTCCTTAATAGTTCTTCGTCTTCAATTGATGAACGTCGTGAAGTCTAATGCTCAACTACACAATCTATCCTAGTCCGAGACATCACTATAAGTAGACTTGAAATCAAGACTTACAGTTTTTATCACTAACATTAACAAACAAGCTTGAGATAGCAACGCTTGCGAGTTCGACCGAGCAGTGCTCTAACATGTACGCATACCTTAGTGGCCGGACTAAGTTTGGGTTCGCCGGTATGCGAACGCGTACGCATACCACCAAACTCAGTAGAAATTCCCGGACCTGAACCTCACACCAGTACGCGTACCGGTATGCGTACAAGGTTCCCGGACTTTCACTAATACGCATACGTGTATGCATACCATGGTTCCCGAACTTGGACTACATATATGAAAGTACGCATACTATGATTATATCCAATTGTTCTAAACTCTCATTTCAACCATTGAAACATTCTTGGAAGACGACAATAGCTGTCTCACACAAATTATTAGCTTCAAAGCAATTTTCAAGTGATCGAATGATCAATACGAAACATTCCGAGTCTACATCAAATGACTGTCTCACACAAGTCATGTAAGATGTTACAAGGTGATTTTCACATGATCATCTTTTGACTTTCGTCAAGAATATAAGATGAACTTGGTTAAAGAAAAAACTTACCAACACATATTTCGAGAAATATGTAAGCGAGTTAAACTCGGCTCGAAATATCATATGTGCATAATTGAAGTCTATATAGCTATACGACTTTTGTCTCAAATAGGAGATAGAGTAGATAGACTTTTGAGTGATAGATGAGTTCAAGTCTCCACATACCTTTTGTTGATGAAGTTCCACAAGCTCCCCTTAGTAGTTATTCTTCTTCAATCGATGAACACCGTGAAGTCTAATGCTCAACTACACTTTCTATCCTAATCCGAGACTTAGCTATAAGTAGACTAGAAATCAAGACTTATAGTTTTGGCAACTAAACTTGACAAACAAGCTTGAGATAGCAACACTTGCGAGTTCGATCGAGCAGTGCTCTAACAATCCTAATAGTCAGACGTCGGTTATTACCGTAACTATTTTCAAGTAAATATCTTGTTGTCGTATTGTTTCGACCTCGTCCATAACAAATCACACAAGGTATAAGACTTAAGTTGTATTGTCTCGACTCTGTCTATAGACGATCACTTAAGAAACCATACTTATAGGTTGATATTTAAAAGATTGTGGTGTATTTGGGTACCCTCGTCTTTTCAATTTCATCATAGGAAACTATGTTTCATTACATTAGTTTAAAGGAAGTACATGTACAAACTTACTTCGTAATCGAAAAAAAATCAATAGGTGTTTTGGTCCGGTTTTCTATGAGGATCTATTGGATGACCAATTCCAACCTAAAGTGGGAATTCAGGTAGAACCAATCTTAACTTATGTTGAGAGTCAAGGTAGAACCGATCCCTACCTACTTTGGGATACATGGTAGAACCGATCCTAGATTTTGTTGGGAGTCTTGGTAGAACCGATCCTTACCTATATTGGGAATCTTGGTAGAATTGATCCTAGCTTTCGTTAGGAGTCGTGGCAGAGCCGATCCCTATTTATATTGGAAGACTTGGTAGAACCGATCCCTACCTATGTTGGGAATTATGGTAGAACCGGACCCAAGAGAAAAACCGATTTTCAACATTTACATATTACTTTACTGTTTTGTGTGAGTTTGCATATTACTTTAATATGTAAAGTATTATCAAGTGAACATCTTGTTGTTGTATTGTTTCGATTTCGTATCCATAGACGATCACACAAGGTGTATTGTGATTCACCACTTGGCTTTGATTTCGCACATTGTTAGGCCATTCCGGACTAACCCTATTCCAAGTGGACACCATGTTGAAATACACAGTGGGTCTTAAATAGGTTGTGATCGAACAAAAAGATTGTGGTGTACTTAGGTACCCTCGTCATTTCAGTACGTGCATGCCCAAGATGTAACCAACGATGGATAGATCACTAAGATTGCTACAACATTTACACTCTTTATATACACGGTATAATGTTTTATACAAAGAAAAATTACATATTTGGGAGACCTTGTCATCTGGGGCCCTAAGCGGTCGCCTAGATATCCCATGTGTTATAGAATTGCTTGCTTGCTCAACATTACCGCTTTGTACATACTTGTTCTGTTTGGTTCGCACATCACTTACTAGCTAGATCCTAAATTTTTAGGATTTGTGTCAAGGTCGCACATTTGGGTAGCATCTTTATATATATGAATGTTTCCTTTTGAACTACAACTTTTCAATGTATTTTTAGTGTTACATCTCAACAATTGAATGTCTTAGATAAAAAAAATTGTGCTTGTGTAACTAATTTCTTCAGTTACTTCAAGTACTGAAGTTGACGACTACTTTATCGCATTAATTGAAAAACGAATAACTAAGTTGTAATCCTTAGGAACTTCTGCTGTTACAGTTTCTCTCATTGTCATTATGGAGTGAAGAAAACCTAAGTTCGAAATTCGACGGATTTATGAAATCACGATGTGTATATCTTCCACACAAACAATATCAATAAAAGATACCTCTTCCGTCCATATAAAGATGACCTACGAGATTGCACAATTCTTAAGGCATGAAGAGAGAAAACGGGCACTAGCTCAATTTGGTCATCCCGTTCCCCAAAGTTTCATGCGTCCAGGAGGTCCGGGTTCGAGTCCCCAATGGCGTAATATTGCGAGAAATTAACATGGAAGGTAGAGTTAGTTTTCCCCCTTGTGACACAATCTTGCCCCATCCCCGGCTCCTTTGGCTTGGTTACCCATGAGGCTCGCTGGTAAGCTAGCACAACAACCTGTTCAATTAATGTAGTAGTATGTCGTTGGAGCTTAGCTTGTTAGGCTTCCAAGTTCCAACTAGTTTCATGTAATTTTCTAATTATATTATTATGGATAACATAATATATAATAAAATTTCTTTCAAAAATAAAATAAAATAAAATAATAAATAAAAACAACGAAAGAGAAAAAATAGGAAAAGGCTTAAGTCAAGTTTCTAGGGTGTTAAGAAGGTCCAAAACATGATTGGGTTGGGCCTGTCTAATTATTTCGATACAAGTCCATTAACCAAACCCTAAGGGCAAAATGATACTGAATAAACACACTATATAGCGAAGCGGCGAAATCCTGGTTTGTTCTTCCATGCCTTCCCTATCCTCAAACTGAAGAAGAAGAAAAGCAGCGTTTAGCCTTATATCAGTCCAAGGCGAATTAACTCAAAATGGTTTGTTCTCTTACACACTCTTTTAACGATTTAATCACTATTTTCATATCTAGGGTTTTGTTTCAAGTCTGTACATGAACTTTTTATGTAGATCTAGCTGGTTTTTGATCTGTAGTTGTTTCTAGGTTTAGTATTCGGCTGGATTTTGTTTTCTGATTTATTTGTTGATGTTGAATCTTCTGTTATGGTTGTTACTTTTAGGGTTTAGTGATACGAATCTTCTGTTATGGTTGTTACTTATAGGGTTTAGTAAGACGACCCAGAAAACTAAAGCGAAACAAACTTATGATGTGATGAGCTTCATGTGAAGGCCATTTTAGTGTTAATTTTGGCCAGATTTATTGTTCATTGCTGGATATGTTATGATTTATTTATTTATTATCCTTTATTTCTTTCATATGTGTACTGATTTTGTTGTGGTAATACAGGCAAGAGGGTTGAAGAAGCATATGAAGAGGCTCAATGCGCCTAAGCATTGGATGCTTGACAAGCTTGGTGGTGCCTTTGTAAGAATCAATAGTCCTTTTCTTGTGTATTGTTATTATCTTATTTGATGCTTATTTGGATTTGGTTTTAATGGAAGATTTTTGTCTCTGTAGGCTCCAAAACCATCATCTGGTCCACACAAATCTAGGGAGTGTTTACCATTGATCCTTATTTTGCGTAATAGGTTGAAGTATGCTCTCACATACCGTGAGGTTATTGCTATCTTGATGCAAAGGCATATTCTTGTTGATGGAAAGGTCAGGACTGACAAGACATACCCTTCTGGGTTCATGGGTATGTACTGTTAACCTTCCTCTTGTTTTGTAATAAATATTATAGAAAATATGGGATTGATGCAAAATGGGGAGAGCTCTTCAGTAGCTCTGAAATACTTACAGGTCTTCTGTAAGGTGCTCAGTTATTCAATCCCTGATATTGATTTCCGTTTCTGGAAATGATGGAATCATAGTACGGATTTTGTGCTTTTGATTATGGGATTTGTTGGTTGTTTTGATTTGTATTGAGATTTTGAGGGTTAACCCTCTACTCTGTACAACATCGGGCAACTACTGACCCATACAATCTTACTTTTCTCAAATCCGCCTCCAAAGGCCATTACATTCAATTTGTTTATCTTAGTTCTTTACTGATTGCGGTTTTATCTTCTTAAGCTACAAATGTCTACAACCTGCAATTATCTGCAGTAAATAGGATATTTATTGAACAAATATATGTTTGCACCTATTTGCTTTATCTAGGTATTTAGCAGTAATTATCTAGGTATTTAGCAGTAAATCGGTAATTGGAGCCAATAAATTGCTTCAATAATATTGACGGTGTTAGTGATAATTTGGTTGGAGTGATCATGTAAAGTTTTAGATACAGAGACTATATTAATCAACAGTGACCAAATGATTCAGAAATTGGATTTCATTAAATTCATTCAATACTCGGGACTATGATGATTTCTCTGAACAAGTTATTATGGATGATGGACAATGAATGTCTAGCTATTCTGGTGCATAATGCTTCTGGACCATTCTATTTGATTTATTATGGATGGCCTAAGATCATTATAGACCGGATTAGCTAGATTTTCATTCTTCATCTGTATTCTTAAGGCTGGTTAACAACCTTCATGTTTCATGTGTATGTGTTGATTTCCCAAGACATTTCCTATTCTTCTCGTGCTTACCTTTGCGATTCTTTTGGCTTTGTTTTTCAGATGTCGTGTCAATTCCCAAGACAAATGAGAACTTCCGTCTCCTTTATGACACCAAGGGTCGTTTCAGACTCCACTCAATCAAGGATGAAGAGGCCAAGGTCAGTCTTTCTGTTTTGTGTTCTCATAGTTGTATGGGATATAATTAAACCTTCTCTTTATGTTCTCATAGACTTATATTTTACTAAGAATATGTCATTTACTGTTGCAGTTCAAGCTTTGCAAGGTCCGTAATGTGCATTTTGGATCAAAGGGTATCCCATACATCAACACATTTGATGGTCGCACTATCCGCTACCCAGATCCCCTGATCAAGGCTAACGACACTATCAAGCTTGATCTTGAGAGCAACAAGATTGTCGATTTCATCAAATTTGACATTGGTAACGTTGTCATGGTTACTGGAGGAAGAAACAGAGGCCGTGTTGGTGTCATTAAGAACAGAGAAAAGCATAAGGGGAGTTTTGATACCCTTCACATCCAGGATAGCACCGGTCATGAATTTGCCACCCGTTTGGCAAATGTCTTCACCATTGGTAAGGGCACAAAGCCTTGGGTGACTCTCCCCAAGGGCAAGGGTATCAAGTTAACCATCATCGAAGAGGCAAGGAAGCGTCTTGCAGCACAAGGAGCCGCCACTGCTTGAGTTTTACTATGATGATAAAATTCTGATAGGTTTCAGAGAGTTTGTTAAAGAATTTCTTTGGATTGCTCTCTTTTCTCATTTTGAAGTATTTCTCCAATGTTAGCTTAAGAACTTGTGTTTTGTTTTCATTAGTTGGCACTGTATAGAACAAGATTTTGTACCTCTGCTATATTCAGTCTAGACCTTTACTGTCACCTTAACCCAATTGTTGCAATAACTGGTTCAGTGAGATGGTTAACAGATCTAGTTTGACGGTCCATTGGAATAATTCTGCATTCTTCCAGTTGTGCAGTTGCATTATGCTTCCAGTTGGTGTATTCTGTTGATGGCCTAACAGTGTAGTGAGATGCTGGGTATTGATATCTGAAGGTAGCTTCAACCAGGTTGTTGGCCCCTGGAATAGGTGTAGAATTGTGAAAATCTGCATTCTTTCAATTATGCATTTTCAATATGCTTAGGTATGCAGTTGGTATTGATGGCCGTATGGTGAGATGCCGGATATTGATATGATCGGTAGCTATAACCAAGTTGATGGTCCTTAGAATAATCAATGCAGTTGTGCATTTTGTATCAGAAAGTTTGATCTTATCAATATTTTTCAAACATAATCAATCAAACATTCAAAACCATTTAATGTGGCATAACTGCATGACTAATATCCAACTAAATGCAACAATAAGACTGAAGTACGTCACTTCAAGGAGGTTTACTTTTATTGATCTGAGTTCCTAACTTTCGCCTTCTAAACTAGAGTCAGATCCTACATCTCACATCTGCTGATAATACAGTTTCTCTAAATAATAACTCTATGCTTCCAACCACGACTAAGAAACACAGCTACAAACTTCAAGCAAACACCAACCACACTGGACGGTACTATTGACAAGGCAAGGCAGGAACGAAGGGGGATTTCTCTATTTATCAAGCAGCAGCTCCTTCTTCGAGCAGCATCTGGTTAAAGTGCCATACACCTACAAGCAAACCCCAGAGTTTCCAACAAGATTAGGCACCATCCTACAAGGATATTAAAAAACAGTGACGAGAGGGGTATGAAAATCTGATTTCTTACCATGTCCTTTGCCTATCCTCCTCAATTGAGCCACATATTCTGATATTTTTTTAATAGCTTCCACCTAAACAAACGAAAGAAATGTCACAAAACCAGACATCATCAGTTTCAATTGCTTCAAAACAAAACAAAAAAATCATCAATTTCAGATGCTTACTGCCAAATAACTCACTGTAGAACAAATAAACACACTCCTCGCAACAAAAGAAATCCAGTATCAAAAACAATCCATACCTGCTCAGTCAGAAATTCGGACTCCACAAAATCCATCAGTTGTGCGTCATTGTTTTGATTCGCAACCTATCATTAGCAAAGAAAGACATATTTGAGAAGAAGCCACGTTTATTAGAAGATAACGCAGAATATTTAGTTTGAGATGCCACCAAATAAAAGCAAAAAGGAAAGGATAATGATATTTACATTATGCAAATGGAGAAGCTTCTCATTCACCAACTTCTCCAACGACAGAGCAAGTTCCATAGCTGAGTCGAGAACAAGCAAAAGGTCAAAAATAAAAAAGTACACATTATCAAGTCACAGATTCTCGAAATCAATTCCAGGCATGTTGAAAATATGACCACAAGAGCTAACTGCATCATGGGAATCGAAACTAAAAGGCGGAAACCAAGTTCCATACAGAAAACACAAAAGTTAACCTATACTGTATCTTGTTGATAACGAATCATAAAGCACACAGACTGCTTCTAATAAGAAACCTTAAACAGTTAACAATTGCACACGGACATTGGGTCAATGACATTTGCACAAAAGACTAATGACCATGAATATGCAACAGATTCTTAGCAATGCTTGTGCAAATAAACTCAGACATAACTAAGAAACCTTAAAGAGTTAACAATTGTACACGGACATCGGGTCTACGTATACGTTTGCACAAAAGACTAATGACCATGAATATGTAACAGATTCATAGCAACGCTTGTCAAAATAAACTCAGGCAACGAAACAATAATCTCAATTGATAAATATCGTTAAAAAGAAATAATTCACCTGTACACGAACAACCATTATGGAAACAAATACTACGAAAACAAATATGCCAGGTTGCTCAAATAAAAGCCAAGGGAACCTCACCATACAAAGCATCTCCCTTCTCAACATGCTCGAATTCAGAAACAGGCGCGACAATAGATTGCAGCTTCACTTTACCTCCTCTCTTATTCTGTAACTCACCAAAACCACAACATCAGAAACGATCAAATATTTATCCAAAACATCAAATTAAGCCCAATTCTTTCTTCTTTTCAGAATACAAACCTGATATTCCATCAGTTTTTCAGCGTGTTCCCGTTCTTCTTCACTCGATTCCTTAAAAAACCTGATTTTTAACGATAATCAAACACGAATTATCACATAATGACAAATCAAACCTAATGAAACCATAATTAACAAAACAGGAAAAAAAAAAAAAAAAAAGGTTTAATTGTTAAAGCTTACTTTGCCAGGCCTTTAAGCGCTACGTTATCTCTATCAAAGTAAGCATACATGGCGTGATACACATACGACGCGTTATATTCCACACTGTAATTCAATCAACAACGATATCAGCATATAAAAATCCTTAAAAATGGAAAAGAAAAATGAAAAAAAAATTAAGCTCACTTGATTTGATAATTGATTGCAGATTCAGAATCATCCGTGAACTTTTGACGAGCAAGAGATTGTTGAGGAACAGTTGGAACCAAAACAAGTTCTTTCTTTACTTCTTCAGATGGATCGAAAACTATCCCTGTTATGGCTGCACGATTGTTTAATTCAGCAGATATCACAACATTTCTTTTCTTGGGAAAAATCGAAACCCGAGAAGGAGATGCAAATATGGGTTTGATTTCTAGTTGTGAGGTTTGGAGAGGAGAAGAAATAGCAGAAGAAATCTTGAGAGCCATTTGATTTCAGAGAAATGAAAGCAGGGGAAAATGAAAATGAGCAGGTGTGAGGGTAATCACAGAGGAAGGAGGAAAAAGAAGAAGATATAATGGTTCCACTTTTTGATATGAACCGTTGAGTGGTGAATTAAGTGGAGGGTTACGATTGATTGATATGGATGGGGCGCGTGGCGGGCTTGTGGTCTTCATGACTCATGGAGAATATTCTAAAAAAGAGGGGTCAATAACAAATATCTAGGTATGACGCGTGTATAGTTTATCTTTTTGAATTTTGGGAAAGCCATCTTTTTTGCTGACTGCTGTGGATGATGTTTTTTGGTACGAGACAATGTAGTGGTAGACTAGTAGTACAACTACAAACAAACAAACAAACTTCACCAAATGGTGGTAAATGTTTTGCCGACGCTGCTACATACCCCTCCTTTTGCCCGCACCATTTTCTCTCATGACGTGTCTTTCATTCGGAAGCTTTAATCCATTTGAGCCCACCGGAGGTCTTGGACTAATATCATCGACCAGGGAGAGCGACATGCAGGGGCTGAGCCAAGATTTTTTAAATGGGGTGCAAAAATTTATTTTGGGGTTGTAGAAAAATTTCTAGAGGTACAAATAAGCAAAACTACGCTTGTAAATAGCAAAAAAAGTTCAGTTGGGCTTAAATTAGGTTTTGGAGCCGGCTGGACAGGAATTGCAAGTGCACAACTTTGTAATGGGCTGGCTCCGCCTTGGCGATACGTTATGGGAAAAATATTTGGGGACAAAAGGTGGGATATAAAGTATTTTCAATGTTCGGCGACCACTTGTTATTGCCGCCTTATAAACAAAGAGAGAACCGGAAACCCTCACAAGTCAAAGGTGCCAAGAATGACTGGTCTTCATGATAACATATAAGGCTACTCTGATGAAAGGAGTAACAATCAAACTGGAATTCTCACACTACTAATGGGTACTAGTTAATTGTAGAAGAGTAGTTCTACGAAGACAACTGAAAAAACAACTCTAAAACAAATAAACAATATACCCCAATAGAGAGTGATGATGAACCCATTGAGAGAAGTGGGTCCCTTGCTGTAGTTACCTAAAATCTGAGAGAGGTTAGAAGTGGGATTCTAGGGTTTCTGAAAGTGAGTTTCGGGAGGTTGAGCACAAACAGTCTTCGCCTAAACCATGCACAGTGGCCGTTCAAAGGATGCTTCAGTCACATGGAAGAGATTTAGGGTTGGTCTTAGGGAGGGAAGCAGATGAAGAGAGAGACCAGAGAATTATAGAGTTTGAAGAAGAATTGCTCTGAGAGATTATGAGAAAGATCGTGATAGCTTGGAGAAATAGAGGACCTATTTATAGTTGAATTCTCTAATCTCAGGTCGGTGAAGATAAGGATTGCAGGATTGCTTTCCATGCCGTACGGAGCAATTCTCCCGTTTCTTCAGGAATAGAGATAAACTAGGTTGAGTTTATCTCATTATTCCACCGCTTTTACTCTCTTCTGCGGTGAGAAATAAAGGGTATTTCTCACACGTGCCGTGAACCGCCGGACCAAAACCCTAAATGATATCCCCCATTTGTGTGAAGTCGAGTCAACCTTTGTGATGATGTGTTGAGAGAAAAATTGCGACGCCCCAACTCTTAAATCTCGTTTAGCTACTAAGGATTACGACCCTAATTGAAGCATCAATCCTACATTACCGATCTTACTTCGGTTACATAGCTAATTCCAAAAACAAACCCATACACTACGATATTACAAATATGAAGAACTCTCTTGTGATACGAATATGTTAATGTGTAGTTTTGGAAAAATAAAGAATAAAGGTATATAAAAAGATTCATAACATCTCTAACATCGTTGAAAGCTTTAAGCTACGATAACAAATATCTTCACGCACCATTTCTTCTCGATTCTTGGCCCAGTGAGGAGCAGTGAGCACATCATCCCAAAGGCGCCCAATGGAAACATATAATCTAGAAGTAATCACTAACATGCTTCACTGGTTCCAAAGATAATAAAATTAAAACAAAGTATTAGAAGAAAACAGATAACACCCCGTTACACACAACACGAGCGTAAGATTGCTTCAATTATATCCCCAGATATTACGTCCATAGTGGCAATATCGGCAAAGATCCCACCTCGGATGAATCTACGAGAAAAGAATTAAACAACCTAAACATATGTTATCCTAACCTCGTCTCACTCAATGGAGGAGAAGATGCTAGGAATAACTCCGATCTCAAATGATAGCATGAATCCAGTACCGTAAGATATTATCGTGGAATCGTACACCTCATAAAACCAATGCCACCATCTAAGTCTAGAATATAATAATATTTTGATTACTATGATCCGACCCCGCAATGAGTTCACAAAAGGCCCAATCATTATTAGAAGTAGGCCGAAGTCTCCAAATAATGATCATACCAGTCATGAACCTAGAATTTCTTCCTAAGTCAAGGTCATAGTAACCCGGTCATACTCCCCCAAAATTTGAACAAACAAGTATGATATGAACAGAGTGATATCCCCAAATAAAATATAGTATATATACTATCTAGCAAGGTAAATAGGACTACTAAGTAATAATCAACCAAGGGGTAAAGTAGGACTACTATCTTAAGACAATAAAATATAATACTATTTATAGGGGTAAGCAAGACTCTAAGTAATATTCAAACAACGTAGCATTGTCCTACTAAACTTAGCAAAAGAGCTATGGGGAATCACGAGACAATCTTCTTGGGAACCACCCAGCGATATCACACAACATACCCATTCAATTACATACAACATGCTCGAGAAAATAAGGACTCATCATGCTCGAAGATAAAGTAACTTAATGTTTACAAAAGGTTACAAAGTTCCCACACGATTTGATGACAAGCCACTCCTACGTTTGGGATGTAGAATCCTTTGCTTCATCCTTTGAATCGATCGTTGTTAATATAACCCATCGTTAATCACATAAGCACTCTAATAGTTTAGCCAAAAAGGCTCACACAAGTTTCCGAGTTATAGGCTAAGTAAATTAACTAATGGTTTAGTTTTATCAAATGTTACGTAACTTGTCATTTAATGTTCTAGGCATTGCAGAAGGAACCGAGAACTAGTTCAGATCCTAGGTGATCCAAAAGTGTAATAAACCTAGCTGTGCATCCACCCATGTACAATCCCAGTGGGCAGACAAGCCAGGTCCAGCCCAACCAAAAACGAGATCCATTTACCCATTTGGGTCAATAGTGATCCTACCCGTTTACTAACACTAAACCGTCCGGCTCGGCCCGGCTCGGCCGGAGTAAGTGTCTACTCATTCATTCTAATTCATAACCTAATATCAAACATATCCTAAACTATATTTATCA
>JAJJWW010012428.1:0-38581 GCA_023531295.1 Papaver armeniacum
TCATATCACAACTTTGTTGATTTATATAATAGTAAGAAGGTTATGGTACTCAGACCAGTAAGATTGATTTTAGGGATAAACTAAAATAAAAAAGAAAAATATACTGAAATCTTTTATCACGAGATGAAGATAATTCATTTAAGGACTAGGATTGCAGTCAATTCACCGCCTCAAAGTTCAATTTATTATTATGTAATTAAGCTCAATGATAAAATTAACATGGACTCGATTTTGCCAGTAGATTCTCAAAAAGATTGGTTGTAAATCCTAAGCATGATGTAATCAAAACATTTAAGCTAAGATACACTCTTATCAAATTAAATGACAGCCAATTAATTCAAATCATATTTCAATTAAAAATTAATGCAAAGTACTTAAAAAGAATTAAATAATTTTACCATGTAGCAAATTAAATCTTCTCATAATGCGAGTCACTTAAGTTTAAGCTTCATATGTAGACACTCTGAAAAAAATTTTATTGCTCAAAAGAAGTGTGTACCAAAGGTAGAAAGAGAGAAAATAATTAAATCAGAATTACTGTAACTGGTGATCTGTGTTTCTTGTTACAATGTAAGCAATTCAAAGAAATCTATTAGAAGATCGAACAAGTGTTACACAAAAGCGTCAGACTACTGGCAGGCTTGTGAGATCTAAAGCACTATATTCTTGTCCTCTTCTTCACGGCGAATTGGTTTCTTCTCTCCACCCAGCAGTTCTCTGGAGTCTAAACCCTCTTGTTGGCTCCCTATCACTCCATACCGCTCTCTTTGCTCCTCTACACCTTATATAGCCTCTCATTGCACAGAAATCTCCTCGTAATTCCATATAATTCTATTCTACTAAATTATCAAGAAAATATTCTAGGAATATCTTCACCTTTTGATCTCTTGCACGCATTGAATTTCTTCAAACCATCCATACACACCTACGAAAGAGTTTCTTGTTTATGGCTTCGTACGAAGTGAAATATCACACATCTTCCCTGCAGAAAACCCGAGTTTCTTTCCACTCTGTTTGGGGTTCAAGTTCATGTTCGGCCAATTTCTTTGGTCTGATTGACTTTCCAGGTCATGTTTAGTAAGAAAGCAGGTCCTTAAACTCAAATGAGGAAAATAATCACAAATCTTAAAATCGATCAACGATCGAGTATTTCTTTCCTCCATATTTTATCCAAAACCATGATTCTAGACAATTCTGGTTAGATGAAACGGCCTTACCAACCTGTTAGGCAAAACGAGTCCATTTAGAAAACAGTGCACGTTAGATCATGTTAAACCTCAAGAAATTCCAACCTGAATTATCTCATGACCTCTTTCCTTAAATTCCAGTTTTCAAATGGAGAGGATGGTATCCTTATCTGTGATGAGTCAGATAAGTAATTAAATATACCAGTATCAATGAAACACATATCCGGTGGAGTATAGATAACACGTGTCCTCTAGGATGCCAAAATCAACTTTTAGTAAGATTTTCCAAAAATGTTGTTCAAAAATGCCTGAGCATAAATACCAAAATTAGTACAAATCGAAATTACTGACAATATATAGTATTAGGATCAGTAGACAAAGTATATATACATCAAATACTCCCCCAAACTTATCATTTGCTAGTCATAAAATACAAATTTATTCTAGAAAATAAAATCCTAGCTTTACATTCGCCAGGAGCATCGCAGTTGCGCCCAGCATGTGCAGCAGCCATTAAACCTAGACACAGTGGTGCGATTATAGTCGCGGAGTTTAACGAAGTGTACCACCAAACCTTTACTCCAGGACCCTGGCTATCTCGCGGAGACAGAAAGGCACTAAAGAATCTCTTTGGTTGGCATACAATCATTATTATAGGAGCTCTACTCGAGATAGTTTACGGACATCATAGCAAGGTGCCAATCATGGAAAAGGAATTAAGAAGATGGATGTAGAAAATAGATAGTTTTACTGATGTTAACTAAAGGTGAGGCAGTGTACACCATATGTATCGAGGCCCTTTGCCAAGATAGACCTATCTAATGGTGAGATAAAAGTGCACTCACAATATCCTTTGTTTGTATATACAAGGGGCCGTGATTGACTAATCCCCAACTCCTAGAGTCAAACACAGGCCCAGCATGTCTGAGGAGACAGTGATTTGATAATCCCTAACTCTAGAGTCATTACATTTGGCATATACAAGGGAACCGGTGGAAAGCTTTATTAATTCTTCTGGTTGGTCTAATGATGCAGTCTCCAATTCTCTTTTTTTTTTTAATGGAAACCTCTCAATCACTCACCTTTCA
This sequence comes from Papaver armeniacum, assembly GCA_023531295.1. Taxonomy (NCBI): domain Eukaryota; kingdom Viridiplantae; phylum Streptophyta; class Magnoliopsida; order Ranunculales; family Papaveraceae; genus Papaver; species Papaver armeniacum. The sequence goes on from JAJJWW010012428.1 coordinate 2,276, forward strand.
CCTTACACAGAATGGTAACTTGTAGCAGATCGTATGCCCCACCCAAACCATATAAGAAAGAAAAATAAAATATGAAGGTAGAAAAGTTAGCGAGATATGGAAAACTACATATTTTTTTTTTTTTCTACTTTCAAACTCATGCTTGCATAGATAGACTCTATAGATGTTTCTATGTCCAGTTGGTTCCTCAACTCCTACAACCCAGATGTTTCCTCCATAGATTAGTTGGGCTAATCCTTATAAGCATAAATTTCTAGCTCACGGAGTTTATTTATTTATCACCCAACTAAAAGTTTCTCCCTTACTGAAAGCACGTCAACATTGTCGCAATGTTCTAAAGATGAAATTAAAAGCATGAACAAGGAGAAAGCTGTTGCCACTTGAAGAAAGAGTTAAGAAAGATATTATAGGTATTTGCTGAAACCTTGAGTTACCTCAAGAATTGCTAAGTTTAAAGTCTTCATGGACTAAGAGTTAGTCATAAGAATCATAAAAGTAATGGCAGATGTGGGGATCACCAAAACCAAATAAAGTATCACAAGTAAAAAGGAATCGCAACATGCCAGAATATTATGAGATAAAGCACATGTCAGTTCTGTTTAAAGCTTAAGCCCCATCTAGGCCTTAGTTCGAGTTAACGAAGTCTGAATAAAATAGCCTCATGAGGTTCAGTACCATATCTGAGATTGAATCCGAATGTTGGGTTCAAATTAGAAAAATAAATAAAACTTACAGCTTTATAATAATAACCTAAATAATTGGATCCTTAAATTAATCAGATTTAAGCTCACATTAGCCATGACATTGAAAGTGGTGATCAATCATAAACAAATATAGTTCTATCCTCCTAAAAAGTACTTAGGTTACGTCTCAAACTTAATACTCAGCCACATTTGAATTTCCATAGAATTAAAATTGGAGAAAAAATTTTTGGTGGGAAAACAAAATCGATCGAGTATGATAACAGTATTACATCAATGGATGGTTTAGTGGACTTCTTCACAGACATTATTAGAGTTCGGAGGCTAGTATAGGTAATATAAGCACAAATGGTTAAGGCACATATATCAAGTCCCAAGTGAGGACACTCTGGGTCAGCGCATGAGGCCAGTAATCACAATTAGAGTTTTTAGTATCTCTGAAAGACTATTACAAACTTCCACTAATTTGTGGGTCATCCAGTTCCTGAAAATGATAAATTGATTCTTAAATCGAGTTTCATCCTCACTCATCTCCCAGGTTCACTTCTTTGTCTAAGACTATTGTTTCTAAATCACTATACTCCAATATTTGTTCCTCAACTATTATTAGTTTAGCAAAAGAATCTTTAAATAAATAGCAGAATTAGCCCCATTAATCTCATGTTTGAGGATTCGTAACTGGATTTGCGGCGATACAGTGATTACAAAAATTCAGTTGCGAATCCTAGTTGCTAATTTTCACAACGAGGATATGTGATGCAGTGCAGCCTCATGACCAGTGAAATTACGCGCCACCGGTTCAAGCGTCGAACCACTTTATGACTGAATGCTGGTGATAAACCACGCCACTAGTCAAACTTCGGTGAAGACCTTCTTTTTCCCTGTAAATCAGTCAGTATATCCTTGAAGTAGAAACTACCCTCTTCATTTTCTCACTTAGAAACCCAGGAGCTACGGTCTCTCCTCCTTCTGTAATCTCCACTCATTTACTGTCCACAGTGCTCTTACAAGCTGTTTGCCTCTCGATCTCTGAATATATGTGTAGAAGCTGTATATCATCGGTATAATTTTTAAGTGATTTAAAAAGTTTATATATTTAGTTTAAGTTTTCAATTTAATTTCTATAGTTCGAGAAGATTTGATTTATAGGATTTAGAGATTTTGATTAAGTTGCTGAATCAAGTGTCATTTAATTTTTCGTTTTAGGTTTAATGTTTGAATTTCAGTTTAGTTTCATTTGTGAATGTCTTTGTTTTAGTCTAATTTTGTTTTTCAATTTCTTCTTCTTTGATTTTGTGAGCTGAAATAAGCGAAAGAGACGTTAATCTTTGATATTATTAACTATGTATTAATGCTGACTCACAAAACCATATTACTGGCAATTGAGATTTAATTGTCATTTGGATTAAATGTGATGGCCATTAATATTTGGTTTTACTGTATTAGTATTTCTTGGTTGCATTTAATTTACGATTTTTAGTATAGGTGTATTAATAGCAAATGAATTTTGCTATAATTAAATCTTCCAAATTCTGTAATGGTGGGCGTTGAGAAATTCTGATTCCTTTCGTCATTTCCTCCATTTATACTTGAGTGATAATGTTTCGATATAATTTTTGAATCATTAATGTTGGTCTGTAGATTCAGTATCTGAGATGGCAGGACATGGTATAATCTTTGTAGCGTGTAAATCTTTCTCTTCTCTTTTAGTTATTGTATAAGAGTTATTAATGCTTGATCTATTACTGCAAGGCGTAGATGGAATTCATTATTGATGAGAAGATTGGACTAAATCACAGCACCTACACTATGATAGATATGTGAAGCTCTTAGGATATTATTTGAATTAGATACGTCTTTGACACACATGCTTGTTGAAGCTAAGGTTTCAGTAGTTATTATAAATTGTTTCCATGTTCTTCACGCTTGAACTTTGGCTTGTGCTTACATGACCTTAGTGTTCGTTTCATTTCATTAGCTAGAGTTTTATATCCTTTGTTGGTCTCAATTCTTCTTAGTGTAGGTTTTAATTCTTTTTTTGAATGCATGTCTGATTTTAAGTTTGATGGTTGTTAAATGTTGCCTCTGCTTGGCTTTTTATTTATTTACACTGTTTATGAAATTGAAATTTAAAAAGAAAAGCGTACGAAGGAGATGATAGAAGTTACGTTTCTCTCCCCCTCCGGTGCAACTACAACTAAAGCTGCTCGATTCTAGAACCGTAAAATCATCGGCTTATGAAGCCCATTGCACACATAAGTCAAGACTCCATCCCCACTGAATAGCGAAGCAGAAGCTCTACAAATGGATTTTAGAAGAGAAGAAAGTCAAACCCATAAGTCAGAGAAAGAAAGAAACGATAGAGAAAGCGATACTTAGGTAATCATTAATTAAAAATCAATTTCGAAGCATTTAAAGATTGAAATTGGATAGATCTTGTTCCACTAACTCGGAGATTACTTTGCTTCAAAGATTGCTCATTGTGATTTTAAAATCATTCAAACTTTTTCACTTGTTAGTTTTCTTAACCCGTTTCGATTCTCTTTATTTCTTTTGTTTTGAGATGCAGAACAATTGATTTAGATTCACTAAGCCTGGCCCGGTTACTGATTTATACTGCATTCTTGATTTAAGAAGGTGCAACTCAGTAGTTATTTTTTAATGAGTTTTGTCTGTGTATCTAGAATTACACAAAAGCCAAACATACAACTATAGCCAAAGAAGCTTCTCACACGCACTCTGGGGAGTCGCGACAAGGTAGCATTTGGGGTGAGAGGAGTTAAATGTCACGGCGAATATGTGGAAAGGCTTTAGTAAGGCATTTCCATGACTTCTCTTTTACGCTTTTGTCCTCTTATATTTACTCATGATTAAGCAGTTCCTTAGTTTATCACTTTCCCACTATCGATATCACAGATAAGTAAATATATTATTCTAATTATTAAATGTAACTGATGTTGTTATTGTAGTGATTCATAGTTATCACTTTCTCTTTATAAATGTACGAATAAGTAAATATATTATTTTAATTATTGAATATGGCTTGTCTCACATTGTTATACGTTATGTTAATTTTGAGGATTCTTTTTACTTTTAGAGGCGAAAGATCAAAGACTAAGCATTTCTCCAAAGTAGAGTATTCCATTTGAACAAGTCATATCCCTTGTCTGAGGATGTTGTTGACATTATATATAAAAGGTGTGTGGTAGGTAAATTATGTAGATTGAATTATAGACAAGGGTGATATGAGCCCCTTTGTAAATCTAAAAATTAAGTTTTACATTCGTCGTGGAGAGAGTACTCGAACCTCGTAAAGTCATATCTTATTAATGAGCATGTATTGTTTTAAAATTTCTTTTTGTCTTCACTTTTGCTTCTTGAAAATTTTATATAATATTATATCACCGTCATCTAGGAATATGTTAAGTTATTTAAAAGTTTATAGAGTAGAAGACCTTTCCTTTCCTGATTTTATATCATGTATTCTTATGTGTAAGCTCTTGAGGAAAGTATTTTTGGATCTTTTAACTCCACTTTGAACCAGCATTGTGTTAGTTATTAGAAGAAATTATATTTCTTGCATTATCTTATAAGCTAGATAATTGTCAGCAATTATTGGTGTACTCTGTAGCAAGACAACTAGTCTGAGATTAATACCTTAGTTGTGTAATTGTTTAACTTTTTAGTCACATCTTCACATGATTTCAGCTCAAGTATTGTATATATGCATTTAGTCTTCTCTTTCTTAATGTTGTACAACATTGTTTATCTCATCTATCTTTAAACAGTAGCATGTTGATTTTGTTCCTTGTATCTGACTTTGTTGCCTTATACAGTTAATCAGAACATTTATCTCTTGCATCCTTGTATTAGCTTAAGTTAGAAGAATTTATGATGTACATTGTGAATTAATTAAATAAGTGCTCATAGAATGGAAAAGGTTGGAGAACAAAAGCATTGGCAACGACCATTAGGTCGCCATTTCAGATTTGTAAGTTATAATGTAGTATCTCCTTATAGAATTTAGATTAGAAGAACTTAGGAATTAAGTATGTTTACGTATGTGCTATCACATTAATGAATAGCCTGGAATTTGTCTCAATCTCATATGTGTACTTCAATTGAAATTCTTTTTCATAATGGTGAATGCAAAATGAAAGTAGATAGATGTGTCATGGTTTGTATATATATGGAATGTTGAATATGGGGGCTAGGTACTTCTGAAGAATGATTTGACCGATCAGTAGAAAGAGACAGCCACACTGTTATTAATTAGCAACGTCATATTACATTGCTAAGTTAGAACCCGAACGATAAATTAGAACGGAACAAATAATATTTTAGTTAAAGTAGGGGTATTCTAAGTGCCAAACAGTTGTAGCATTGAACGTTCAAGATAAACGAGAGTCATAGTGCGTACAGTCATTCTACGAATCTAGATCTTGACAGAGTATGTGGGCTTATGCAGTTCTTGAAAATCTGTGCCATGTTTGAAACATCTTTCTTGTTAGGCCGTCGAAAGCAGCCGGTCAGTGCGAATCCGCTTAAAATGGTATAGTGAATCCATATTTCCTTGCCAGAATGAGTGAATAATTATTAAAATTATTTCAGATTTATGCTAAATAGTACTATCATTACAAAAGCTCAAACATGAGTAACAAATTCCTTATCACTTTGCCCTCATGTTTGATTCTTCCACATCGATATATCTCATCATAATGAAACATTATAATACTTATGAAAATGATCGAACCTTGATAAGTGTAGAATCACCTAATTTTACCTCTGATTATACTGCTTTATCTTTGCATGAATTATGTACTTTACGCGTGCTTTTGAGTTGTGGGTACTCTACGGGTCGCACGGAGAAAAGAAGCGGAAATCATCCCAATTGGAGCAAAAAGGCAAAGCTATCGGCGAAAGAGCAGAGGCCATTCCAGGGTCCGTTAATGAGAAGGTTGTAAGCAAAGTCAACAATTAAACATCGGGGCCCCAGGACTGACAATACAAAAGATGTATTAGTGGCCCATATCCATTATCAGGGTGCCCTAATAATGGCCGCATGTGCAACCTTATCATTTAGTCGAGAAATTGTTCTCACCTCGGACTTGTTGTTTTACGTGAAAGAGAAGTGAGAGCTGAAAATGAGAAAAAATGGCTGCTCTAGATTTGTGAGGATGAGCTCGAGCACGAGAGGGAGGCAATGGAGAGGGTGGGGGAAGATCGAGATGGAAATCACTGTTGTTGTTCAACACAGACTTTATGAGAGGGTGAGGTGCTAACTTGTGAGCTGGCCGATTCCATGGCTGAGATCGAGATGCGGGAAGATGGAGTTGGTTGATACACCGAGAGCCAGAAGAATACAGATCGATGAGTTTCGCTGGTGGATTAAAGGAGCTGAGCTCGTGGTTTAGCGAGAAATGGGTGCTGCTGTGAGATCAGAAATTGGAAAGGGGTTCGAATCTGAGAACAACAGGGAGAAGATGGAGATCGAAATGAGTATTCAACCAACCCTTGAGATGAATCTGTCGAGTTGGTTCTCTGAGCTTGATTGAAAACCATATAGATGGGTTATTTGATAGATTGTTTTAGAGATGGGTGGAGTCAGAGTTGGGGTTTTGATTCAAGGTGCTGCTGTTATGGATTTTGAGAGGCCTGAGATGTAGCTGTGAGTGGAATGCTGCAATGGGTACCTGGAGGATATGGAGATTGAGGTCTCTTGAGTTGTTGGTTGAGCAGCATTAGAAGATGGGAGATTGCAGGGCTGGCTAGAGGACTGAGGTTTTGAGGTGTTGGTGGTCAATAACCCAAAAATGGAAATAAGGGTTTGATAGATTTATAAAGATTAAATGGGGGTTTGTGGATTGGCTGAGTATGAGCTGGTCTGGGTATTGATGGCTAGTGTGGTTTGCTGTTTGATTGAGCTGAAGCCAGGAATGAATTGGAGCTCATTGCAGATGAAGGTGCGGTGGTAATGAAGGTACATTGAAGGGGATTCGAGAGTCAGCAAGTGATAATGAGACAAGGGTTCATAGGTGAAGCGGTGGTGGTGTTGTCTCAGTCTGATTGAGATGCAATGGGAGCGATTTGGTGCTCGTGTGCAGAGTATCTTGGTGACAAAGACTGGTCCGTTGATATGAATATTGGAAAGAGCAAACAAGCATACTGGTGAATGGTGATAAGTGATGGAAGTGGCAAGATGGAATGGCTCGGTTGGTGTCTCCCGGGCTGGTAATGGCTCAATTTGCGAAATGTAATTTGAGTTGGTGAATCGATGTTATTATTGCAGTGAAGTCAGCGGTTAACTTAGTGAAGAACCGGAGTTGAATGTGCGCCTGCGAGTTCGAAGGGACAGACTGTTGGAGGCTTTTGTGAAAGCAGTTAGTGAAGTGAAGTAGCAACCGATTTGGTGGTATGGCTTGAGAGGAACAATGGGTTAGCTGCGGAGTTCGGGGCAAGTTTAAGTTGAACTGCAGCAGTGGAATGGTTGGCTTGAGCTCGAGTTTTGGCACTAAAGGTCGCGGGCGAGAGATGAGTAACTGTGCGGCTCAAGGTGTTGTATGGGATACCCGAATTTGTATGCAAAAATTTGAGATGGTTGCTCGGTGGTAGAATGGATCTTGTGTTGCAGTGGAGAGAAAGCCGAATCGAAATGGTAAGAGCCATTATGGGCAGGATAAAGTGATGCACCATCCCGGTGCAACACAAGAATTTAGCTGGCAAGATCAGTAAATAGCTTAGGCCAAGTGACTCAAAGTCCGACTCGTCGACTCGGCCCATATTCGACTCATAGCTGACTCCCTATCCGACTTGGCCCTCTAACTAACGATTGACTGAGCTGTTGACCCATTTGACCGTTAGTCCTAACTGAGACAGGGCGGAATATTCCGTCGAATATTCTATTGACGGAGAAATTTTCAGGTAGCCCCTTGGCGTTTTTCCTGGCCAAATTAAGCCATAATCCCGAGCTTTTCCGGCGAGCAAAAATTCCAAAATTTTCTATGGACTTCTCTCATGGGTGTGAAGACTTGGGCTAGGAATTGGATGGAGAATTGGACTCAAATTTGGAAAGAGAAGGTGGAAGAGTTGAGAAAAGCTTGGAATTGGAAATTGAATTGCAAAAGGAAAAGGATTCTACTCCTTAGAAGATTTGGAGAATATTGAAGCTTATAAATAGAAGTTTTCTACAACTTCTACACACCTCTCTTCACACACATCACTTGTGTTTTGCTTGCTTTTCTAAGATTTTTCTTTTTAATTACTTGTGTGAATTTGAAAATTCTTCTTTTAATTATTATTATTTTGTGAATTTCAAAAACATGAGTAGTTAAATTTCTTATTGATTGAGGATGAATTCCTAGTTCTTAACATGATTTGAGTTTTTGTTTTCAATTCTATCTTGAGATTTTTCACATGATTATCGATTGTTTTTACTAATAGGAGTGATCTTAAAGACATTCATGATTGATTGATAGATTGTTTGGAGTGCACGCTAAATTAATTTGTTAATTGATCTATATCTAGTATAAGTTAGGGAATACGTAATCGTTCTCGACACTTTACACAAGTAGAAAACACGAGACCTTGCGGAGGGATTAAGTGGAGCAATTGTGTGTAGAAACAACGCTAGAAAGTGAACCAAGCGAACCGAGTTTAACTACTAGTACTAAACCTAAATTCATAAATCTTAATGCATTCGGGAATTACATCTTGTAAGCGGACCTCAAGGTGGTTCTTTTGAATAGAATCGATAACTAAGCGGACACATTACTCGGTGAAATTAGGGATTTTGGGGCTAGCTAGCGTACTGCTTTATCCTACGGTTGGTGATAATCCGTGACTAATAATAAGTAGAAAAGAACATAACTTTAATCATTGTTTCGTAACGAAGAAGGATTCCTTGATCTTGTCTCTCATATTGCTTTCATCTTTCAACTTTCGATTTCAATTGCTTTGTTTATTTTTATTTTTTTATTTTGCTTTTACACCCCCTTTCGTGACAACTTTTACAACTAAGATCTCTTGCTCCTCGTGGGAATGAACTTGACTTCCATTATATTATTTTTAATTGAGTGGAAAATCTTGAATTAATTTGTTGTGGTACGACACGCATCACCATGGATCGAGATGTTGAGAGAATTACAGGGAGAGATTGAGAGGGTGGTGGTTTTAATAGATGGTTGATCAATTTAGTTACTAGGGTTGACGAGTTTGTGTGATTCTACACGCAGAAGAGAGGAAAATGGTCGATGTTGTTGGTCCGAGAGATGAAATTGTGAGGAAAGAAAAGTTAATTGATGATTGAATCGAGTACCCGGAAAGGGAGGAAGATTATGTTGATACTGGGTGAAGAACAAGGAGGATTTGATGGTTCCAGTTGTGGTTCGAAGTCATATATGGTTGAGAGACAAACAGGGAACAAAGGGTTTGAACGGATTTGGATATGGCAGTGGTATGATTGAATTTGAGGGATTCTGAGTTGGGGTTTCTACGGATTTTGTGGCTGCTCTAGATTTGTGAGGATGAGCTCGAGCACAGAGGAGGCAATGGAGAGATTCAGGGAGGAATGGCTAAAAGGGATCGATGGTTGATTTTGTTTTGAGCTGTGAAGACTCAGATGGAGGGATATTCAAGTTAATCTGAGAGGATATGAAGGAGGGTTTGAAATGAATGTTGTGTGAATCTGATGCTGCAAAGAAGAGGGGTTTGATGCGAATTTGAAATTGGTGACGGGTTTGTGAATTGAAGATAGTGGTACTGTGTTCTGTGGCATGGTGCATCTGGAGTTGATGGTGCTAATAGAAGGTTGGAGCAAGCAAGGATGCCGTTGATTGACAGGAAGAATATGAATCCAAAGGTGAAGTCGTGAAGATGAAATTGTCGCTTGAGTCGGAATGAATTGAGTGGTACAAGAATTGCAAGGGTTGTATGCTTGGTGGTTTTTAGTGGATTTGGTTTGCGGTTGGAGTTGATATTATGCAGATCTGCCGATTCGAGTTATGGAGGTGTAGAATGATCGTACTCATGGCTCGAGGTGAAGCTGGAACTGGTGATTAGGAAATTGCAGGGCATGGATGCAGCTGCTGTTGGAGTTGTTGCTATTGAGATATTTTTGGCAATGGCAGAGGCTAATGGTTGTGGTCTTGATAACAAGATTAATATGCTGCTGGTATTACAGGTGCAAGAGGACAGTGCAGATAGTGTTCTTTATAGTGATGCTGTCACAGAAATGGACTTAGATGGTGGAAGCTCAAGTTATAGCTGGAGTTGAGCTGAACTGAATGAGTGTGGATGTTTGTAATGTTGTCTCAAAGTGAAGCTGACTAAGATGGTAAAGATCGATGTTCTTGGTGAGCTGATTACAGAACATAAGACCTAGATGAATGATTAGGTTTTATAAGTTTCACAGGGACTATTTAAGACAGGATGTTACAGGGATTGTGTCTGCTGCCGGGAGGGACTATTAAACCCGGCGGTCTTTAGTTAGTTGAGCTGGAGTTGCTACGATGGTGTTGCCATGAAAATTGCAGCTGTGACTGAAATGGAGAATGCTCAAGTAGTGCAAGAATGATGCAGTGATTGGAAGTGCAGGAATAGGAGGCTTTGCCTCTGAGCTGAGCTGCAGTTGGACTGGAACTAAAGCGGGAAGAGCAAGTTGGAGTTGCTGGTATTTGCACTTTTGTGAGCTTGGTGGGTATTAAGTGATGGCCCGAGGAGATGAATCTTTGTGTTGCGTGCAAATGGGGCTGTTGGTGTTGTTTGGTGATGCTAGCAGAGGTTGAGGCTGGCTAGTTTGTGTGAGTTTGCAGAAAACTGCAGTGTTAGCCTGGGCTTGAGTCATAGAATGAAGTATAAGGATGAGAAAAGACCGATATGGCTGAGTACATGGAGCTTTAAGGGTTGGCAAGAATTGACAGAGTGTTGTGTTCTTGGCCGTGAGTTTCGGTGGTGCTGCTTTGTTGATAGTGGAGTGCAAATGGTCATGGCTTGAAAGGAGAAGTGTGATCATTGTGCATCACAAGGGTTTGGTCAAGCACAATGATGGTACATCCAATTCAACTCAGTGCAATGGCCTCGGCTTGGCTTAGCAATCGATTCGACCCGATCCAACCTGGGATTGACCCGATCCCGACCCCGATCCAACCAGATTGACCCGGCCGTTTCCGACTCTGACCCGGTGACCGGCTTGACTTTGCTTGGCCACCCGAGACACTTTCCCCACTATTCCTGGATTCCGCCATAATCCCGTTTTCTGGGCGAGCGTTTTGGGACAAAATTTCTACACGGGTTTCTCTCCATGGTGGGCCGGTGAATTTCCAACTAATGGACTTTGAAGACAAAACCTAGTTTTGGAAGGAGAAAAAAAAGACTACATAAGGGAAAACTTCTACAATGTTTTGGACCACGTTTTATTATCTCTACTTTTTTAGTGGTTTACAACCATGAAGTCTTTTCTTTCTTCTTGTTATGAACCTTGAATATGAGTATCTAAGTTTATTATTGGTTATGGAATAGTTGGATTTCACAAAGCATGATTCTTTGATTCAATAAATTAGTTTTGTCTCATATTTATCGTTTACAATTCTGAAAAATATTGTTTGATGATTGATTGATTGTTTTGTCAAGTTGCAAATTGGTAGAACTTCTAATCACATCTATTGCTAGTTTAGGGTTTATTATACGCAAAAGTGATATTCCTTGGATACAAGTAGCATAATATGATTATAGTTTGTAGTGATATATTCTTATGATCATATGTGAATCGTAACCTTTGTTAAATCGGATTAGTGCGCTTTCCACGTTCGATTGCTTTGATTGGCCCGATTTCATAGAACCTAATGCATCTAGGGAATTAAACTTGATTTTACACGTTAGGTTGTTCCTTTAGGTAGAATTCATATTCGCATCTTTAATGTGTTTGTTGATGACATGAGGAGGTTTTATGGATATTCTTGCGATCAAGGTATTCTAGGGTCTTTGATAAAAGTTGAGATTAAATATCAATTCTAATTATTGTGAAAAGCATGTTTGTGATTGAAGACTAAATCTATGACCAATATCTTCTTATCCTTGATTTGATTTGTTTGCTTGTTTCTTTGCTTTTATATTTATTTTACTTTCATATTATCACAAAACTACCGGTGTTATTTATAGGGAACCATAACAATTTGACAACCTAGACCTCTCTCAGGATCGATCCTTTCTTGCCTTTGCTATATTTCTATATTGAGTAGTAAGAAAGTGTAATTTATTTTGTCGCTATTTACGCGATCACCTACATATGAGGATTCTACCATCTTTGCAAGGAAATTTGAGGACCGGGTTTACTCAAAAGAAAAATTAGTTGTCCGACAATGGGTTTAATCACGAGACCTCTTTTTACTTTTCATTAGGTGATGCAGAGCATAAGCTATCTCTAGAACGTTCTTTAGTTTAGGAGTGATTTGCAAGTTATTGTTAATTTTGGTAGTTTCTATCTTTAGACTAGGTTTCCTTATTTACGTTTATCTCGTTCTAGTATAAATAGGCTATTAAGTCTCTTAGAGAAGACATACTTTTATTATGATATTTTATTAAAATTTAATATGCGAATTATAGAGGAGTAACGAGTTTTAACCTAGACTCGATTTATCTACGTTCTTAGAGTTCAATCTTCATGTTCTATATGCTTATTTGTTGTTAATTGCGATATTCTATCCTTTTAGGTTTTCTAAACTTCATTAATCGATGCTAGAACAAAACAAACCCAAACCCTAGCTAACTGTTACGGAAGGAAGAGGTAGAGGTAGAGGTAGAGGTAGAGGTAGAGGTAGAGGTAGAGGTAGAGGTAGAGGTAGAGGTAGAGGTGGAAACAATGATTTTAATGAGTTAAGAACCTTGATTGAAGACACGTCGCTACGGTTGCAAACCTTAGAGCGGGATGGAACGATCTTCGAAGCCCATATAGAGAGACCGGAGGGCAGATGCAACCCTTTTGGATTCATCAAAAGGAGGATCTCAAGATGATGAACGGCTAAGATGAAAATCCTTTTCATGATCGTGTTGTTCATGGTCCACAACATGATGATTGGAAGATAGGTTGATTAAGGCCCTGGATTTGAACTCTGGTGGCGTAAAGGTTGAAGTGAGTGATATGTCTGGAAGGATGCATACTGAAGATTTATTAGATTGGGAGACAAGCATAGAGAATTATTTCGAATGGAAGCCTATGGCTGAAATTCGTAAGGTCTTGTTTGTGAAGTTGAAATTGAAGGAATGGCTTTTGCGGTGGTGGAAAAAGGTGGAAGAACATCTTACTAGGCAATCGCAAAGAGAAGATCAGAACATGGGATCACATGAAACAGAAGTTGCATAAGCAATTTATTCCACCTGATTATTTGATGACGTTGTATAGAAGTTTTATAACTTTCGTCAGCGTGATATTAGTGTTGAGGAGTATACAACAGATTTCTATAATATTTCTTTAAGAGTTAGCTTGAATGAAACACTCTAGCAACTCGCAAACTAGATATATTATGGGTCTAAACATAGTCATTCGAGAAGAGTTTGGTCTCCTAAGGGTTACCAATCTTAAGGATGTTTATCAATGTGCATTGAAAGTTAAGGAGAGGGTGAATCTCCATTCAAAGAGCCGGATCTCTACTAGTAGAATGAAACCCACAACCAACTATGGTAGAACTACACCAAAGACATCGTTTGGAGCAACAAGAGCAAAGAAGCGGCGTAAGCTCAACAATAAAGTCAACGCAAGTTTGAGTGCATAAGGTCCATACTACGTTTAGCGGCAAAGTGTTATACATGTGGAGGAGATGATCATCCGACTTACATTTGTCCACAAAACGAGTTAATTTCATTGATGACGGTAGTGATAAAGAAAACTTTGGGGGACCGACGTATGATGAATCGAGAGGGTGAAGAGGAAGACTTGATGCCAATGAGAGTGGATAATGGGGTTGTCCGCAGAATTTTACATGTCTCAGGGTTGATGACGAGGAGGAAGATTGGAGTCGGAAGAGTATCTTTCGCACGCCAGTTTTCTGTGGAGGAAGGTTTGCAAACTGATTTTAGATGGTTGAAGCTGTGGATAAGTTAATTTTGTTGACCAAGAAACACCCTCACCCATATAAGATTGCTTGGTTTAAGAATGGAAACGCAATACCAATCACGAAAAGGTGCTTAGTAAAGTTTTTTATCGGCAATTTTGAAGATGAAGTGTGGTATGATGTTGCACCTATGGATGCTTGTCATATACTATTGGGCAGACCTTGGTTGTTCGAAAACAAGATGACGCACTTGACGGAAGCTAATACTTACAGTTTTGTGTGTAACGGCAAGAAGATGACGTTGCATCCTATTAAAGAAGACGTGCAAGGAGGAAAAGAAGAGAAGGGACAGTCAACAAGTTTATTAACTTGTAGGCAGTTTCAGAATGAATGCAAGGAAATTGGTGTGATCTATGCGCTAATGTGTAAATCAACATCCAATGTTGTCCTGGACAGTCAGGAACAACCTTCTGAAATCACTGAATTGTTGCAGTCATTCCAAGAACTTGCACCTACAGAGCTACCTAATGTGCTGCCACCTATGATGGATATACAACACGCCATTGACTTGGTGCCAGGATCTGCACTATCTAACTTGGCAGCATATAGGTGTTGATAGGGAAAAACGATTTGTTGGTTTTTCAGGGAATGGAGAGACGATCGTGCGGACGGAAGATTCTCAACCGAGCAAACTGCCTAACCTAAAACAGATGCACTGCACGGGAGTGCTTTGAGTTCGAGAGATCAATATGTAGGACTCCGTCCTAAACCAATAAATGGTCGTTCCAGAGTCAATTCGGTCACAAAGAGGGAAGATGGTTGATCTATACGGGGAAGTTGAGAAGTGTGTGAGATCAATGGTGATCAAGGATTGTGAATGTGTTGTGGGTTTCTGCAAATGAACTGCTGGGTTCGAATAAGTTCTGGTTGATTGATTGAATTCGTGAGAGTGATTTCTCGGATCAGAATTCTTCTGTTTAGACGAACGTTGTCTGTGCTGTCTTGTTCAATCATCGATTCAGAGACTTATTTATATTGCTAGAACATGGACACATTGATCTCCAGTAAGTGTGACGGTTGCTTGAGTGAAAGAGGGAAAGTGGAAAATCGTTAGTTAGACCGCCCATCGTGCGGAGACTCGGTTAACCATCCACCCACTACTTTGCTAACTCCCTCAACTGCTTGCACGACTTACTCACATTTCTCATCATGGATGGACATATGTGTCGTAGGCCGCCAGACCAAAACCCTAATTAATATCCCCCCATGTGACATGATTGATGTCTCATGATTTGTGGAGTGAACATGTCTGCTGAGACGTATGGTTCTTGAATGAATTTTTATAATTGGATCAACATGATGAATATTGATGAACTGAGAAAATATTGCTCGTGTGATGAATTGTGAATCAATATTGATGGACTGAGAAAATATTTCTCGTTTGATGAATTACTGAATGATAGTTCAATCAATATTCATCGTGTGAGCAAATACTGCTGAATTATTGGTAGCATGACCAGATAAAATATTAATTAAAATATTGGTACTTGGACCGAATATTATATAATTAACTAAAATGTTGATTGCTGGATCAACATAGAATTATTAGCGCTTTAATTTGCTCAGAATTATAATTTGCAGAGCATTCAGTTCAAAAACCCTAATTTTGATTGATTGATGACTTACTGAAAATAAGTCACTGAGTGAAGGAGGGACCGAATGATGAGTGCCAAATAGTGCATATTTATACACCTTTTTATTGGCATTTTACTCATCTTTTGCGCTTAGAAATCAGATATTATCCCATATTCTGTGTTTTCTTTGTTTTCAAGAATAAATATTTGTATTAATTAATTTTGTGTTTTTAGGCAATAAATAAAGCTCGGAGAAGCTGAGGAGCCAAAGAGCGAAGAAGTGGAGTCGAGCATCTATGGAGCAGAAAGCCAAAGCCACAAGCAATGCTTGCAACCCAACAAGGAGCAACTCATCTACAAGACATGGGCTTGAGCGAGCAACCCGCGACCCGATCCGAGCCCGTCCACTCCCAAACCGTTGAGATCTCTCTCATCCACATCCTACGGTCCATTCTACAGCCGCCTCATCAACCCTCGATGTACTCGCGAACGAGATCGCTCCAAAACCGGCTACCTCTCTCGGCCGTTAAGATCTTCTCCAACCAATCCGACGCTCGCTCCATCAGTCTCATCAAAGCTTGATGTTCATGCCTCACAGCAAAATCCCTAACCCTATACTACCCACTCGACCAACCCTATTCTCAACTTCATTTTCTCTTTCTTCACCTCACCCCGACACAGAGCAGAGCTCTGCTCTTCTTCCTCTCTACCCCGACCAACCTTCTGCTCTCCCATGCCTTCTTCTCCATATTCCGTCTCTATCATCACCACCTCCATCATCACCTCCACTGACACCACAAAGAATAACCAACCCCAACAGCCGCACCCCTCTCTAGATTTAGGTTTTCTTTCTTAGCTTCTCCAACCCTAGAAGCTAACTTAGAGAAAACTAAAGCTAGGGTTTTCATCATTGTAGAAGCATGGAGCGATTGGGATGTAAGAGGGAGCTTGATTGGAGCGACGTGGGTGAGAGAAATTTCACTTTAATTTTCTGTTTTTAAATAAAATTAGGTTTGTGTTGCATGTATAAATAAGAAGAAATCGAGTGTTAGGGTTACGCCTGGATTAGCCAGAATTGTCACCTTAGTTTATTTGTGTTCAATTTTATCTTGTTATGTTTTAATTTAACTTCAGGGGTGTTTGATGATACTCCGCTCTTATGTTGAGTTCATATGTCTAATTTTGTGTCTTATTGTGCTTAATGGAGATGAGTGATTTCATGCCGTTTGGATCAATTACATTTGTGATAATTTGTCTTGTGATAAGACAAATTATACTAGGAATGCATTAGTGATATCATTTGAATCACTTAGAGTAATTAGTTAGCCTACAACCCAAATGAGCTTGTGATAACTTGTACCTGTGAAAAGACAAGTTATACTAGGAGTGAATTAGGATAGTTAGCTAAAGGATTCCTCCACTTGAGGCCTTCAAAGGGAGGTATGAGACATGAACAGTATGTGTGGCCTTAGCATGGAAGTAGAGGTGGATTCATCACCCGGAATCTTACAATCCTTTGTTCTTTGCCTTAGTTTAGTGTCACATTTCAACCTAGTCGTATCGACGCAAAGCATAACTACTGGTCACTTCCTAGGAATTGAGAAGCCAAGCCTTAGATCACTTAAGCACCACAAGTCCTTGTGGGATCGACCCGTACTTGCCGCGTCTCCAATAGACGCCGTGCACTTGCGGTATAACCCGTAGGCCGTAATTTAAACATCTTCTCGGGCCTACCAAGTTTTTGGCGCCGCTGCCGGGGACTTGGCGCGTGCCTTGCTGATTTTTGTGCTTGTCTTTACTGAGTTCATATCCCTCTGTACATATTCACCTTGTGTTATTTCTTTTAGTGTAACTTAGATTATCATTGCACTTAGTTGCATCTTGTAGTTATTCATTCCTCGCATCTTTACCTTGTACGTAGCTTAACTCTTAGCTTAATTCCTTGCAGACCGTTATTTGCTATTTTCTGTTATTTGCATTTTTAGTCTTGTACATCTGCTGTTAGCTGCACCTTAGTGTTACCACCTCAGTTCATTTCCATAAGTGCTAGTTTGTTTTTTTGCTTTGTTGCTTTGAAGTATTGAGAACTGAGATCATTTGGCTGAGATAACAGGTACTTGAGGAGCTGCTATACAACTCAAGGAAGGAACAAGGAGCTGCAAAACTAGTGGAATTGCCTAAACCCAGTGAATACTGGTGGTATTGGCTTCTAACTTTTCTTTGTATGGTGTATGTTTGATAACCTGAGTGCATGACAAACTTATTATCTTGCAAGCCCCTGTAGCTGCAAGTTTTAAGTTCCAACTTGGAGAGCCAAGTTGGCTGTGCATAACCAGTTGGCAAGCCTTAATCTGAGCTTACAAATAACCATCGATCCAAATTTCCCTTGTACACCTGTCATTTTCACTTATTGCCCGCCCGAGTCTTCTGAACCCTTGTATGTAATCGCTTTGCTCAAAGATTTGTGTGAACTAGCATTACATTGCATCTAAGCATTTGAGTATACTTGCTTTGCCAATCGTAAACCCCGCTAAGTCCCGTATTGCTTTCCTGGTGTGTACTCAAGAAATTTAAACCTTGTGAGCCAGCCTACCAACTTGCTAGCCCCTCGAAGCCGCAAGTTGGAGCTACCCTTTGGGAAACAAAGTGTGGACAGACCATGCAAGCCCTCGCAGCCGCAGCTATAAACCACCATTTGGATAGCCTAGTTGGCTGAAGACTCAAGTGAGACCTTGTGATAGTTCTCATCTGAACAATTGTAGGCTTGTATTCTGTGGTACACAAAACCCCTGAGCTTAGAGGTTTGACATCAACTCGACTTGGAAAAATCATCAACCCCGCCAAGTCTTGCATGTATGTGTAGGGTCTCCGAAACTCGCAGCCTTGCTTGAGCCCTTGAGGTTACTTGCTTTGCTCAGCATTTGTGCATTTATTATCTGTGTTGCCTTGCCTTGCTAACCCTGAGCATATCCTTGCAACCCCTTTTAGCCATTGTCTGCTTTGGCTTAGTAAGGTCCCCTCGAAGCCGCTAAGCTTGTGCTATAACTTTGATCGCGGACTAGCCGCACAACTCGAACTTACTTGAATGCATGCTTGAACCCACCTTTGAAAACCCGTGCTTTGTAGACCTTGAATCGCCTGAAATACTGGTGTTGTGCGCAAGCTAAGCCGTTAATCTGTTAATCTAGGTTGTGAATGGTGCTAATATTGCTTAAACATTGCTTTCAAGTCAGGTGTGTGAGTTGCTTTATGAACACAAGCCGTGTCTGTATAGCATAGCCTGTGCACAGCCTGAATTTGTTGGGCCAACTTGTTTGGCCGACATTGAATTGGCAACCCTTGTATGAACCAGTAATCTGTGACCATGCATGCTCAACCGTGTACTAGGCCTTGATATCCCTGAGCTTTGTTGACTCGAGCATTAACTTCGGCAACCCCGGCCCCACGGGCTGTGGGGCTTTGTTGCAACTTAGCCTAACCAACCCGAGCACATAACCGTGTGCTTGAGCCGTGAACCGTGCTAGTCAGAACTTGTTGCCATCACCTTGTGGGTGTTTTCTTTGTGAGCTTGAGCAAAGATCCCACATAACTCCGAGCATAAGCTTTTGAGCCAAGCCCGTTAAAACTCGTGCACATTATTGTTTCCTTGTGCTTTGCAAAAGCCTTTGTCTGTGGCTGTGACACAAACTCCGTTTGTGACCACCTAGCCAAGTAAGTGCACACAACACAGTGATGAGTTGCCAACTCTCGCACACAATGCACTCGTGCCAAATGAACTAGAACCATTGTCACTTAGTCCGAGTCCAACCACCGGCACGGCAATTTGCCTTCAACTCCATCACTGGCTGTCACAACAACCTGGGCTGCTTAAGAAAACCCAATTGTGGGCTTGACATTACACCAAAACTCAGCCCAACTCAAATTATTTTCGGGGCTATACTTTTTTCTACTGGCCGCACATAACCCATCTCGAGCCAGCACCATCTAGGCTAGAACCACACCGCCTGGGCTGATCAACACACTTTGGGCTGCAACCACACATAATTCCTACAAAACCAAACAACTTTCCCAACAAACCAAAACCCACAAAAACCAAAATGAATCCCATTGAAACCAAATCCCAATAAACCAAAGCCCACATAAACCAAAACTAAATTTTGAGTTCAATAAGAGAGCTAAACCATGTCAGATTTTGGTCCGATTCGGGATGGAAACAAATCCCTTAGAGAGCGTGCTGGGCACGCTTCACAGGATGAACCCCACATACCATAGTGATTTTAGGGAATTTTATGAGCCTTCTCCGGGCCCCGACTTCACATGCCCTAATCACTATGAGCACATGCATCATCCACCACAAAGTTGAGAATGAACACTCTCCTCATACCCGATCATCACTTCTCGATCAATTGAAGCTCGACTATCCGGCTTAGAAAGGCAATCACATGAGCGATCTGTCGAATCTAGTTTTTCTAGGCAATATGAAATGCATGCTTGCACCTTATGTGGTGGCTTAGACCACCCCGCTGAATATCGTTATATCTTGCATGATTTTAGACAGCCTAGGGAAAACCATGATAATCCAATGTACGAAGTGTCTAGAAGTGACTATTGGGACCATAATCAACCTGCACACATGCATCATTCACCACAGTGGGGAGATGAACAATTTTATACTCCCCCAACTCCTAGTTTGCAATCAATAATAGAAACACTCATAGAGCAAAATGCTAGGCTTGAAATGAATGCAATGCATGACCATCCGATAGCAACATGTCTGAATTCCCCTTCTCTAGTGAACCTCATGCTCAACTATACAATGAATATCCATATGAGGAATGCATACCCACTAGTGAAGACTCTCCTTCAATGGAACAACTCAAGATGATTCTTCAAAGGAACCTGATTGAGTTACAAAATGATAGGATTGAAAATAGTGTTTCTAGTCTTACTCATGCAACTAACATTGAATATGAACCTAATCTAGAGGTAGATGAGTACACTAAAAATGCTACAATTTTGAATGGAGAGATGGATTTTTGCTATGATGATGATGATGATGATGAATATGAAGAGCATGTGTATTTTGAAAATGTAATAGAATCTTTTAGGTTCAGAGACATTAAGTGTCTCTCCTGGTGAACCCTATGAATGATGCTTCTTCTGATATTCATGCATGTGATATTGATGTGGAACCTGCAATTATCCTGTGAAAATGAACATGATTTACCCTCTTTTGACTTTAGGAAAGTGTGTGATGGTACAAATGATTTTAAAAATGAAAACAACCTAGATGTACCTAACCTCTCTCCTGAGTCACAAATTGAAACTCCTTCACCCAACCTAGGTGTAGTTTGTCACAAAATTGCAAAACCAACTTTTCTGAAAATGCCTAACTTAGGCCTAGAACTTTGTGCTTCCCAAGTCCTCTTGGACTATTTTGCATCAAAGTATAACACTCTTAAGGAGCCACAGTTGGAATGTGTATGTCTGCCCGTTCTTAGCAATACTCATTTTGAGTTAGACCTTTTGCATGATGTACCTTTAAAATTGCAAGATTTTGTTCTCACAAACACACCCGCTCACAAGTTTAGGTTTGGGAAGCTCTTTCACGTACACACAGTCTTACTTGCACTCTCATATTATATTTGTGTAAGGCTGTTAATGTGTGTACATATTGTCTTTTGGGTTGATCCTCAACTCTTTAGACTGTTGGTTTATGGTGAATTTTCATTGTATATATCTAGTAGGACTTGTTAAATTTTTGTTTTCTTGAATCGGTTGAGTCTTCATGCGCATATATTATGCTAATCCGATATGATCTCCGTTGAGAATGTTGGATTCTAGCCTTCACTAAAGAAGCTCAACCTTGCTCCCACCGACATCCGGTAATCTCTTCCCTTTTCTCTTTTCAGCTTAGTTCTCATGGTATGTGACGCTTTTAAATTTTTCTATTCATCTGGACACATTGAGGACAATGTTTGATTTAGGTTTGGGGGTGCGTTTGCATATTTTTGCATATAGAGTTTTTAGTCTTTTATTTTACCTTTTATTTTCAAAAAATAAAAAATAAAAAATAAAAAATAAAAAAAAGGCGTCGTTATGTGACCTTCTAGAAAAGATTTTAGAGTGTGTGTCACCGTACGTCAATTCCGGGTAGGAATGGTGAGCTACCCAACTTCGCACCACTTTCAAAGCACTACTTTTGATCTCTTGAGTGCTAATTCCGTCAATCATGAGGGTGACGTCTAAAGATGAAAACTCCTTCTAAATATCGATTTGCAGCTAACATCACTCTCTCTCTCAATCAAAGAAGATCCATAGAAACACATCATCGTCAAAGAACCTGAGAGAATCGAATATTGAAAGAAAAATTGAGATAGTCCAAGGTTACATATTTCAAAGGAAAAGAAGATGAGAATTAATGAAGTTTGTGAAAATTTAAATTTTATCGTTGTTAGTAGTAAAAAAAAAAAAAAAATTAATTAATTAAAAAGTTAAAAAAATTATTATTATTAAGTTTTTGTGAAGTTCAGAAGTTCGTCATCAATAGTTGAAGACTGAAGACCGAAGACCGAAGATTGAAGACATTTCTATGGTTCTTATGAGAGAGTGATGTTAATTGCCGATCGGGTGAAAAGGTAGTGAGTACTCCCACCCCTTGCTAATGGTTGATTTCCTTTCTTAGAGATCATTAGAAAAAGATTCTTTTGCCCACACTTTTGTGGAGTCTCCGATTTTATTTCGGAAGGTTATCCTTCTTACCTACAACGTGTGCGGGATTTCTCTCTTTATTCCCGCCTGCACACATGAGAGACTAAAAGCGATCTTTTTGAGTGCAATTATCATAAAACCCTAATGGTGAGGCAAAGAAGTTGAGACTTATGATCACAATCGAATCCGAATTCTTTCATATGGTATGGTTACTTCTCGTCAAAGACTTAAGGATGAGAATGCGTTCTTCGATAGTTCTAACTCTGTTACTAGCATGCAGAAACTCTATGTCCTCATAGCTTCGGAGGCTTGAGACTCTTTTACACTCTGAAGTTGGAGAAGGTTTTGTTGGTACACCTCTGCAAACCCTCACGAGACTACAACTCGTCCACTAGGGACACCTAGGGGTTTAAAGGCTTAGTGCATACGCTAAATGCATTCGAGAGACTGCGTTGACGCGGGTATAGTTAGGATTTCTTATTTTCTCGTTTCACTTGAGGACAAGTAAAATTCAGGTTTGGGGGTATTTGATGAGTGCCAAATAGTGCATATTTATACACCTTTTATTGGCATTTTACTCATCTTTTTGCGCTTAGAAATCGATATTATCCCATATTCTCGTGTTTTCTTTGTTTTCAAGAATAAATATTTGTATTAATTAATTTTGTGTTTTTAGGCAATAAATAAAGCTCTGGAGAAGTCCGAGGAGCCAAAGAGCGAAGAAGTGGAGTCGAGCATCTATGGAGCAGAAAGCCAAAGCCCAAGGCAATGGGCTTGCAACCCAACAAGGAGCAACTCATCTACAAGACATGGGCTTGAGCCGGAGCAACCCGCGACCCTTGATCCGAGCCCGTCCACTCCAAACCGTTGAGATCTCTCTCATCCACATCCTACGGTCGCCATGCCGCCTCATCAACCCTCGATGTACTCGCGCAACACCAGATCGCTCCAAAACCGGCTACCTCTCTCAAATTGTTAAGATCTTCTCCAACCAATCCGACGCTCGCTCCATCGGCCTCATCAAAGCTTGATGTTCATGCCTCACAAAGAAAATCCCTAACCCTATACTACCCACTCGACCAACCCTATTCTCAACTTCATTTTCTTTCTTCACCTCACCCCGACACAGAGGCAGAGCTCGCTCTTCTTCCTCTCTACCCCGACCAACCTTCCGCTCTCCCATGCCTTCTTCTCCATATTCCGTCTCTATCATCACCACCTCCATCATCACCTCCATCGACACCACAAAGAACAACCAACCCCAATAGCCGCACCCTCTCTAGATTTAGGTTTTCTTTCTTAGCTTCTCCAACCCTAGAAGCTAACTTAGAGAAAAACTAAAGCTAGGGTTTTCATGTTTGTAGAAGCATGGAGCGATGGACAGAAGAGGGAGCAGTTGGAGCGACGTGGGTGAGAGAAATTTCACTTTAATTTTCTGTTTTTAAATAAAATTAGGGTTTGTGTTGCATGTATAAATAGAAGAAGAAACTGAGTGTTAGGGTTACGCCTGGATTAGCCAGAGCTGTCACCTTAGTTTATTTGTGTTCAATTTTATCTTGTTATGTTTTAATTTAACTTCGTGGTGTTTGATGATACTCTGCTCTTATGTTGAGTTCATATGTCTAATTTTGTGTCTTATTGTGCTTAATGGAGATGAGTGATTTCATGCTGTTTGATCAATTACATTTGTGATAATTTGTACTTGTGATAAGACAAATTATACTAGGAATGCATTAGTGATATCATTTGAATCACTTAGAGTAATTAGTTAGCCTACAACCCAAATGAGCTTGGGTGATAACTTGTACCGTGAAAAGACAAGTTATACTAGAGTGAATTAGGATAGTTAGCTAAAGGATTCCTCCACTTGAGGCCTTCAAAGGAGGTATGAGACATGAAGCAGTATGTGTGGCCTTAGCATGGAAGTAGAGGTGGATTCATCACCCCGGCATCTTACAATCCTTTGTTCTTTGCCTTAGTTTAGTGTCACATTTCAACCTAGTCGTATCGACGCAAAAGCATAACTACACTGGTCACTTCCTAGGAATTCAGAAGCCAAGCCTTAGATCACTTAAGCACCACAAGTCCTTGTGGGATCGACCCGTACTTGCCGCGTCTCCAATAGATGCCGTGCACTTGCGGTATAACCCGTAGGCCGTAATTTAAACATCTTCTCGGGCCTACCACCGACTACATGGGATAATGACCTTCCATGTTGCACCCAGGTGCTCGAATGAGCATGCACCAAAGTCTTTTGTTGACCAGTTGGTGAAAGGATGATCAAACGCTGGTTTAATCATTTATTGAAATAGTTTTCGTCTGAGCGTTAGGTAATAAATCCTAATTATAGAGAGATGAGGGACTGACTAAGGAGTTATGAGACCATCCCTTGGTGGTCGTGGGACCAGCTTAATGGGCGTTTGAGCAAATTCCAAGTTGGTTGGAAAGAGTTTGGACCCAATATGAGCAATTGAGAGCAAATTAGGTCAAAATTATAAAGATGTGTGGGACCGGATCCTTGAAAGCCTTAGGGCCGGCCTTGGTCAGTCAAGGTAGTATTCCCGTGTCGTCATGATGTCGTTGTCTCACTCCCGAGAGTTTTGGTCTTTTTAAGTGCGCGTTTGAGCAATATTTTGGATTTTTAGAAGAGTTTGATCTTGATTGAAATTCTTGATTTTGCTCGAATGAGCAAGTAAAACTTTGCTCATTTGATCAATATTTTGAGAATATTAAAATGATAATATTTTAATATTTTCTCGTAAGTAGCCTAATTCGGTCATGTGACCATTTGACTTTTTGGCTTTTTTTCACCGTTTGAGCAATATTGAGAAAATATGGAAAAAACAGGTTTTGCTCAAACGAGGAGTTTCATGAGATAAAGGAAATAATAAATTAGAAAAAAAAATGGATTACAAGGTGGGACCGGCCAAGGCTAGGGTATGACCGACGGTTGGTAAGCCCGGTCCGTGACTCCTTTCCTTATTTTTTAATTATTTTTCAACATGTGAAGGAAATATGGAGAAACCAAGAGTTTTGCTCAAACGAGGGAATTTGCTCAAATGAAGGAGTTTTCATGAGATTAGGAAAAATGATAAAATAATGGAATGGCGTGGGCGGCCGATGGGCCCGGTCCCCTAGGCGCTCCTTTTATTATTTTATTAATATTATTTTATTTCTAATTTGCATTGGTTTCCTCGTTCACCCATATTTTTGAATGCTCGTTCAGGCATTCGGTGCTCGTTTCGCATTATTGCTAAGCACACTTGCACCATTTTCTTGGGACTTACTAGACGGTGGCTCGATGCTCCTGCCGCTGGATTTTATCACAAATTCAAGAAATTCAGCTGAGAATAATTCATGAAACAAAGTAATAAAATGATTATCTATTTCTAATCCATGGAATCCATTGAGGATCATCCATGGAACAAGAGTAATGAGATATATTGGTTATACATTACTAATCCATGAAATCCATACGAGGATCAGTCATGAAATGTAGTAATGAGATAAAATAGATTATTTTCTAGGAATTCGGTTGATGAATGACACGCTATAATTAATCTATTGCAGTAATCGAGATATGAGATAATTGAAGCATCATACTTGCTCCGAGAGGTGTATAGTCGTGGAACAATGTGCAACGTGGACGTCCTAAAGGCGTTAAGCTCTCTAACAAACATTATGTCTATGGAACCACCCAATCATCAAGAGATTTTATACACGGTCTCTCTACTTAGTTAGGGAACAACGTGCAGCTTGACGTCCTGAAGGCGTTAAGCTCTCTAACAAACATTATGTCTAGGGAACCGCCCAATCATTAAGATTCTATGTAGAGGTGATGATGAAAAGTGTGAAGCATCGAACGCTCACCGAGAGGCCTTTCGAGAAACATATTCATCATAGCTCGAGAGGAATACTCACTCATTTAGATATCGTGAAAATGGTTCACGAATCATAAAATATGAATCGTCACATACATTCCCCGAAGCCGCTCTAAAACATGTAGTATCAAGATTTTACGATTTTGACCTTTGTTGAAAATCCACCATCAATATTAAGTCCCCGCTTAGTGAGGGACATCCATGTTCCTAAAGAATTACTAGATGGTGATTTTCCAAAGAGACGAGATAAGCGGCTTGAACTTTAGTTGTACAAAGGTATTTTCTTTAATCCCGATTTGCTCCAACGGGTGTCATGTACGAGCAAATGCCTGTAAGGACCCCGATAAAGTGTGATAGAGCGTCATCCCGTGGAGCACAGAGAGGTGAAACATTACCGGTTTGGACGGTCGTCCAGCTTTTGGCCGGTTTAGTGTTTCTTGGACTGGGCCTAAAAAAGGAAATCCTTGGTTTTGGAAATAGAATTGTTATAATAGGAAGAGAGCCTTTTTTTTTATTTCACTTGTTGACCGACCAAGAACCTCTCTTCACCACTTCCACACTTCAGCAAAAGGAGGAAAAGAAAAAAATCGCGAATCGCTTGCCGCCGCGCCACCGGTAGGACTAGAAACCTACAATATTAAACCGCAAGCGACAAAGGTCTATAACATAGATATGGAAAATACAGTCGATCCCATCGGGAGTTGTAATGATGCGAAGCTAAACTTCTAAGTTCTACTATTACTAATTAAAGACGAAAGAGTTAACAAAGGGGTTTTGTTTGCCGATACGGCTAGGATTGATGATTATACTAAAGCAACAATATTAGAAGGCAAAATAAAGATGAACTGGACTTTGAATCCACCACCTAAATGCATAGAAATTCCCCGATTTGATATACTAGTTCTCTTTTAATCAAGGAGCTATATATGTTCTAGCCTCAAACTACCTTGAAGAAGTGATAAATCACTTGCACAAATGGATGATTTAACCTTAGCTAAAATGTCAATCCCTAGCATTACCTATCTCGTTTAAAGCATAGATAATCACAAATTGAACTAAATCATTTCATATATAGGCTTGAATACATAACAAATAATTGTTCTAACTACCATGGATGCTTCACATACAAGGTAAAGTAAATTGCTAGTATTCGAGATTAAATCATGCTTCTCATTCAAAATCCCATGAAGAACAAAGTAAATCAAACCAAGTATTTATAATTATCAAGGGGTTTCATCTCTACCTTAGCAAGAGAATTTTAGAACATAAGAAAATACCGAAAACCAAACCTAAATTGCTAGCCTTTTGCACCGGCTACTCCGGCTTGCCTTTCTCTCTACAATCCCTCTCTATTTATACATCAGTTTCACCCCTAAATTGGGTTTTAGTATCTCAACAACTTACAACTGAAATTAGGATTGAGATGTCAATCACTCACCAAATGATACAACAAGAACTACGGATTTTATCATCACCATCCACTCCATTGACGCCACATAACTCCATTGATGGTGATATTCAGACCTAGCTTTCAACTCCATAACCTATAATTTCAATCCCTTCCTCCTTAATAGGTCACCGATTGTGTGTAGGAATGATAGAATTAGGTGATTGATATTAAAGGAAAAGAGAGATGGTAAGGGTGTAGTATGTAATGGTAAGGAGTGAGAGGGAGAGATCGTGGTGGTACGGGTTTGGCAAAGAGAGAGGAGGTTGTGTCGATGGTTTGAGAAGATGGGTCTTTTCTCGATTTTGGGAATGAGGAGGAAAATGCAAAGGAGTTACTTGGGTGTTAGACTTGGGTGTACCTTGCTTAGATGTTCAAGGGTGAATCGCTGGTTATCTTTTCTTCACACATAAATTGAATACTTCGGCCATTGATCAAATTTGAGTTTATTTTGTGATTTTTGACCACAAATGTTTTGTTCCATTGACTTGGTAAGTTTTGTTATGCACACACTCAAATCAACAACTCCTTGTGTCACTGTGCGACACTCCCTTCCTCTTATGCTCCCTTTGCGCTCTCGCTCACCTCTTGTTCACCATTTACTCAACCACCTAAAACACAACACAAAAAGAGATTATTTCAAAGCAAAATTACCCAATAAAGGAGATGTGCTCATGATACAAGATTTGTCGCAAAATTAACATTAAGGCATTATAGATGTGATAAAAGACCGCAAAAGATCTAGAAATATGCAATATTAGACACCGATCACACCCCAAACTCCGCAATTTACTCGTCCCCGAGTAAAATTAAACATACCTACAGAGTTCTATGTCAAAAATGAGCTCATCTTCTATGAAGTGTACCACCCGCATTTAAGTTTCAAATAAACAAATGGATATATCAAACTAACTTTGAAGGCACAATTCTAGCAATCGAACAACTAAGGAAGTTGATAAGAGTGTAAAGTGTATCTACACATGTTTAGAGAATGATCAAGTTATGACCGCCAATTACCAAGAGATAGTTTTTAAGCTAAGAACCAAATTCAAAGCCAAGCTAGTTGTCCCATTTTTACGGAATTGTGAATGTTCACCTAAGAGTTGGTGATATTTCAGTTTTACCTACATCGATGGCATACACCCTCCCTTGCTTATTACATGACTATTTACAACATATAACAAAACATGACTCTTTATTTACATTCATTACTCTCTTTATTTTTGAGGCAAGAGAGAAACAATGACTATAACATTTGAAACAACATAATATGGAATGAACAATGGATACTCTTTATTTTTATTTTTGTATTTTTCTAATTTTTGTATTTTTTTGATTTTTTTCGATTTTTTTCTTTTTTTTCTTTTTTTCTTTTTTTTTCGATGTAATGAAATGAGTCTATCCTAAATGCTTTTACTAATTCCTAAACAATGATGCGAATAACATATAAGCTACTAAGACTAAACACAACAGATTGTACAAGATTACACTAACAAAAACTAACAAGATTTTTTTTTTTTTTTTTGTTGAAATGATGTTGTTGTGACAATGTATGAGGGCCATGTCAGCTCATCTATCCGAATCGAGTTTCTATTGGAGTATGGCAATAAAAAATATGGTCAACTAACGAGAGGCCAACTCAGATTTGTTAACAAGACCACATTTGTTGAACCCAATACCCGATCATTCAAAGTAAGCAATTACAAATCATTCCTAGACGTCATGTTGTTGTAGTTTTTAAGAAACTTACCTCCGGTGCGCATCCTGTAAAATGCTACACCAAACTGAATATTGTTATTTTCCTAGTAGCTTCTATAGTAGTTTCTTTGTTTCGGGTATAATACGGGAGCAGGCACAACAACAGTTTGCTTTTCCTTTGCTTAAACTTCAGAGCACCTGATAATGCTCAAGGGAAAGATTCAATACCAGATGTGTGTATATACAAAGCACGGAAATAAATGAATTAACCAACTGACACCTACAAAAAAAAAATGAAACAATTTACAATAACTTTTCGAACTACTAATGATTTACAAACATGACTACTGAACTATTATTCATGCAATCCAAATGAGACTTTGTGCTACTGTACTATGATACTACAGACAAAATTTTAGTGCAGGAAAAAAATGAGAAGATACAATCATTAAGATGAAAACGAAATGAAAATGACAGAAACTACAAAATTATATATGTTACTCTAAAAACAAAACTAAACTTATTAACATGAAATAATATATTACAGAACAAGGAGAGTTAAGTCTCATATGACTAAAATACTACCAGCACTACGAGGCTATGCCCCCAATGATTATGCAACCTATACTAGATTATGCACTATAACTAACTAAGACTATGAGACACTAAATGACTATTATGTAATCTGTATGGGAACCATGCAATACCATTAGCTACAGGACAAAATGAACACGGACACAAGACTAAACAAAAGAGAATGAAATGCGAAACTATTCAGAACCTATAGATTTCTAAACTAGACTCTCTGAAATGAAAACAAACAAGACAAATACAACTATATACTTGCAAAATTCCTACTGTGAACAAGTAAATGATTAAGCTAGCACCGGATACCCAACAAGTAAAGAAAACTAAAAAAAAATCAATGGATACAAGACAATAGAAAATGTAAACTAAAACACAACCAAAATTTCTACAAGAAAACAAGATCCTACTTGTACTAAATATATATATACACAAGTATAGACAAGCTAAAAGTGGGAAAAGAAAACTAATAAAATGTCACTTTGTAAAGAAAATTGAAGTTATTAAAAGCTAAAACTACTAAAACCTACAGATTTATATTCAAGTTACTGAACTATAACATATACTAAAGAAAGCTAAAGCTACCACTACCACTACTGACTATCACATATTCAAACCTACATATTTATTTAGTTATAGTACCACTAAATGAAAACAGCCTAAAGCTTACAGATTCTTATATGAAAACAAACTACAAGCTATTGTGCGAAGTCCAATATAGTTTAGCTAACAAATTCTGATGAGCATCTGCAAAAGACAAAATGACTTAACCAAGAACAAAAGCTACATGACACTAAGCTGAAAGAAAATGACAACTAAACTACAAATGAGACAAAATATTCTAAAGAAGAAAGTTATGCACCAACTAAGAAGTAGTCCTACGAATAATATACACCAAAGAAGACATGAACATAAGTGAAAAACACAAATCAGTACTAAATACTATGTACAAATTAAAACCAAATAAAAGCACTACCGATGATGCAAATGTAAATTTGTACAAATGCTACAGAAGATTAGAGATTCCTAAACTATGAGCAAACGAAACAATATACTACCATGACGATTTGTGACTTTCAATTTTGTTACTAATAGAACTATGAGAGGATCCAACAAACTATGAAATCTGAATGTAAACTTAGTAGTACTACAAGCTACAGGACAAAAACAACTCAACACTAATTTATAGAATCTAATTTGCTATGTACAAAAAGAACACAAGAGAAATTCAGATCAGTACCAGCAACTTCTTTTTTTTTCTTTTTACAAGAAAACAAAAATAAACTATATACAATTCCTAACTACAAACTAGTATAAATTGAACCTAAAGAATCTAACTACACCGCTTGCCAACTCACCGGCAGCGGCGCCCAAAACTTGGTAAGACTAGAAACCTACAATATTAAACCGCAAGTTTACGGTGTCTATAACATATTGCAGATGGTGGATTTTAGACAAAGGGTAAAATCGTAAACCCATAATTATAAGTATTCTCGATCCAAAGAATCGCATTTAATATTGAGGCTCATGTCTCTTATCGAAAGCATGGAAGCTCATGCCACAAGAATCTCTCGACTGGAGAATATCATTCTCGTGAGTATATATGGATATGTAGTCTCCCACCGAGGCACCAGATATCTCATGAATACTCGAGCAATTTCAAGAACTACTTCTACATAGAGTCAAAATATTAGATTGGCTTAGATACCTAGCCCGCTAGTATAGAGCAATAACTGGATGAAACAATGTTTTCCTAACTATATGAAAGAAAATATGACGCTTCAACAAGCCTCATATCACTCACTTTCTCCGAATAATTAATGCTCCTAGATGATCATGCTAGTATAGATCCATTAATTAATTATTCTCGAAATCAATAGATTCATTAATCAACTCCTCGAAAATATTCAATATTTTCATAATATTTCGTTACTTCAATTTATGGTTCTTCTCAAGAGAATTCCATGGGTTAGTAATAAATATTCAACACACGGCCCGAGCTACCTCCGAGTAAGCCCCGATTTAAATGGTGCAAGTGTACTCGATGATGATGCATTAACAATCACCGCACGAACGAGTATTTCAAAATACAACGAAACGATGAATCTATGCAAAAATAGAAGGAAATTAATAAATAATTAAAAATTGACCAAGGCGCTGGGAGCATGGGCCCACCGAATGGCCGCACGTGCCGTGGGTCAATCCCACGCCAGCTTTATATTTTTATCATATTTTTTGTTATCTTCCTTGATCTCATGAAAATCCTTTCATTTGAACAAATATCATTCATTTTGAGGAAACCCTCGGGCCATGGTGTTTCCTTCACACCGAGGAAATAATATAAAATTAGGGAAAATATCGTGGGGACGTGATTATTGGCCAACCGCCATGCCTTGATCCCTACTACCTCACACCTCATGGTTCCTCATTATTTTTTATTATTTCTAATTTCATGAAAACTCCTTAATTTCATGGTATTTTCACAAACCCATGAAAAATATAATATAAAATTAGGGAAACCATGGGACGGGGCCCAAAACCTACGGGCCATGCCCTAGCTTCTGGCCCCATACGCCCTTATTTTATTATTATTAAATTTAAGTTTCTTGGTCCCATGAAATTCCTTGATTTCATGGTATTTTCTCAAATTATGAAAATTCCTTCAAATCATGGAAATATACTCCTTAAAGAAATCACACTTGCTCCATTCAGATCAAGCTCAACCCGCTTTTAACCTTACTTTTGTCGATGTAAACGATTGTCCATAATCGATTTAACCAACAACAGTATGCCGATCGCTCGAAACTCTCGCTTCTAAGCTTCTAATTAAAGGAGCAGAGAAAACTATCACCGTACAAAGCGCTACTGTTTCATCCACATGGCCTCGCTCAAGTCGAAGACATTCAAGCGTATGATTACGCATGAGCACCTATTATTCATGAATCGAGCGCTTCTCTTCGTAAGGGAAAACTCACCTCAAGGAATTAAAGAATTATCTCTTACTTCATGGAGCGTTATACTATCGAAACTCCATGGGTCATTATCACGATGTCTCGAAGTGACGGTTTATTTAAAACTCAAGCGCATACATGAAGAAACATGCGACAAACACCGGTGGTAACACTCCGCGTAAAGCTTCAAAGAATGGGATATTATTGGCCTTCCATGGAAGCTCAATCAAGAATTCTCGCAAAAGTCATGTCCCAATTGTCGACGCCCTCATCACTTGAAGCTCTGTAAGCCCATCACACCGGGACCGGAGGGAACCTTATATCAAATATCTCCGGACAATGAATTACCGCTTAAAAGAAATAAAACCATCAAACTCATTCAAAGGGCTAAGAGATTTGTCTTTCTTGATGGAATCTTTATACCGCAAAAGCTTTGGTGGAAACTTGCTAAGATGCTTAATCGAGCATGAAATCCCAACGGTTTTAAAAGAGATGCATGATGGAGAACATCAAGGAAAAAAGAAAAATTGTTTCTCCAGATTCATGAGAAATATTATTGACAACCATGGAAGACGATGCAGTCGCACACGTTCAAAGTTGTCATCAATGCCAAGTCCATGGTAACCTCATTCACACTCCTTGTCTTCCATTGAATTATGTGAATAGTCCATGGCCTTTCTATACTGGGACTCCGGAAAATCAATCCAAGATCTTGAAGCAAAGATGAATACATCATCACCGCAACCGAATATTTTACCAAATTGTGAAGCTATTCCTCTTCAAGCACCACCGGAGTCACGATTGCAGCCTTCATCAAAGAATACATAATATGTAGATTCGGTGTTCCTAAACACATTGTCACCGATAATGGAACCTTTTGCCAACAAGCACGTTGGATTTTAATTGCTTTCGAGGAATACGCAAGATCAAACAAGTTTTCCACGCCCATACTATCCCCAAGGAAACGACAAGCGTAAAGCACCAACAAAACTTTGATCCGACTCCGCAACGAACAATCCATGATAATCCGCGAACGTGGTATGAACAATTGCCCATGGCTTTATGGGCTTATCGAACCGCACCAAGAAGCTGGACGGGACTTCACCATACTCTCGCTTATGGGAGCCGACGCCATACTCCCAAGAGAAATCAAAACCTTCAGAAGGATTGCAATAGCCAGAGAGAGTACAATGACGAAGCCGAAGTATCCAACTCAAGAATCATTGAACGGGACATGCTTTGAGTCAAGGAGAGCTAAGGTAGAAAAAATATGTATTATACAAACAAAGGATCTCCAGAGTCTACAACAAAATGGTAAGACTCGAACGTTTCAAGTAGAGATCCGTATTAAAGATTGCAAAGCATATTCAATAAAGACATGTCCGCCACAAATTCTCTCCAAATGGGAAGGACCATATGTAGTTATCAAAGCAAAGATTCAAATGGATATTACAAAATCTTAAAGATCACGGAGGAGTGGAAGAAAATATAATCAATGGTAAATGGCTCAAAGCATATTACGCCCGATCCATGGAAAACAATTATCTTTTCACCATTTCATCATTTCAAAGCATTTTTCGGTGTAATGTAATTTATATTCCTCCAAAGAGCGTGCAAAATGCCCTTTGTTCATTAAACATTTCATAAATGAACAAAATTTCCTCATAACATGACTGGGCTATTCCACCTAAGAAAAGCCCGAACTCCACTCAAAAAAAAAAAAAAACAATAATCATAAATACTCACTTAGAGTAAAAACCATCCAAAGAAAGAGTAATTTAAAAACAGCCATGTCAAGCTTCTTTTGAAAGTTCCCGGGTCTTCACCTTCAAACTCGATGCCTTCTCAACTCGCTCGACTCCAAGGCAAGTGACTTCTCCTCTTCCAAAAGCAGCTTATAGAAGGAAATTGCTTCCCGAAATGGCCACGCCCCACAACCTCGATCATCCTGCCGATGGAGAAGCCAACTTACATTGAACCTCAAGGTCTCACAACCCGATATCATATCATCCCACCCGCGGAAGGTCACGATTCTTAACATCTTGCGTATCTGCCTCCATCATCTCTTCAATAATTGGTAACCCAAATGACCGTAGTCGAGGGCTTCGAAAGTCCCTCCACACCTCGCCAGGCAATGTGACCATATTGCCTCCAAATCTTGGTATACAAAGATGCATGACATTTTGGAACCACGGCCGGCCAACTATTCTATTGTCTTAAAATTATTGATCATGGAGTCTCAAACGGAGTCCAAATGCTGGGTAGTAAGTTCCGGGCTTCCGCTTTCACGGGAGTTAATAGAACTTTCTGACGACGCTATCATCACTGGCCGCAGATTTTCCATTCCTCCTTTTTCCTAAGATCAACAACAACATGCACATCAACCTCAGAAGAAATCTTAATTTCATATGAAGATTTGGTAAAACCATCGAGTAATATACCACTTGAAAATCATGGAATTACTCACTTGATGCTGGCCTGGCTTCAAGATGAGTTGGATCTATATCGAGTGTGGGCTCTAATAGTCTCCGTTTAGGTCTCTAATTAAGAGAAGAAGATGGATTCTTCGATTATCCCGCATTAGATTATTTTCATGTGATCAATAACTCTGATCAAATGGAGATGAAAGAAAATACACAACTTACTGAGAAGAATGCTTCTACTTCATGATTCGACTGAGGATCATTCTGAGAAGAAATGCTACCGGGACATAGCGAAACTAAGATGATAATTTGGATTTCCTCCGCGACTCAGATTAGAAGAAATACGGCGCAAATGCTAAAACCCTAAGTCCCGGGATATATACAAGATACAAAGTGGATAATTATCTTCTGCAGAGAAATAAATTCAAATGGTATATTTTATCAAACCCTAAGATTCAAGTAAGATCAATATCAAGATACTTGAGGAAAAAAAAAAAAAAATAACGGGACCGACGGGATTGGATTTTAAGTCGCGCACTGGCCTACACTTGATTTGCGTGTGATACGTGTTATTCTCATGTAACTTATCTTAGTATTTTCGCAAATGGAAATCGCCAAAGCAAGTTTAAAATGATCGTGATTAATTTTGGGGCATGGACATTGGTCCATTCCATTCAATTTGGGAAGAATCAACATTCACAAAAGGGTTTCTCATTCAAAGAAAAAATCCTAATCCGTGTAAGAAAACCTGCTGTGATCATCAAAGAAACGCCTACTAAGAGGATAAAAAACATTCAAATGTTTAAATAAGATCACGAGCAAGACTAGTCAATCATCCATCCCCGTCTCTCATCATCATCATCATCCTTCTCATCATCTCAAGGATCCTCTTCAGACTCTCTCTGAGTCACCGTCCGAGCCGAAAATCTTTCTTCTTCGTCATCACCCTTTATCGCATCCCGTAGATCTTCATCAACGCCTCACTTGAAGATCAGCCCTAACCTCGGCTGCTCAATCTCCCCGCGTGGAGAGTACGACTCCATCTTGCGTGTCAAAATCCTACTACGAGCTCTTCTTCTTCATCCCAAGATCCTAACTGAGGCCACACCATAAGGACGGATCGGAGTCTTTCCTCGGCTTTTTGTCTTTCCACTCAATTCTACGCCTTTTCTTTCGATACCCAAACAAGTATCTCCTTATTTTCTTCTCCTCTTCAAGAGCTCTTCACGATC
>JAJJWW010012429.1:0-14076 GCA_023531295.1 Papaver armeniacum
ATCACTCTAAACTTTCTCTCTTAATGACTTGCCCAACACTCGAAAAAAGATTCCCCTCCAATAGGCCTGCTCGGCTCTTTATATAAGGTATTACATAATGGATGACAGCGAAGCTGTCCTTTATTTTCGGGAAAGACTTGCGACATATCGCAAGTGTACAAATATATGATGTCGCAAATCTCCTAGATCTCGCTAGATCTTCACATATTTCTCGTGTTTTGGCTGTCGTCATTCATTGCGTCATTTATATTACTCATCTGCGACACCTTCGCAATACTGTCGTTTATTGATCTCGCGAAGTGTTGATGTCGCGATATTCTGATCCTACATATTGCCTCTTCTCATGTCTTCTCTGCGAAGAAGAGAATGTCATGAGAATTAGTATTTACGAAATGCCGCAAGCTCAACAATTGTTCATCTTTATCTGTTTTTGATATGATCCCGTACTTTTACACGGAATTTATTACACGTGTTTCTTCTTCCACTCTTTTCTTGACACGTTTCTTTCAACCGTTTTTTCTTGACCATTCACGTCTCCTTTCGCATTAAATGCATTTATCTTCTCGAGAACTCTTCTCTATATATAGTTTTCTCACCCTCCTTTTCTTCTTTTTTACTTTCTCTCTGCAATTTTTCTTCAATTCTCTTCCTCCACAATTTACGCTTATGCTATTGTAAATCTTCCTTTTCTTCTTTCTCTTGATCTTCGACTTTCTATTCATTCCCATATTCCGAGAATGGTTCCATCTGGTCGTAAATACGAAGTCCTTTTGAGTGAGACTCAAAAGAATTTACAAGAAAAGGGTTTCACTTTATCCACTATTCCCAATAAAGAATCTTCATCCATTCTTTCTGTAAAATTGTTTTCATCGATCATCATTGTGATGATCAAAAAATCATAATTTCGCTAGGTCAGCTCCTCGCGGGTCTTCCCATTCCTCTCTACAACCCCGAATTGCCCTTGTTCTATGAAATTCTTGCTCACGAGAAGTTCTCGCGAGCTATCTATCAATTAAGTGGAGATTGTATCCGTTTAATGCTTGAATTCGCCAATCGTGGTCTTTGGTAAGGGATCTCTATATATCGATGAGGTCGGATATCCTAAATTCGCAAACTTAGAGATAGTTCTTTGAAAAATATTCGAGTAGAAAACTTTTTTGAAAATTATGAAGTAATAAATATGAAGAACGATAGGTCTCATTTTGGGGTGCACGGTTGAAAAGAAAAGAGAAAATTTCACGACAAGATACTCATGCAAGATATCGATTGGCACTCGGCAAGAACAATGTTCTCGCCATTCCAAAGATGACAAGTGGTGCGTCTTTTCCGCTATTTTTGAACGGACCTTACATTTCAGGTCCCCATGTACTCCCTGCGAAACTCGCAAATTATCATCCTTGGGTATTTAATTGGCCCGGGAAAGCAAAAGAGGTATATTTCCTAACTTTCACTTACTTTGCAATCTTCACTTCCTCTTATATCTAATCTTGCGAACTTTTTAGATCACCAAATTGAGAAGAAGTTACGAAAGGAATCCAAAGGCGAGTACTCTGCGATCTCCGTTCAATCACGGATGAAGTAAGAAATATTTTCTTTTGCTATTTTTAACAATATTGTTGCCTCTGTTTCTTATCTTCATTCGTGTGTGAAGATTGGTGTTGAAGTTGCCGGAGAAGAAGAAACTTCTAATGCTGCGAAGGCCAAAGGAAAGGGTAAAGGTCCTCTTCGAAAGGGGAAATCCACTGCTCTACCTTCTAAAAACGGAAGATTCACTCTTCTTCTCGCTCAAGTCCTCTATCCAAATGAGAGTTCGTGAGGATGATAACGAAGTTGATATTTCTTTTGCGAAGGAGGATCATCTAAATGAATCCCCTATGGCGCTACTGTCTAATATCTTCTCAGATTCCATGCAAGGAATTGGAGATGATCGCCTCGAAGCTCTCGCAAATATCTGTGACGCTTCCTTGCTAGAGGGTAACGATTCTCTCCAGGGGGTTTCCAGATCAGTGACTCCCAGCTTCTTAAATGCACTTGGTGCCTTGGTACGTATGTATTTCTTTATTTCTTCATAATTTTGATCTTAAATCATATCTTGATCATTTCTTTATCTTTCTTTGTAGTCTGGGAGAGCTTCCTTTGTTGTTGCCTCAGATCTTGAGAAAAGGCGCAACACTCTTCACAAGAAAAATCTTCAACTTAGCAAGAAGAATGAAGAGTTAGAAAGTGCAGCTGCGGTTCTTCGCGAAAGGATTCAACAACTGGAAGTGAATCTTCCACAGGAAGAATAAAATATCTAGCCTTCAAAGTGCTAATCAGCAACTCTATGGTATAAGATTCTTCTTGTTTCCTTGTTTTTACTCTGTCATTTATTTTTCTTTATCTGACATATCATTTTCGCAGACACTTATAATCTTTCTGATGAAGCCATTCTTCTTCACTCATTTCCCGAGCCTATGGATAGTGATGCTCTTCCTGCTCATCTCAACGAATCTTTAAATAGCTCTTCAAATAACAACATTAGATCTCTTCCACTAAACGAACTTCAAACCAAATTTCGCCTCTTAGAAATCGATCATAGATCTAGCATCCAACCGATTTAAACGTCTATACCTTAGTTCCCACGAGGAAACTAATATTTTAAGGAAGAAAATTGGTAACCTTATAGATGACAAAGATCGCATTGCTAATCAAGGTGCCCAAGCATTAGCGAGATTTCAAAAAACTCTTCTTGAAGTCCAAGTTGAACGGGATGATGCTCTTCGCCAAAATGCCATACTTAACGAGGAGATGAGAATCAAATTCGATTTCTCTTCTTCTCATAAATTGTGACGATGAATTCGCTTGGGATGCGAAAGTTCTAGATAATGCGAGAAATAACTTAGGTGTTAACGTTAGCCTTCACCTTTGAGCATCTTGCTTTGGTTAAAGATATGATTTACGACGAGAGAAGGTTGTTAACCTGTTCTTATTTACTTTACCGCTTCTTTTTTGTGAAATTGCTATTAAGTTACTAATTCATTGTCATATGTTCAGGAAGGTGAGAAGAGGTTTGAAAAGAATTAAAGAACTTGAATCGAGAAAGCACAACTTTCAAAGGACTTCTCTCTTCGTAATGACAAGTATTCCAAGTTGAAAAGCAACTACAAACTATGTAGCGAATTTCAAGAATGATCTTTATCGCTTTCGCAATCAAACTATTAGGACAGTCTGCGATGACCAAAGTATTCCTCTTTCTTCATATCCTTGTCTTCTTGATGAGATTCTGAAAATATGCCTTCCTTGGATGTCTCGATAGCGATGCTAGCGAAGAAGAGGAGTCCGATGAAGAGTCTGATGAAAAAAGAAGAATGAACTAAGAAATAGCTCCATTTTTTTTCTCTTCTTGTAATATCTGTACATTTATCCTTTTAGTCTTCCATTTTTGTAATTTCTTACTGTAAATCTCTTGGACCTTCAAATACGAGTTCTACTTTGTTGTCCCTTTCCGCACATGTTAAAAGAACAATTCTTTCTTGCAATACAGTTAATCAATATTATGAGTGCGTAAATCTATCATATGAAAATAAATAACAAGTTTATATCATATTCATTCCCATATTTGCCTCTGTTATTTGTTTTCAAATGAGAGATTTAGTCGAGAACCTTTAAGTAATAATATGCCTCAGTTTCGCAACTGTTGCTGCTAAGTCTTCGCAAGAAAATTTTTCCTGGTTGTTTCCATGTATATACTCGCAAACTTATTTGTTTGCATATAATCATTTTCGCAAGCTTATTTGCTTACTCATTTTCTTGCGTGGTCTTATTTTGCCTTCCTAGTTAAAGGTCTTATTGCGCTACCCCTCGTCATTACGACAAAATCGCAAGACGTCTTTACATTTTCATGTAATGACCCATTGATCTTGCCTTATCATTTCTTTAGTATTGTTGCCTCTGCAGGATAATTTAATTGCGACAATATGACAGGCCTAATCTTTCTTGCGAAAATAAAGCCCCATGACATTGTCGTCTTGCGACAAAATCGCAGGACGTCTATACATTTTCATGTAAAGACCTATTGATCTCGTCTTATCCTCGCGTTAGTATTATTGCCTCTTCAGGATCATCGCACAAATATGACAAGCCTAAATTTTCTTGCGAAAATAAAGCCCCATGACATTTGCGTCTTAAGACACTTATCAGCTCCCTAATGGAGGGTGCCGCCCTTATCATCTCCCTGGTTTCCCCTTCAAGGAGGCGTACATAGGCCATACAAGACTAGCTCCTCCCATCCGGTCTTAACAACAACCCGTTGTTTTCGCAGCCTCTTATCCCTTATACCTATAGGGCTTATGGTTACGAGACGCACCCTAAGTGGAGTTTTCTTTGGGCCGAGAAAAGCATGTGCCAAGACTTGCCAAGAATGGCGAGACACTTCAAATGCCCTGTGCACTCTTTGTATCAACCGTGTACCTCGGCGCCTTGGTCATACCCGACTCCTTGGAAGAGACCCTCGGTCGTCCAACCGTGGCATAACCTTATATATATAGTTGGAAATCCAAGGTATCTCCCCGGATGGGCTTTATTAACCCCAAATTTCCATGACTCGGGTTCCGGGCGGTGTAACCTTTTCCCTGAGCCATGTCAAGAGATACCCCCTTATATGACGCACTTTAGGTCTTACATTTGCCTCTTGCGAAATATCATTCGCGAACTAGGGTGTACGCCATAAAGGTTCCACCATTAATCTTTCCCTTCTTTGTTCTTCTTCGATGTTCTTCTTCCAGTTCTTCTTTTGAGCAGCCATTTCTTCGCAAGATTCCACATCAACTTCATAGTATTTTTGTCCCTCAGCCCTATCTCCTTTTATAACTCCAACACCACTGGGATGAGGAAATTTGATGCACTGGTGGTAAGTCGATGCTACACCCAAGATCTCACGTAACCAAGGTCGCCCAATTAATGCGTTATAGGGGGACTCCACATCGACGATGCAAAACAAAATTTCAGTTGATAGTCCTTTCAGTGGTATTCGCATATGAGATTTTCCTTTAGGTTTATTGGCGTACCATTAAAACCATAAATCTTATAAGTTGAAGGTATCAGATCTTCGTATTTCCCTCCCATAGTCTTGTAAGTATGGTAAAAAAGGATGTTTACAGAGCTTCCAGTATCAATTAAGATTCTATTGATTGCCCATGAATTTTCCGCCTCATCATCTTCATTATCAATAGGTTTTGGGTTAATCTCCAATCTTACCACTAATGCGCTGTCATGCATCTCTTCGCCCTCAGGTACCTCTTCTGCGGTAAAATAAATAGTATGCGTTTGCCATTCCTTTAGTGGCGATGTCTTCGCGATGTTCATTACTTCTCTATTGTCAGCATCTCTTGCGAAAACCCTCCGAGAACACTATCATGAAAATCTTCAATTGTTACGTATTTAATGTACGATAGAGTTCTGAGAACAAGTTTTTGGCTTTCGCTCCAACTTCTACTACAAATGTTTCTTTCCCTTTTGTTGTGTTTGCTCTGTGAATTTCTGGTGGTGGTGGTAATGGTTGAGTATTCTCTTCACATTTTAAGAAATGATTTAGCTTCCCTTGGTCTATCATTCTGAGGATGATCCTTTTTATGTTTCGGCAATCATTTGTTAGGTGTCCATGAAAATGGTGATAGGAACAAAATTCATGACTTTCACCGGGAGGCGGTTCATTCCCATGTTCCATGGTGCGGGTATATTTTCCATCAGGATTATAGCTTCTCATATTTTCTCCACACTAGCGTTCAGTGGGGGCATCTTAATTTCCTCCCATACTACTCTATGACCTCATTGCCCTCTATGATAATTATGCCTCGACCTCCAGTAAGTTTCTTGAGAATTTGATCAAGTCTTTGAATTTTGTTATTTCCGCCACGGTTATAGAAGTTTCTTTCTCTTTCAAATTCTTCCTGATCACGACTTCCCATGGCTACTAACTTTTGCTGACCACCATCCGTTATCATTTCTTGTTGACCCTGCGAGGTGCTCGCCACTGTGTTTATCAATTTAGGTAACAAACTTGCATTTGCAGCTCTTGAACTTGCATTCGCAACAGGGTATGATTCCATCTCATTTTGCTTTTCCTCTAGAGCAATGTTTTCCTCATGAAGTTCTCGCAACTCAGTCATTGTGATTGTATTTTTGATTAAAAACTCCGAATGTATAAGCAGATTGGTTGCGAACATAGCGTTAATGAATGATAAAATGAGATATCTCTCATCCACACGACCAGCCATATCGCTACACATTGTCTTCCACCTCACGGTCAGATGTTTCAAACTTTATTCAACCCTTTGTTTTAACCCAAATACATCTTCAATACCTGGTCGCGAGGAATTATTACTTATGTACGCCCCTAAAAATATAGATTGTAAATGGTTGAATGATGTGATTGTGTTTCTTGGTAAACCTTCAAACCATTTCAACGCTTCTCCTGTCAAACTTGATGCAAAATACTTGCACAATATAGCATCATGATTTTCCCATTGTAACATACACCTCACATAAGCTTTGATGTGTTGTATTGCACAAGTTGTTCCATCAAAAATCTTTGGTTAACGCAGTAAATTACACTTTGGGGGTATTCCTCCTAGTTGCACTTCTTGTGTAAATGGAGTTTTCGCAGTTTCCTCGATGGCCTCATCCAATTGTCTCTTTCCTCCTCCCTTTTTACTGTTTAGCATTCCTCTCATTTCTGCTAATTCTCTCAAGATTTGTTCATTTACATCAGAATTTGGATCTATTGGTCTTTTTAGTTCCGCCTCTCTTTTCCTGCGTTCATGTCTGCTTTGACTTTCTTGTTCATCATTCTCTTCTCGTCTTTCTCTGAGATCTTCTCCTTCATCTCTTTCACGAATTCGCACACCGTTATATCTATCATTTTCTCTTCTTCTTCACGCTATCGGTTCTCCTTTGTACTCTTTCATATTCTTCATTGATATTACCATTGTTGCGATTTTGTTCTCGCATTCTTTCTCGATTATCATGATTATTCTGGCGAATTGCTTCTTCCAACTCCTGTTCTTCCATTTCTGTTCTTAATCTTTCCCTCTCGCAGGCTAGACGTGCTTGTTCAGCATAGTGTCTTTCAATTTCATCTTCAATCTCTTTTTGCTTCCTCCGTGTTTCTCTCCCATGCAATATTCTTCTTCCTTCTTCCGATTTTCTTCATCAATGAATTATTGTCGCCCCGACGCCGCGATTTCGATTTCCTTGATTTCCATCATTTTGCCCATTTTGAGGAGTCTCGGGACGTGGGATATAACGATCTTCCATCATTTCTCTTCTCTCGCAATGTTCTACGCCTGGATTTTGCACTTCCTCTCGATTTTCTTCATCAACATTTTCTGTAGGTAAAATTCTCCTTCTTTCCTCTCTAACTGATCTTGAGCTTGACCTTGTGGTGCTTCTCGACCTTCGGTTTTGTAATCTCATGTTTTCCATCCTCAACTCATGATTTTGTCTTGTCAAATTTGCACGTTCCTCTGCCTCTAATCGCCTTTCTTCATGTATTGTTTGTCTCAACGCCTCTAATGCTGCGATCTCTTCATTTCCATGAATTATTTCTCCAATCACTTCTCGATCTCTCTCCTCTTGTCCATTGTTTATTAATTGTTGTTCTTCTCCCCTTTCGTCCACATAGTCTGATCTCCAAGTATGCACACTTACTCTATCATAATCCACGGTTCTATTCGGTACTGGTTGAATTGGTGATTGAATTTGATTTTCTTCATTATTTCTTGTGTTCATTCTTGAGGATTCCCCCATTTTATTTCTCCTTTCTCCAGCAAGTCTCCTACTCCTTCTAACAGTTGTTGGTTGTTCTGATGCATATCTTCTTCTAGCCATTTCTCAA
The DNA here is from genome assembly GCA_023531295.1 of Papaver armeniacum. Lineage (NCBI taxonomy): Eukaryota > Viridiplantae > Streptophyta > Magnoliopsida > Ranunculales > Papaveraceae > Papaver > Papaver armeniacum. The sequence goes on from JAJJWW010012429.1 coordinate 7,874, forward strand.
TTTCAGTAAGTTGTTGAAAATTATATGAAATTCCTTTCCTATTACTCCAAATTCTTTCAAATCACGGTGTCAATCTTCACTCTCTCCCTGTTTCTAGCGCCAATATGTAGTTGCAGGAAATCCTACACTACACCCCTCACAAGAATCTATACAATCAAATCATTTTAGGATGAACAATTGTAATTTTTATTGATTAAACTCTTAAAAATGCTTACAAGATGGAATGGAAATCAGTTAAAGAATTACAGTCACTCTAAGCTTTCTCTCTCTTAATGACTTGCCAACACTCGAAAAAGATCCCCCCTCCAATAAGCCTGCTCGGCTCTTTATATAGGGTATTACATAATGGATGACAACTAATTTTGTCCTTATTTTTGGGAAAGACTTGCGACATATCGCAAGTGTACAAATATATGATCTCGCAAATCTCCTAGATCTCGCTAGATATTCACATCTTTCTCGTGTTTTGGCTGTCGTCATTCATTGCGTCATTTATATTACTCATCTGCGACACCTTCGCAATACTGTCGTTTATTGATCTCGCTAAGTGTTGATGTCGCGATATTCTGATCCTACAGGGGATCAGTATGCTATAAGAAATTATATTTATATTTAAAGGATCTTTGAACAAACATGATAATCACATCATGAGCATAGTTGTGTTAGGAAGGATACCTGATGCCATTTGGTTGAATCCAAGATGTCCAGCAAGAAGACCCGTAAAATGAAATACCTTGAGAAACTCTTAGTTTCTCCTTCTTGACCTTTTGTGTAATGAAATAATAAAAATTCATGAACCCAATTCTGATGGTTATAGAGTTCCTTTTATAGGTAGAAGGAGGACCAAGGTTCATAGGATTTAGATTTTTCATTTAATCTCGACCGTCCATCAAGGAAGAGGGAATATGAAAGGACCCCAATATTTGTAACCAACATGTTTAGCCATATTCTAAATTAACCAAAGATATCATATGGCCCAACAAGATATTTCTATGCAGAAATATTCTTACATTCTCCCATCTGGTCCATGTGATAACTTACTTAACGGTTAATTATAGAAAAACATAAGCGCGCATAATTGCTAAACAATTTTAATGGTTAAACGTAATACCTTAACCAAGCAAATCACGTATGCGAGTCATGGCGGTGGCACATTGTCCTGTTATCAACATGTTCCCTTCCATGTACCACAACACAAGCAACTTACTTAATCAGGCCTTAAATGGGGATATCATAATGGTCCAGTTATGTTTTCAAAAGAAAGACAATTTCTGTTAACATTCATCCATTCACATAAGTGTATACTAAATATGGATACAGAAATAAATTCAGAATTACATTATTAAGAGCTCAATTAGTTTTCAAAAATAAGCACATAAATTAGTTGAATTCAATAATCAATTACTCCCCACGAGACCTAAGATTTTAATCTTTTCTTAAGAGGCCTTAAAAGGCAATTGTTCAGTAATTGCATCTCCGAATGCAATTGTGCTTAAGCGGTAAATGAACAACTATTGTTTCGATTTCCTAATTCACGCATATATACTCAAGGTTCATGTGTTTTGTTCCTTTTGTATCATATCGTGCTTTAATCTTCTTGAAGCTAAGACAAGTAAATTTCAGCAATGTAGAGACAAACCTTAAGTCTCTAAGTATCGCAGTCATAAATATTCAAACTCAATTGTGGGACTAGTATTAATGGATTCTTCCTTTATAGAATCCATACATCCACAAAATTGAAGTTTGAAAACCCAATCAACTCTTGTTGGGTTTGCTAACTAATTATAAGACATAAATTAAAATAGTATCTCAAAATTCTTGATAGCTTTCCTGTAATTTGTTCTTTTCAATTATTTAGGCAATTAGTTAACATATTAACAACTTGTTATAAGTTTCATATCAGAATTAAGACGTAATGAAGATTAAATTTATATCTTCTATCCAACATGAAATAAAATCTGTTAAATATGGTATTACCTCAAAATTCCCTGAATATTCGATATATGCCTTATATGAGAGCTTTAGTAATCCATATGATATTACTATCACATGGTAAGCTTTATTGACATCCTTTATTTCAAAAAATATAAAGATATGCATAAAGTCAAGATCACTACTCGTAGGTAGTAACTCTTAACATGAAACACCAAGAGTATGAATTTCTCCCACTGATCTTGAATTTCACATACCATTATGGGAGGTGCTTAAATTTCATACTTTGATTTTTAAAATTTGTAGACTAAATTTATCATTAATAAAGGCTATTTTCACATTTAATTAATGCAACTCTTAGGTCATACTTGAGCTATTAATAATACTATGATAATTCGAATAAGTCTTTATTTGACAGAGAAAAACTTATTTATAATCAATGCGTCATTTCGTAGTAAAATCTTTGGAAATAAGTCTTGCTTTATACCGTTTAAAATTGCTATTACGGTCGTATTAGGTCGAAAGACCCACTTTCATACAACCGATTTGTGTCTTTCGAGCAATTAAACAATATCCGAGACTTGACTTTCAACCAATGATTTTTCTCACATAGCATCAATCCATTAATCAAAATTATTACACATAATATTTGTGAGCCAAAAACCTAGTCTTTGCCATTGCATATCAAAATGTAATAAATTCTTGTAAGAAAATCATGAAACAACATGAATAACTTTCTTACAATCTCTGTTGAGATCTTCTTAATCTTTGGTTCATGTTGTTATCATAAAATTTCTTTATTGATGTAGTTACATTACGGAGTATTGGATCGAGTAATTTGTGGTCTTTCATTATCTAAAATTCGATAATGAGAAGGTTCACAATATACGTAGAAATCTTAAATAAAGGGATCATTATCATGATTTCTTGAACAGATATATCCACGTACTCCCACTGATTATTCCATCATTAACGAATTTATATTTTCGGTTTCAATAAGTCTCATACTACGGTTAGAACGCTAAAGAATACCATTTGGATCATTTAGGAAAACCAATGAACCAATAATAGTTTCCAAATCCAATTTTCATTCTTTGGAATGTAAGCCCTCACCTCCAATTTCATTCCAAATCATCAGGTGATAAACAATTTTATCTTCCAAAAAATGGACCATTAAAAGTCTACAAAATAATCATAATCAACAATTAATAAGAACAAAAGCTGAAATTTATATTAGAGATAAATGACAATTAAGCTTACAATAGTTTCATACCTTCAATAAGATTCTCCTGTGGATAAAACCTTATCAAGGAACAATGTGAGACATGAAAAACATTAGTACATATTTTACCTTATCATACACACAACATTATGTTTGTTCAATACCACAACTAGAATCACCTGTGGGCAACTCACGTCCTAAAATGTATTAACAAACTCCAATAATTCTAAATATTTTGAAAATAATATAATGTGAGTTGTAGTCACTGTGGGTGGCTATTATTTCACATGTATATGAAACATTTAGATAACCTTGATGCTTGTTTAAATTTGTGAACCAAAACTACTTGTGAGCAGCATTGTTCTAATCGTTAAATCAAACTGAAAGGACTCAAAATATACAATACTTACAAGATAAGAGTTTAGTATCACTGTGGTGATAACTAAACAATCCAGCAAACATGTACAAATGCAAATATCACACTAACTTTTCTTGTGACATCGCGTGGTCTCATTCAATGATATGTACATACTTGATCTGATCATAAATTTAGTCGATTATAAACAATTATGAGTAACCCTGAAATATCAACTCTCTTTAATTGAAAAATATCCAAACGCATTGAACTTTAAACCAGAATTGAGCATTAAGCAAGATTATAATTATAATTCAATAATGAAATTTCGGTGAAGGAAATTCTTTGATGCATCACTCATTTAAATCTGATACAAGCTTAAAGATCATGATAAATAACGGATATAAGAGAATTAATATGAAAGGTGTTAAATACTCAATGAATATCATTTTCACAAATATGGAGAAATTTATCAAAAAATAAAACCTCAATTTCCATAGAGGATGCAATAAGTTTTGCCAACATAATAAAAATATTCATAAAAATATCAAAAAATCGTAATAGGTTACTCAACTCGATAATGAGTTAATTTATGTAAATTTTATTTTATGCAATTTTAAGAAATAACTTAAAATCATGTGCCGATTATTTAATTACCATAATGTATGATCAGATATTGTACACTTCATTATTATCTTAAACATGTGAACTCCAATTACCTGTGGGTAATTGTTGTTCTAATACATTTAAGCAAAACGATATTATAAGCACTTGAAAAAATTGTGATCATGGCCAAAAGTGATTTGACATCACTGTGGTGATAGCCAATCAATTAAAATAATGCCATTATCACATGATGTCAATAACTACAAAACCTACACTTTACGGTTTGAAAATACATGCTTATAATAATATTATGATTATATTGAGATATAACACTCTAGCATCAATGTGGTGATAACTAAAGAGTCCCATAATAATTTCAAGTATAATCTCATAAAATTTAAAGGAAAACAATAATGTGAGAGAAACCATACCATAACGCACAAGCACACAAACCATATCATAATGCATACTTAAATCTAATAGTGTGAAAAATGGTTTCATTATAAAATCATTCGATAGAAAATCAGCTTAAATTGTGCATTAATGTTATCAATAAAGCGGAAGCATATTAACTGGTTCATTTTTCTTCCGTAAGTAAAACCACTTCATAATTCTTAGGCTTCATATAATTTGGTTTTAACTATAAACCAGGTTCTATTCATGAAGGTTATATGATAAACATGTACACATTAGATCACATTTGCAACCAAAAGCAAGCATTCAAAGTCAATGGTCAAACGGTCATAGTCAACATGTGGAAGTCAAAGGACACTTCAAATTTTCAAAAATTAATAATAAACGTTTCAAAAATTAATAATAAACGTTTGAAAATTAATAATAGACGTTTGAAAAAATTAATGATAGACGTTTCAAAAAATTAATAATAAACATTTCAAAAAATTAATGATAGACGTTTCAAAAATTAATAATAAACGTTTCAAAAATTAATAGCCCAAGTTTTATTATTAATTAATAAGTGGAAGTCAAACAGACACTTCCAAAAAAATTTCTTCATGGTCAGACGAACATCTCATGTCCGACCTTTGAAAACAGCGAATACTGTTTAACCCTATGTGGAAAATTTTTCTTCATGGTCAGACGAACATCTCATGTCCGACCTTTGAAAACAGCGAATACTGTTTAACCCTATGTGGGCCACGCCCAAAAAAAAATTTACTTAACATTACGGTGAGCCCATACGTTATGAATCGAAAAATGAAAATTAAATTTCACAATGAATACTGTTTAACCCTCCTAGCATACGTTATGACTATCAAAACGGTGTTTTGACTTTACACATGAATCAAATAGAACATGTTATTGATCTTAAACAAATCACATCATATCATCATATTGAATCATGTTAACCCAGAGATCACACAAAATCATGTTATTGTCAAATAAGTCAAACACCACAAATCAATCATACATGTCATGAAGCATACATATGAATGTGTATTTCCATTTCAAGAGACCGTACAAAACAAAGATATATAAATCATTATTCATATGATAATATTTTCATTATATCTTAGAGATTCATGGTATATAAACATAAACATGATTATTAGAAATCAAAACAGGACATGGTGATGGATTCAAATCATCACAACATTTGCATACAATCATCAAGGAAAATCATGGAGTTCTAAACTGCTCTAGATGCCAAATATAAGATATTATATTTATATTTAAAGGATCATTGAACAAACATGATAATCACATCATGAGCATAGTTGTGTTAGGAAGGATACGATGCCATTTGGTTGAATCCAAGATGTCCACAAGAAGACCAGTAAAATGAAATACCTTGAGAAACTCTTAGTTTCTCCTTCTTGACCTTTTTGTGTAATGAAATAATAAAAATTCATGAACCCAATTCGATGGTTATAGAGTTCCTTTTATAGGTAGAAGGAGGACCAAGGTTCATAGGATTTAGATTTTCATTTAATCTCGGCCAAATCCATCAAGGAAGAGGGAATATGAAAGGACCCCAATATTTGTAACCAACATGTTTAGCCATATTCTAAATTAACCAAAGATATCATATGGCCCAACAAGATATTTCTATGCGTAAATATTCTTACA
>JAJJWW010012430.1:0-69437 GCA_023531295.1 Papaver armeniacum
TGTAGAATACACCGTATTTACTATCTAGTAGTTTATGCTTTCTTTGCTATTTTTCTTGTAAATTATGTATTTTACGCTTGTTTTGGGTTTTATAGCTACTTTGGAGTCGCACGGAGGAAAAGAAGAAGAAAGCACCCAATTTGAGCCAAAAGGGTAAAATTGTCATTTCACCAAGGAGGGAATACTATATGGAGCCCACCAAGGTTAAGGGAGGTCAAAGAGGTGTCCCTTATCCAAAAGAAGTGAGTGAGAATAGCACTTGGGTGTACTTAGTGGGTGTTTGAATCCACCCATACCCTAAGCCCATCTACCCTAACCGAACCCGAGACCCATACCCGCACCCGATCCATACCCGCCCCATTTAACTTAAACCTATATCGAGGAGAGTTATTTCTCTTCAATCATTTTTCCACCCGAGAGTAAGCAAAAAAAAACAAAGACAACACCGCCGTTAATCGAGAGGGAATCGATAGCTTCCGTTGTTGAAAACCAAAATCGATCGAGAAATTGAGATTAATTTAAGGAGAGTTCATTGTTGCTATCACGAATTGGAAAACGGTTTTTACATAGATGAGAGATTTGATGGTGGTGGTGGTTGCGAATCAAGAGCCGGGAGATCGAGAGTGAGCCGCTGTTGAGATCGACGGGGAAATCAAATAGAGAAGATCTGCTGATCCGTGAGAAAAGAAAAGCAGCCATGTCTCGCTAATCCGTGAGGAATCGATGATGGTTTTAGGGTTGAGATTCCAGCGATTGAGGTGGTGTTAAAGGCGTTGGGGAAAGTCAGTGAAGTTGTTGATATATCAGCCGATTAATTGAGCACAGTGGAAGAAATGGATTCATTTTAAGAAGAGATGGGTTCGTGGTTGTTTGATTTAGGGTTCGTGGTTGTTTAAATAACCTTGAACTAATTCTTAAACGATGCATAGACACAAACCTTGTCCTTAATTGGGAGAAATGTCACTTTATGGTAAACCATGGCATAGTACTTGGTCACATTATGTCCTCCGAGGGCTCGAAGTGGACAAGTCAAAAGATAGATTTAATAAGAAACTTACAATATCCCACTTCGGTGAGGGAAACTGTTCTTTTCTTGGTCATGCAGGTTTCTATAGGCGGTTTATCAAGGATTTCTCCAAAATCTCCATGCCGATGTGCAAGTTATTACAAAAGGAGGTACCTTTCGACTTCAACAAGGAATGCGAGGATGCTTTTGACAAATTAAAGGAGATGTTGACAAGTGCGCCGATTATCAAATCACCTGATTGGAATCTTCCATTTGAATTAATGTGATGCTAGTGATAATGCGGTTGGAGCCGTTTTGGGTCAAAGGGTGGACAAGTTGTCCCATGTTATCTATTATGCATCTAGGACCCTTAATGATGCACAAATCAATTATTCTACCACGGAAAAGGAGTTATTGGCTATAGTTTTTGCTTTGGAGAAATTTCGATCATACTTGGTGGGTACAAAGGTTATTGTGTATTCCGATCATGCCGCACTAAGACACTTAATAAAGAAGAAAGAAGCTAAGCCAAGATTAATTCGGTGGATCCTATTGTTACAAGAGTTCGACATAGAAATTCGTGATAAGAGGGGTGTGGAGAATACCGCATGGATCATCTTAGTAGACTTGTTATGTCTCAAGAAGAGCTTCCATTACATGACCGCTTCCGACGAACAACTTTTCTCCATGGACGAATCAACACCTTGGTATGGATATAGTGAATTACTTGGTGACAAGGAAAGTACCTAGTACAATGTCTAATTTCCAAAAGATGAAACTTAAGAAGGTCGCTAAGCAATATGTGTGGGATGAACCATACTTATGGAAATATGGCGTTGATCAAATAATGCGAAGGTGCGTGCCTAATTCCGAATTTCAATCCATTCTCTCATTTTGCCACACTTTTGCATGTGGTGGCCACTTTGGATCTAAGCGTACCGCTCTCAAAGTTCTCGAGAGTGGATTTTATTGGCCCACCTTGTTTGAAGATTCATATGTTTTTTTGTAAATCGTGTGATAGATGTCAACGAACGGGCAATCTAGGTGCTCAAATCAAATGCCACTCACACCAATTCTCACCGTTGAGATTTTTTGATGTGTGGGGTATTGATTTTATGGGCCCTTTGTCAATTCGAATGGGAATTTTTATATACTTCTTGCCATTGATTATGTTTCAAATGGGTGGAAGCTAGAGCCACCAAGACCAATGACTCTCAAGTTGTTTGTGATTTTGTATGGGGAAAATATTTTCAATAGGCATGGAACACCAAGAGTGGTGATAAGTGATGGAGGCTCACATTTCAAGAAGGCTTTCCACACTCTCCTCAAGAAGTACAACATAACACACAAAATTGGTACGCCTTATCATCCACAAACTAGTGGACAAGCGGAAATTTTCGAATCGTGAGATTAAGTCCATAGGGAAAAACCCATAGGTTTTGTATTTTTATTTTTTTTGCTTTTTGTTATTTCTTTTTCTTGTTTCTTATCATGTTAAAATTTCCCACCTTAACTTTACTAGAGGATTCAATTACATTGAGGACAATGTAAGGTTTAAGTGTGGGGAGTGGTTAAGCATGTTTTAAAACAAAAATTACAAAAAAATGAAAAATTTGAAAACAAAAACAAAAAGTTTTACATAAAAATTCCAACTTTTAAAGATTTTAGAGTCACTAGCATACTTCTAGGTATGTTTATAGAGTTTTGACCGACATAATTGAACTTGGAAATGTTAGAGAACTACATTCGGATTTCTTGTTTGTTTGAGTGTTAAATAATGGATTTAATCATGCCGGTGATGCGAATTGGTGCAGGGAGAATTGTGTTATTAGAGTTGCTGATCAATCATTAGTGGAGACTACCCGTATTCATATCATGTGAGGCACCGACCAGAATTTTCCATATACTAAAGAGCTTCTTTGAGTGTGTGTCACCGTAAGTTAATTCCGGTAGAATGGTGAGCTACCCAACCTCCCACCACTAGAAGCACTACTCTTGATCTCTTGAGTGCTAATTTTGTCAATCATGAGGGTGACGTCCATAGATGAAAGCTTCCTTCTTGTAGTCCGATTTGCGCTAGCACCATTCTCTCTCTCGACAACAACGGATCCATAGAAACACTCATCATCAACAAGGAGCTTACATCAAAATCTACAAGGAAAGTTGGAAAAGTTTAAGGTTTACAAGCAAATGGAACGGGAAAAAAGAGCAAATTTCAAATTCAAGTAAAAGCAACATACAAAGAGCGGATTTTTACATATATGTTAAAGACTTACAATACAATGAGGTAATTTTATATTCAAGTATGAAGACTTATTCATGAAAAGCGAAGAAAAGTAACAGGTGAGAATTTTTGAAAGTTTATGATTTCAAAGACAATACAAGTTGTGAAGAATCAAGCGGTAAAATACTTCTTCCACGGCCATGGATTATTTTGTATTTAATTTCTCTTGTGAAAAAAAAAAAAAAAAAAAAAAAAAAAAAAAAAAACAAGAGAAATATTTGTTCTTATTTAATGAGCCGTGGGGAAGGAAAAATTATAAGGTAGTTTCAAGCAACAAGGATTTTAAGGTAAAAAGAGTTACAAATTGTTAAGGATTTATGAAATTCAAGGGTTTATCATTAATAGTTGAAACCAAGACGAAGACCATGAAGATCAAGATAAGGAGCTAAGACGCTTTCTATTGGATGACGTGAGAGTGGTGTTATCATAATTAGCGATCGGATGTGAAGGTAAGTAAGTAATCTCATCCTCGATAATATGGTTGATTTCCTTTTCTTAGAGATCGCTTAAAAATGGTTTTTCAAAATATTAAAAGATGTGGGTTTTTCAAAATTTCTAAGTTATCCTTCCCACCATTCAACGTGTCACATGAATTCTCTCTTCATTCCTACCGCACACATGTGAGAACCATAAAAAGCTGTCTTTTTTGAGTGCAATTATCATAAAATCTTATTTGGTGAGGGTGTCGAGGCGAAATGCTTATTGATCGCTTCTCAAACACGCATTCTCTCATTATGGTGTGGTTATTTCTCACTCAACATTCAAGAATGAGAATATGTTCTTGGTATTTCTAATTTCTTATTACTAGCATGCAGAAACTCTATGTCCTCATAACTTTTGATGCTTGTGACGCTTGAACGCTTGAAGTTGTGAGTTTTTAGTTTGATTTGCTCGAGGACCAGCAAAGTCCAAGTGTGGGGGAATTTGATAGGTGTAGAATACACCGTATTTACTATCTAGTAGTTTATGCTTTGCTATTTTTCTTGTAAATTATGTATTTTACGCTTTGTTTTGGGTTTTATAGCTACTTTGGAGTCGCACTGAGGAAAAGAAGAAGAAAGCACCCAATTTGAGCCAAAAGGGTAAAATTGTCATTTCACCAAGGAGGGAATACTATATGGAGCCCAGCCAAGGTTAAGGGGAGGTCAAAGAGGTGTCCCTTATCCAAAAGAAGTGAGTGAGAATAGCACTTGGGGTGTACTTAGTGGGTGTTTGAATCCACCCATACCCTAAGCCCATCTACCCTAACCGAACCTGTAGACCCATACCGCACTCCGATCCATACCCGCCCCATTTAACTTAAACCTATATCGAGGAGAGTTATTTCTCTCTTCAATCATTTTTCCACCTGAGAGTAAGCAAAAAAGAAAACAGCACAGCTGCTGCTGTTAATCGAGAGGGAATCGATAGCTTCCGTTGTTGAAAACCAAAATCGATCGAGAAATTGAGATTAATTGGAAGGAGAGTTCATTGTTGCTATCACGAATTGGAAAACGGGTTTTACAGATGAGAGATTTGATGGTGGTGGTGGTTGCGAATTGAAGAGCCGGAGATCGAGAGTGAGCCGCTTTGAGATCGCGGGGGAAATGGGTTAGAGAAGATCTGCTGACCGTGAGAAAAGAAAAGCAGCCATGTTCCGCTAATCCGTGAGGAATCGATGATGGTTTTAGGGTTGAGATTCCAAAGTGATTGAGGTGGTGTTAAAGGCGTTGGGGAAAGTCGGTGAAGTTGTTGATATATCACCCGATTAATTGAGCACAAATGGAAGAAATGGATTCATTTTAAGAAGAGATGGGTTGTGGTTGTTTGATTTAGGGGTTCGCTTGGCCGCTGAAGGAGAAAGGGTTACTGTATTTTGAGTTAAATTTGTGGTTGTCCTGAATGATGGAATTTTGGGTCACAGATTTGTATTGCGAAAGTTGGGATTGGAAAATGAAATTGGGGTTTAAACTTAAATCGTAGCAAGATGGTCTTGGTATGGATAGTAATTGGTGCCGGTATGGCCGGAGTCGCTTGTGTTGGTTGTTTGAACTCCATACTGTATTGGGTTGAGTTCATACTGTTGATGTTAAGGAAATGGTGGAGAAGTTGGATGAGGATAGGCAGAAAGGTTGCTGCTGATAGTGAGACTCAGTGATGGGGGCTGGTGTCGCTCTGGGTTGCGTATGATGATGCAAGAAGGTGTTGATGGGACCGTGGCTTTGGACTGGGTTGGAACCGCAGTGCAATAGCAAGACTCAGTGGAGGAGGTCATGGAAGTGAAAGGAAATAAAGGCAATTGTGTTGCCAAGAGTTACAGTGGAAGCTATGGCTCAGTTGAGTTTATTATGTGGCTATGAGCATTGAAGTTGTAGAGCAGGAATTGGCCTGAGAAGAGAATTGGGAGGAAGCAAATTTGGAAGTGGTTGAAATGAAGTGGCAAAGCTGGTGGTATTGGTGGCATCAGTGGCAAGGCTTGCAAGACAGGTGATGGCCTGAGGGGATGAAGATGCAGTGAGGAAGTAGCCATCATGGCTGAGTAGGTATTGAGTGAAGCACAAGGATTGTGCATCACAAGACTTTGGCCTGTGCAAAGTGGTTTGGACTGAGCTGGATCACTGACTCGGTTCTGACTCCGAGTTGACTCAGTGACTCAGCCGACTAAGACTGAGTCAGACCAGCTGACTCATTGGCTGACTTTCTTCTTCCCTTTGACTGTTGACTAACGGTTGACTCGTTTGACCGTTAGTCCTAACGGTGGACCGGACGGAATATTCCGTCGAATATTCTCTCGACGACAAAATTTTCAGGCGACCGGCGGCGACGTTTTCCGGCCAAATTCCGGCCACAATCCCAGCTTTTCCCACGAGCAAAATTCCAGAACTTTCTATGGACTTCTCTCATGGGTATGAAGACTTGGGCTAGGAATTGGATGGAGAATTGGACTCAAATTTGGAAAGAGAAGGTGGAAGAGTTGAGAAAAGCTTGATTTGGAAATTGAATTGCAAAAGGAAAAGGATTCTAATCCTTGGAAGAATTGGAGAATATCAAGCCTATAAATAGAGAATTTTTCTACAACTTCTACACACCTCTCTACACACACATCACTTGTGTTTTTGCTTGCTTTTCTAAGATTTTTCTTTTAATTACTTGTGTGAATTTGAAACTTCTTCTTTTAATTATTATTATTTGTGTGAATTTCAAAAACATGAGTAGCTAAATTTCTTTTGATTGAGGATGAATTCCTAGTTCTTAACATGATTTGAGTTTTTGTTTTCAAATTCCTATCTTGAAGTTTTTCACATAATTATCGTTTGTTTTTACTAATAGGAGTGATCTTAAAGACATTCATGATTGATTGATAGATTGTTTGGGTGGCCAACTAAATTGATTTGTTAATTCGATCTAAAGCTAGTGAAAGTTAGGGGATAAGTAATCGTTCTTGACTCTTTACATAAGTAGCAAACACGAGACCTTGCGGAGGGATTCCGTGGAGCAATTGTGTGTAGAAACAACGTTAGCAAGTAGACCTTGAGCTAAGAGTCTAACTACTAATATCAACCTAAGAAATTCACAAAACCTAATGCATGAGCTAAGTTACATCTAGGTTGTGCTAATTCTAGGTGGCTAGGTGATTAGAATCCGGTAGTCGAGAACTTCCGTGTCCGGTGATACAAGGGATTTAGGGGTTTAGCACTGAGCTAGCTGCTTTACCTACGGTTGGTGATAATTTGTGACTAATAACAAGTAGAATAGAACATAACTTGATTCATTGTTTCGTAACGAAGAAGGATTCCTTGATCTTCTCTCTTATTGCTTTCATCTTTCAACTTTCGATTTTAATTGCTTTGTTTATTTTTATTTTGCTTTTACACCCCCTTTCGTGACAACTTTTACAACTAAGATCACTTGCTCCTCGTGGGAAACGAACTTGACTTCCATTATATTATTTTTAATTGAGTGGAAATATTGAATTAATTTGATTGCACCTACGACACGCACCGCTACCGTAATCCATGCTCCCACTACTCCTAAATCTTCATCACCTATGAAGCGCATTGCATAAGTAATTAAAATTATGTAATACTATATCCGACACGTTAGGTTGGTGGATCGGGTTTATCCGCAAGATATTAAACTTTGGACACAAAATTTATTCACTTGCGAATATAACTCATTCCGTGAGGATCGTTTTTCAAACTATATATTTTTTAACGAGGTTAAAGATACTTTGGTGGAGTGATATTGAAAGGCATCCTTATCGACGGTTTTATAGTGGTAGTCCGATGGAAAAGGTATTCTTGTGAACAAAGAAAGGACGTTTATAAGTGCGACAGAAATGGGTCATTTGTAAATAGTGAAAATGCTCTTTCCAAAACGTTTAGGTCGTTTTGTCGTTTAAGTGTATGTCGATTACTAGTCGCATATAGGCTCAATCATCACAAGAGGATTAGGCTTAATGATACCCAAAGCATTTATCGAAAAAATACCGACGTAATCTAAAATGAATATTAGTAGGAGAAATATGAAAGTGAATTTTTTTACGAAAAATTAAATCTTAAAATGTCATAATTAATAATTAAAATTATAAAAACACAACAAGTCTTAAGAAACAAGGGCAGTAGTAGTCTTATAAAAGGAAACAATTGCAGCATCCTCACTTACGAAAGTAAAAGCATGTGCATCCTACTCCCCGTTCTCATAAAAGTTATCATCACCCAATGGGTAAATATCAGCTTTCCATCCACATCTGCAGTACCCGCATCGGAAGTGAGGATGCCATCATCCTCCTCACCTGGGCCCAATTCACCGTCTCGCAATCCTAGGAGGTGGCGCTGCCAAATGTGCTCCGTGATATCGGTTTGCAAGAATCTCCAGCGGGCATGGCTTAGATAATACGTGCGGGCTTCTGCCACGTTACCTTGTACCAGAGGTGTATCTTCTCGCTCATCCAAAGTCTCCCATTCCGTATCACGGTACTCATGTTCCACACACATGTTATGCATAATTAAACACGCTCTCATAATAGTGTGTATGTCACGATGAGACCAGTAACGACAAGGATTCCTTATTATACCCCATTTGGACTTTAGACCACCAAAAGCACGCTCCACGTCCTTCTTCTTTGCGTGGTGGTATTCATTAAATTTCTTCTGGATCGGCGGCATAACATCCCGTTTCTTATAGCTATGGACCACCCCAGGTATTTCGTTGTAGATGCCGTCCACCAAATAGTATCCATGTTTGTACTCGTTGCCTATGATACGGAAATTGCAAGCGTGGGCTAACGCGTCATTGTCTCTATCAAATAATCCCATCGCGCCAACACATTCAAGTCGTTGTTAGATCCGCTTGCTAAAAAAAAACGGATCCCAGTAACCATCTATCGTACGATGCCACTTTCGTAGAACAAGGTTTGGTTTCTTATGGTGTCCTACGTGTCTCCTCGCTTCTTCAATAGGACATAACCTCCACTCCCAATGGGTGCAATCGAGGCTTCCTAGCATTCCAGAAAACCACGAGCTGCGTTTTGAGCCAATAACCTCTTAGTATCTTGGTTGTTGGCAGCCTCATGTAAGGGTCGTTAAATTCCCAAAGTAGTGCATCCATAAACTTCTTAGCATACATGTATATTGTTAAAGCAGCCATCCCGGTGTAATCGTCTAAGCTATCCGCCGCCACCCCATTTGCCAGGTGTTTCATGACGGCAAGCATTTTCATATGAGGAGACGCATCTCTTCGCTGCAAAAAATCGGGATCTCTAGCGCAAATTTGAGGCAATATTCTAAGAAAAACTTCTCGGGGAAAACCGTGACGTCCCTTAAAATGCTGAGGTCCGACCCGCAACAGGGTTAAAGTAGTCCGCATCATCCTCGGCATCTCGCCTCCACACGACATCTGTTAATGGTTCTTCTAGTCAAGACTCGACCGGTTCGGTTAGTGCAATTCATGTGCCTCCCGCAAAATTTGTTGATACATGATGACGAAATCTCCATGGCTATCATCGTGGTACCGTTTTGGGGTATGTCGCTTCTCCGTTGCCGCATATATCTAACGATAGCCGACTCCATTTTTCAGCTAAATATCAAATTAAATCATCATCGCAATGGATTTAAAACGTGTATTGTTTTGTAAACGGAAATAATAAAATAAAACATAACGCACTTAAACATGGGATATGAAGAACATAAAAGGGATAATACGAGGTCCAACATACATGAGGAAAAACTAAATATATCATACAAGAACTAAATAGAAAACATCTACTACGCCCTAGCTAATCAACACAATTTTAACCAGTTTTACTGGAGTCACCCAAAAAACTGACTATCTGGCACAACATCCATATCAGCTCCATCATCACCTCTCGGACCACTACCCCGCACACTACCATGCCAACTACCACCCAAGTTAAGCCCTAAAAATCACTAGAGGTTGGTAAGTCACTAATCACCGGGAGGCATGCTCCAATAACGGGTTATGCTCTACAGTGGAGGTTACTACGCAGGCCGAGGGACATAATAAGCATTCGATGCGGAAAGGGTCTCAGAAGGGGACGCTGCGACGGTGTTGGGTTTCCGGCAAGGATACTCCATCGCAATATGTGGTGGGAAATGTTTGTTCTTCCTGACTTGAATAGAATAGGCCTTCAGATGTTCCGGAACTAGGATGGGTTGTGGGGGTGTTATACACCGCTCGACGACGAGTCTCATCATATACCAATTGTCTGCTACTCTGAATCATCCAGTATGCCTCCCCCGCAAACTTGCGTAACTCTTCCTAAAAAACAAAATAAAAGTTTTTTAAACAATTATGTTTAACAAATGAAGAAACTCCAAATGAAAATGAAAATGAGATATAAAATGACTAACCCGCGAGACGTTGATTTCAGAAAAATTGTATGGGTTCTCTCCTTCCATGGGGATTGGAACTAGCTCTTCAAACGAATCTTTGTAGAATGGCATGTCCCATTATAGGTTTGGGAGTTGCCTCATGACTGTCCTACTTGGTCGTATCTGTATGTCCTGGGATGACATGGTAGGGGGTGGGCGTTGGGGCATCAAACTACGGGGTATACTGCGTGACCAACTCGGATATCATCATGTGTGTCTATGTGAGTTGTTTCTATCCTAAGAGCTCCCACGCTATGAGTTTTCCAAAATTTGGAATACCCTTCATCAGGGACAGGAAGGAAGTGATCACTAACCTCAAACTCCATACCATCTAATACTTCCTCCAATCTAGGTGGGTTGCATGGGATAACTATCGCACCAAACACCTGCCTCATACACCTCTCATCCGGATAAACCAAGCTCTTGCACCGTCCTTGTCCTTAAAGACACATCTCCTCTTAGACATCTCAAGTGCGGTTTGGAATGCATCATGCGTTGGTGTTCACCGTCCCCGAACCGTGGGTCCCAAATAACCGCATCACCCATCCTAATATCTATCTCGAGCGTGCATCCGACATGCAGTGTTTGTGAAGATCTTTTTGTCCCTTGTTCCTAAGGTTCAACGCATTAAATAGACTAATAGCCGGGTGTGGATCCATTTGATCATCTCTCGAGTTTTCTTCAAAACAAAGTTGACAATTACTAAATAAAAATAATACCAAAACTCTAAGATCATCGACATGCCACCCATATACTCTATTTGCACGAACTCCAGTCATCCGGTGTTTATACAAACGCCCAAAGTTGGAGTACCCCAATCATAAGACCCAACAACATCCAAATTATCCAACACTATACACCATCGTTTATCTACTCTAACACTACAACACGCAAACAAAAAGAACCAATACACCAAAGCAAGAACATTCTAGTCAATTCTTCGGCAATGTCGCAGTTGTCAACATTGTCCCTACTTAAAATGAAATTAGTCAAGTGAGAAACTCGCATCGTGCATGCCTTGGAATCATAATCTCCAGTTTTCACATTCGTAGTATTTTATGTGCCATAACATCTAACACACCCGGAAATACCTAGCATCCATAGCTTCTACTACTTGCGCCATCATTGTTTCCTTTGGTAATTCTGGGATTGGCTTACCTCCTCCAATTGGAATACCAGTCAACCGATAAAAATCTAGAGGGGTCAAACCTATTTCAAACTCTTTGAAGTGAAAAGTTCTAGTCTTCTTCCACCACCTCTCACATATAGCTTCGGTTAATCCCTTATCCCCATACTTAAAATTAAATTGGAATATGGACTCTAAACCACAGCATTGAAGAATTAAAATTGCACGGGGGTTGTTTCTCACCACTATCTTGTAAAATTTATTTAAGTTGGTCCAACTGCTCCTAAATGTTCCGTCACCTCTGACACCTGGAGATAGTTGGGATAACTTCTCATACCTAGACCAATCAACATCCTCCATTATCTAAAAATGCAAAGAGCAAGGGAAGCACAATCAACATGTGAATAACAAAAATCAAACGCCTATATTAATCTAAACACTACATAAGTTAATCCTCAAACTCTATGGCCAAGGCTCAAAACAAAATTGTTAACATGCTTATCAAATTACAAATTTCAAATACATTCAACCAAGCATAAACACAATTAAATCAATCAATCATGGATTTATGTTTCACCTAAATTAACCCCAAATAGCATAAACCCTAAGTTCACATTTTAATTTTTTGAAATTAAATCAACAATTATCCTACTGCTCAATCAACCTATTCAACATGATTTATTCAATAGCTTCTAAATCACACCATTAAAACTTAAATCAAAAACAAAAAATCAAAAAAATCAATCAAAAAAAAAATATTTACTTACCTTGTGTGGAAATGTTTATCAAATCGCTCAAAAACACCACCAATAGTTTCCCCTCGTCTTCTACAACAAACCCTTGCAAGATTACAGCCCCTTAAACACAAAATCGCCTTTAATCAACCATGGGAAATCATGTTCTACCATTTTTTTTATAAGAAGAAGAGAGAAAAAGATAGAGAACAGTAGCAGGAAGGGGCGAGTTCTGGATGATTTAGGTGTTTACAGGAAACGCATTTTCAATCTGCGTATTGACCAGTCAACAAGGTCAATACGTGATTAGAAACCGGCGCTTTTGATTTACCCAATGAAACGTAGTTTCAACCTGTGTGCAACGCAGGTTCAAAAGGCGTATGATCTAGGGATCTTGGATCCCCATTACGCCTGGGCGAGCTTTTTGGGTGACGTGGATCCAAGCAGAAGCTTGAATCTTGGATTATGGTTAGACCCAGCCTTATGCTTATGAGTTTGTTGTACAGTACTATGCTGCTTGAAGTAGTATTCAGACTAATACTTAATAATTAGTAGTTGTTTGAATGCGTACCACTACCGTACGTTTATTATTATAACGTACGTTTATTATACACTAATACTTAATAATAGTATTCAGAAATTGCCTCTCTGAGTCTGAGACTCTGAGCCCTGATTAGTAAGTTAGCAAATAGTTAGCGCATTATTCGCGAATTATCCGAACACGCACTAGTACGCGTATTTTATACGCATTTTTACAACCCCGGATTATTTTTGCAATTTTTCTAGCATTCCGAATTGTTCACGAACTATACGAACTCAAGAATTATTTGCCGCATTAATTCGGCCATTATTTCAAATACTTACATGTTTGTTGGTGTTTATGTTCTACAATTTTTGTATACACCATTTAGATCATGGTTTTTCATCCGATATACAATGAAAAATCATAAATAATAACACTCAAATGATTTTCAATACATGGTAATACTAAAAAATATATTTTTATAGTAAAATATATGCCGAATTTTACGTGCCGAATTGAGATATGTTAAACGCATTATACACGAATATACGCATTTCCGCATTTTTCCCGAATCACGAATTATTGACCGCATATTTGACCGAACTAATATTTCGTCCAGCCGATTAATGAGCGTACTTTGGCTGATCCGAATTTTTACCGCTCGCCGAATTGCTAACTAGGCTCTGAGCTAGTGATCACATAAAAAACCGTAACTTAACTTCAATTTTACAAACCTACTTTGTTGTGAAAATGGTTGAAAACCCAATGCAAGTTAAGTGCCTAGCGGCAGCTTAACGCCGTTATTATGAATAAGTAATTTAATTAACGTTAGATCATCAGTTCAACTGGGACCTACACAGTTGAACCGATATACCGGAACCCTCCTAACTTGGCCAATGGCCATGTTTTAACAAGTATGACTAGGACCTACGCACAACTCCCAACGAAGTTGAGACTCAATCCCAAAGATGTACCGGAACTCTCCCAATTGTCAAGAATACAAAACAAAGCTAGGCTAAGTTTGCATGTCTGAGTGGTGGTCAGGATTTGTCTGTGGGAAAAATAAATCAAGGGATGTGGTTCTCCCGACCACCCCTACAACTCGCACACACGTGGCATTAATTCCAATATTATGAATGAAAAATGAATACTCAAGTCAAGATATGGAATTTCAAAAATTATAATGGGGAGGTTGAACTCATGACCTATTGTGTCATAAGAGTGGCCTCTAACCCAATGTTCCACCTTGGTTGGAATTGATAGAAAAGATAAATCAACAGTGGTGGTTTGTTCAACTTAAATACCATAATTGCTTTATTAATTAGTGTTTCACTAATTGCACATAATAAATAATCTATTCATTATAAAGTGTTTTATTAATTAGTGTTTCACTAATTGCTCATAATAAATGACTAATCATTTTTTAATTATAAATGTTTTCTTAATTAATTATAATATTTATTTCTATTAATAAGTTATTTTGATAATAGAATCAATAGACATTTTTTGCGACAATGAGTAGTAGAAGAGGTGGAGGCCGAAAGATTAGTGGTGGTTAAGAGCGGAGCCAAGCACAATTATATTTATTTTTGTTCTTTTATCGTAAAATGGGATACAAAGTCCATTTTTCACTTGTATCCAACTTGCCAAGAATTTTTTTTCTCCTCTCTTCTCAAAACCCGGCTCCGCCCCGGTTTGTGGTGGAAGCAAGAGTGACGGTAAATGCTTTGGTGAGTAGTGATGGACAATATTAATTTTATGTTGTCGTTACAACATCGATAACATCGTAGTGTGGAAGATGTGGTTGGTTGTTTTTAACACTTTTGATAAAGGAAGGTACCATATATTTCGTGGATGATATCATACAAGACAATATTTTCATGATCGTAGTTGGATCACCCAAATGGTACCCCGTTATCTTTGGTACTATATCGTATAAATCATGATTTTTAATGTTAAAATAAAATTGATTGCAATACAAAAAAAGCATATATACACGGAAAAAATAAATAATGAAACTAATCAATTGACGAAATTTTGTTCAATCTAAACCTCATACATGGCATTTGTGATTGAAAATTAGAATTGCATCCAACAACCTACATGGGATGGACGGCAGTGATGGTGGCAGTGGTGGAGTCAAAAATTGACATTGAGGAGGCCTATTTAAAAAAAAAAAAAGAAACATGTAAACTTTGGTGGACTAAACCATAAATATATATGGACAAAGTACTATTTATAAAATAAACTAAGAAATTTATGTAGTTATTAAAAATTTAAGGGGTTAGAGCCAGGTTAGTCAACCTTGGCTCCGCCACTAGGTGGTGGTGGATAAAAAAGTGGATTCATATGGTTTTATGGTGGTGGTGGGTATTGGTGAACAAAAACATATTATGCTAATTTCGTAACGCCACAAAATGTGTAACGTTATATTATCTCCCTTATAAAGCATAGTTTGGACAACTTAGGCAGGTTAAAGAGTGGTCCAGATTTCTCCTGGGGAAAGCTAAATCTACGGATGTAAAATGATGAGTTTAATTAAATATCAATAATAAATGTTCTATTAGTATTTCATAATAAATATTTGTCTAATTAATCAAATATAAATATGCTTTCATTAATGCAGTACATAATCAATTTATCTTATATTAAATCAATAGACATTAATGGTGGTTGTGATGGTGGGTGGGGGTGGTGGATCAACGGTGGGGATAATGGTGGTGGGTGTTGGTGAGAATGGTGGAGTGATGACGTTAATGGTGGTGGTGGAGGTGGAAGAAGTAGTGGTAGTGGGACGAGAAAGATTTCCTTAGGAAGATAAATTACTCAGTTACCCTTGGTTTATTTTTTTATTGATATTACTTTTTTTTTTAAATTTAAAATAATACTTACGTTAATACAATACATAATAAATTTATTTTATATTGAATCAGTGGACATTAATATTGGTTGTGATGGTGGGCGGGGGTGGTGGATCACCGGTGGGGATAATGGCGGTGGGTGTCGGATGTGAGAATGGTGGAGTGATGACATTAATGGTGGTGGTGCTGGAAGAAGTAGTGGTAGGAAAAGCTAATCTACGGTCGTGAAATGGTCAGTTTAATTAAATTTAAATAATAAATATTCTATTAGTATTTCACAATAAATGTTTGTTTAATTAATCAAATAAATATGCTTTCATTAATACAATACATAATAAATTTATGTTATATTAAATCAGTAGACATTAATGGTGGTTGTGATGGTGGGTAGGGGTGGTGGATCAACGGTGGGGATAATGGTGGTGGCTGTTGGTGAGAATGGTGGAGTGATGACGTTAATGGTGGTGGTGGTGGTGGAAGAAGTAGTGGTAGTGGGATGAGAAAGGTGTCCTAAGATAGATAAATTACTTAGTTATCCTTGTTTTTTTATTATTTGATATTACTTTTTTTTTAAATAAAATAAAATAATACTTTCGTTAATACAGTATATATATAATAATAATAATAAATGGCGGTGGGTGTTGGATGGTGGGAGGGGGTGGTGGATCAGCGGTGGGGAAAATGGCGGTGGGTGTTGGATGTGAGAATGGTGGAGTGATGACGTTAATATTGGTGGTGCTGGAAGATGTAGTGGTAGTGGGATGAGAAATGTGTCCTAAGGTTGATAAATTACCAAGTTACCTTGGTTTATTTTTTTATTTGGTATTAGTATTTTTTTTTTTTAAAAATTTAAAATAATACTTTCGTTAATATAGTACATGATAAATTTATATTATATTGAATCAGTGGACATTAATATTGGTTGTGATAGAGGGCAGGGGTGGTGGATCAAAGGTGGAAACAATGGTGGTGGGTGTTAGACGTGAGAATGGCGGAGTGATGACGTTAATGGTGGTGGTGCTGGAAGAAGTAGTGGTGGTGGGATGAGAAATGGTGTCTTAAGGTATATAAATTACTTAGTTATCCTTGGTTTTTTTTTTTTGTTTGTTTGATGTTAGTTCTTAAATTTTTTTATTTTTTTAAGTTAAAATAAATATTATGGGCCAGATAATTGTTGGGTCGGGACAGGAAAGAAAATGAACGGTTGAGGACTATAAGGAAACCAAACTCATTCTGAAAGTTAGATACCAAACAAATATAAAGCGCAGCTTATAATTGAAAAAATTATCTTGCATAAAAAGATGCCTCAGAAGGCTTTATTAGAAAACAAAAGAACAAACATTTACACTAAGTAGATTGGTAGTCGAGCGACAAGTTGAGTCCCAACCCTTTTAGACATCTAAAAATTTATTTACATGTAAACTCTATATAATGTTTTATTCTGCATTCATACAAAAAAAAAATCGCATTTTGCGTATTAATCAAAATTTTGCATCTGAACAAGTTAGGCAAGATAAAGAGCGGCTGAGATTTGTTTAGAGAAAAAATATATCAATGGTTGTGGTTGTTTACATCATTATTGTATCATTAATTTCACATAATAGATATTTTACTAATCTCTCATTATAAATGAAATATGTTTTCATTAAATAAATAATAAATTTGTTAATAATCATTACGGATGATCGGGGTCGTCTTTGTGAGTGGTGGTGCATGGAGCTGTGACGATATTGTTGGTGGTGGAAAAGGTAGTGGTGATGAGTGGTTAGGTGATGGTAGTGCAGTGCTCGGTGTGTTAATGGCAATAATGTTTATTCTATGTCGTTAAGACATAAGTAACATTTATTATGGAAGTTTTGGTTGATTTTATTAATGTTAAAATAAGATGGTTATTAATACAAAAAAAAAAAAAATTGTACATGCTAATCAATTTTTTGCGAAAAACAACCCCTGAAAACCCAGTGATGATAGGGATGGTAAAGGTTTTCAGTTTGTCTCACTACATGTAGTAGCAGGAAATCCCACACTACACCCTTCACTATATCTTGATAATAATTTCTAGATCTAAACTTATTTGATATGAAAATGAAGATAAAAGTGCTAAAATTGTAAAATGGACACAAGGATTTTTTACATGGTTCGATCAATGTGATCTACATCCATGGTTCTTCACTATGATTGTTGAAATTACATAAGAATTACATTTATAATCTCCATTAATGGATATTTTGTAGAGCTCTAGATCTAATTATTTGGGGAAGAAGATGATAAAGAAAATAAATCCTTCTCTAAAATATCTCTCTCCTCCAAAAGTGTCCTCCCTTTCTCTCTCCCCCGCTTCTCCTCTTTATATAGTGTTTACATAGTGGATGACAAACTCATGTACAACTAATATTTCCTTAATTTCGGATTTACCTTGCGACATCCTCGCAAGAGTATAAATGTTAAATCTCGCAGACACTCTAGAATTTCGCAAGATCTTCGCACTGTCTTCATGTTTACGTTATCTTTATGTCATTTCTGAAATCACTTTGCGACGGCTTCGCGACGTTGTTAATGAAGATTCCGCAAGTGTGTTGTTGTTGTGATATTTGGATCCTACATCTTGCCTCTTTTTCTTGAATATTGCTTGAAGAGCGATCTTTAAGAAAAAATCATTGTTGTAGTAGTCTTTGATCTTTATTGATGAAGGAACTAGCGAAAGAATACTGGACTTGAAAAGTTCGTGATTTGCCTCTATTCTTTCGCGAAGTTCGAAGCTTGCTAAATAAATAAAAAGTATCAACTCTCGAAGTATGCGAAGTATGAAGTATCCTTGAAGAAGTATAAGAAGTATGAAGTATCCTTGAAGAAGTATAAGAAGTACTTAATCCTCTAAATATAAGAAGTATTGCGAATCCATTATGCGAAACTCTCGCTCCATGTTCTTTGCCTCATGCTATGCTCTATTCTCTCGAAGTTCCAAACTTTGCGAAGTGAATAAGAAGTATTAACCTTGAAGTATAAGAAGTATTGCCTCCTGTTCATGCGAAATTATTATTCCATTTTTGGTGAGGATTCTTGTTGTTCATTGGTGAATATCTTCTTTGGAAGTGATTCTTGCCGAGAAGATAAAGAACATAAAATGTTTTCTTGGTTATCCATAATTGCCTCTGTTCTTTATCTATGAGGGTATAATCATTGAAAAAGTGTTGAATGAGCGAGTTATTTCTTCATTCTTATCTTGCCTCTGTCTCATGCTTTGTTCTCATGCGATAGTATAATCTCTTCAAGTTGCTTATAATTGTGAGAAATAATTTGGCAAAATAATCACGTTCATAAATTACGAATAATTCGCAAACTCAATAACTCGCGAATTTTTGTAAAATACTTGTGCAAATATAATTCTTATGTAATGATTATGTTATGAAATGTGTATGCGATGTTTATGCCATGAAACGCTTATGCAATGCTTTCATGATGCGAGTATAATGCTTGTATGATGAGAATGCTTATCTACTGCAATGGATAGCTAATGTTTGTGTTACTTAGCTCATTTTGCCGCTCTAAAATTGATGTAGCTTTAAATCGCTTTCATTCTTCATTTCTCTGATTTTGTCTCTAGTATATGCATTCCTCTTTGCGTATTTGTTGTTCCTCGCGAGTTCTTTTGCTTATGCTTCATTTTTCTTATTCCTGCACTATTAGTATCGCATAATAATATGATCATAATATCAAGTACATGGCATTTGCATTGCCTCAGTCTCATTATTATGTACATGTTCGCAAGTTTATCATTTAATCATTTTATCAAGCTCGCAAGCTTATCATGTAATCTTTTTGTAATGAAAGATCTCTCAGTATTTACATTCAAAATGTTTATGTTGAATTTTGTCATTGCGACAAGATCGCAGGACGCCTTTACATTTTCATGTAATGACCCATTGGTCTTGCCTTATCATTTTTATTGTGTGGTCTTATTTCGCCTTCCTAGTTAAAGGTCTTATTATGCCACCCTCATTATTGCGACAATATGATGTGCCTAAATATTCTTGCGAAAATAAAGCCCCATGACATTGTTAGTCTTGCAGCCGACGAAATCGCAGGACGCCTTTACACTTTCATGTAAAGACCCATTGATCTCGCCTTATCTTTGTCTTTTGTATTATTGCCTCTTTAGGATCATCGCACAAATATGACAAGCCTAAATTTTCTTAAAAAATAGAGCCTCATGACATTTGCGTCTTTTGACACTCTCCCTAATGGAGGGTGTCGCCTTATCATCTCCCTGGTTGCCCCTTCAAGGAGGCGTACATCGCCATACAAGACTAGCTCCTCCCCATCCGGCCTTAACAAAGAAGATTGTTTTCGTGAGCCTCTTATCCCTTATACCTATAGGGCTTATGGTTACGAGACCGCACCCTAAGTGGAGTTTTCTTGCCGAAAGTGCAAGGCATGTGCCAAGACTTGTCAAGAGTGGTAAGGAAGTTCCATGCTCCCCGCACTTTGACTCAACGTGTACCTCGCCGCCTTGGTCATACGCCGACTCCTCGAAGAGACCCTCAAGGCCCAAACTGTGGTATAACCTTATATAGTTGGAAATCCAAGGTATCTCTCCCTGATAGGCTTTCATGGGCCCCAAATCTCCATGACTCAGGTTCCAGGAGCGGTGTAACCTTTTCACTGAGCCATGTCAAGAGATACCCCCTTATATGACGCACTTTAGGTCTTACATTTGCCTCTTACGAAATATCATTCGCGAACTAGGGTGTACGCTATAAAGGTTCGTCCCATTCACTCACTCAATCATTTTTGTCAATTCATTCAATCATTCATTTTTGATTTTCTCTTCTCATTATCTTGCGAAATTATCGCATGTCTTCATTCTTTCATTCATCCTTTCATTCATTCCTTCATTTCTCAACTTCCTTCACTCATTCTTTCATTTTGTCATTTCTTTCATTCATTCTCATAATATCATATTATTTGAAGCAAAGTAAATATTCAAGAGAAGTTCTAATACATTATAGTCCCGAAATCTTTGTAGTTGTGAAATCTTTATAATTCCGCGATCGTATCGCGATTGTGATTCAAATCAAAATCTTTTATTGTCTATAAAAGAAATACTCTAGAGAAATATATAAATTGAATTTTCTCTGGGTTTTTTGTAATTTTAAAATCTAGAAATTTTTGTAATTTTGAAGTCTTTATAATCTTGAAATCTTAGTAATATTTGTAATCTTGCGATTGAATCGCTTTTTTTGTAATCAAATCAAAAATATTTTATTTTCTCGTAGAAGTAAAATGTTCAAGGAAAGTGGTACTTAGATTTTGTGGTTTGTCATTGTTGTTGTCTCTTGCGAAGTATATGATTTTCTCATGAAGCTAGCACCCTTGAAATGTATAAACATCGCACAAAATATAATTATCTCGCAACAACAAAAGAAGTGACAGAAATGAGATTTGAACCCTTGACCTGCCTCTTGCATATTCTCGCACCATACCAACTGTTCTAACCTTATTTGCGAAATTAATATGCGAGATAGTCATCAACTTTCTTCTTTGAGAAATAGGAAAGTCCTTGCGAAATTTCGCATAATAAAAATAAATATGCAGAAGCAAGAATTGATCCCGCGACCTTCATCGCTTGCATTCATGCCTCTTAACCAACCGGTGCTAGCCTTGCCTCTGCGAAGTGTTTCGCGAAATAATCACCTACTTTCTTCTTGCGAGATACCCTTGCGAGATTATTAAAGACCGTATGAAGTAAACATTTGCATGAAGTAAAAACGAACATCTGCGAAGTCTTCATGTGCTGCGAACGTTCGCAAGG
This sequence comes from Papaver armeniacum, assembly GCA_023531295.1. Classification (NCBI taxonomy): domain Eukaryota; kingdom Viridiplantae; phylum Streptophyta; class Magnoliopsida; order Ranunculales; family Papaveraceae; genus Papaver; species Papaver armeniacum. Next base: position 21,219 of record JAJJWW010012430.1, read on the forward strand.
TAAACATTTGCGAAGTGCAAAAATCTTTGCGAATGGGGAGATTCGAACTATAGACATCAAACTCCTTCTCTTCACTGCTGACAATCTATCTGGGCTATTTGTCAGCTTATGAAAGAAACATACAATACTATAACTTTACTCCATTTCTTCGCTCTTATAAGTTCAAAAATATGCAAAAGGTGGATTCGAACCCGCGACCTTAAGCTCCTCATGTTCGCTCGTGACCAATTGTGCTAGCCGTTTGTGAAAGAAACACATAATGTCAGTATTTGAGTTCATCCACCCTTTACCGATTCGGAAAAATATATGGAAAATATGAGTGATGTGAGGGGTTGAACTCGCGACATCCACCTAGTATACCTCGCGCACAACCATCCGTGCTGGCTGCTGTTTTGCGATAGAAGACCATATTGCCACTCTATTATTCTTCCTTTCTTTTCAGCTAGTTCCAAAAAAGTGTGAAAATATTGTGCTTTGCGAGAATTGATCACGCGAGCTCTAACCCATACTCCTAATCCACGACCATCTGCGCTACTTGTTGTTTCATGAAAGAAACACATAATTTCATAACCTTATTCCATTTCTTCTCATTTGAAAGTTAAAAATATGCGAAAATTCGCGAGAGGTGGAATTGAACCGCGACCTCAAGCTCATTGTCTTTACCTCTGACCAACTTTGCTGGATTCTGTTTTGCGAACTATCTCTGCGAAATAATAACTTACTTTCTTCGTGTGAAATATCCTTGCGAAATATCCATGCGAAAAATACACGTTCATTGAGATTTGAACTCGCGACCATGAACTCATTAACCTCGCAGTGACCAACATGTCGCCTCTTGCTTGCGAAATAATGAAACAACCTTGCGAAATAATCCATTTTTTCCCTTCGTAAAAAGAAGAAAATTATGCTCGCAAGTGAATTCGAACTTGCGACCTCAAATTCACATATTGCTCATTAACCAACTGTTCAAGAACCTCTCTGCGAAATTAACCCCACAACTTTTTTCTTTATTCTCTTATTCGCCACCGAAAATAAAAATATGTGTCTCGCGAATTCGAACCCGTGACCTCTTGCTTATTCGCCGCAACTCAAACCATCTGTAAGGCGAGCTTATGTTTGTGATATAAATCACGGCGTTTTGTTCTTATCCTTATCTTCGTTCTTCTTTTATTTCCTTCAACAATTTTCCTCTTGCTTTTTCTCCGAATATGAAATCTTCCATTAAAAATTAGCTTTCTTCCTTGAATTTCATCACATCAACCTATTTTTTTTCTCTTCCTCTTTTCATGTCCTTGAATTGTTGACGGTATTTTCTCCCTGAAAGTGTGATTTCTTCCATAAAACTTCCATTTTTGAACCTAAATTTTATAGATCCAAATAAAAAGTATGAACAGTAACTAATTTTCATGGAAATTTCTTGATCCAACAAGTTACAGGAAGGACAAAATCCATTATTCTCTCCCTGTTTCTAGCGCATATGTAGTAGCAGGAAATCCCACACTACACCCTTCACTATATCTTGATAATAATTTCTAGATCTAAACTTATTTGATATGAAAATGAAGATAAAAGTGCTAAAATTGTAAAATGGACACAAGGATTTTTTACATGGTTCGATCAATGTGATCTACATCCATGGTTCTTCACTATGATTGTTGAAATTACATAAGAATTACATTTATAATCTCCATTAATGGATATTTTGTAGAGCTCTAGATCTAATTATTTGGGGAAGAAGATGATAAAGAAAATAAATCCTTCTCTAAAAATATCTCTCTCCTCCTAAAAGTGTCCTCCTTTCTCTCTCCTGCTCTCCTCTTTATATAGTATTTACATAATGGATGACAGCTCATGTACAACTAATATTTCCCTTAATTTCGGATTTACCTTGCGACATCCTCGCGAGAGTATAAATGTTAAATCTCGCAGACACTCTAGAATTTCGCAAGATCTTCGCCTTTGTCTTCATGTTTACGTTATCTTTATGTCATTTCTGAAATCACTTTGCGACGGCTTCGCGACGTTGTTAATGAAGATTCCGCAAGTGTGTTGTTGTTGTGATATTTGGATCCTACACTACATGTTTCGCCCGGTGATTTTTATGGACTTTGTATCCCATTTTACGATAAAAGAACAAAAATAAATATAATTGTGCTTGGCTCCGCCCTTAACCAACACTAATCTTTTGGCCTCCACCTCTTCTACTACTCATTGTCGCAGAAAATGTCTATTGATTATATTTATCAAAATAAATTATTAATAGAAATAAATATCATAATTAATTAAGAAAACATTTATAATTAAAAAAATGATTAGTCACTTATTATGAGCAATTAGTGAAACACTAATTAATAAACCATATATATTTATGGTGTAGTTCACCAAAGTTTACATGTTTTTTTTTTTTTTTTTTTTTTTTAAAATAGGCCTCCTCAATGTCAATTTTGACTCACCACCGCCACCATCACCGCCGCCCATCCCATGTAGGTTGTTGGACGATTAATTCTAATTTTAAATCACAAATGCCATGTATGAGGTTTATATTGAACAAAATTTCGTCAATTAATTAGTTTCATTATTTTTTTTCCGTGTATATATGCTTTTTTTGTAATGCAATCAATTTTATTTTAACATTAAAAAATCACGATTTATACGATATAGTACCAAAGATAACAGGGGTACCATTTGGGTGATCCAACTACAAAATGTGTAACGTTATATTATCTATATTATAAGGGACAATGGTGTTTTTCTATTCGGACGGAGATCTACAGTTTGGACACATAAAGAACGACCCAGATTGAGGCACCTATTTAAGTTATTCTGTTACATTTATGGCATATAAAGAATGGTCCAGTTGAGCTACATATTTGATTTTCAATCTATATTTTAGGTATATAAAGAAGGGTCCAAATTAATTCACATAATATTAATTTTATCTAAGATAATGAATTTAAATTGATTGTCCATTAATTTAGTGTCATTTATTTGGGAGTTATTTGATGTGACTCAATAATGTTGTAGTAATAAGGTTCGTTGAGACTTGTGAAAGCAAAAGCTTTTAGACTTATAAAAATTAATAATAAAGAAAAATTAACACAAAATTGATTCAAGATATGAGAGAATAACCAAGACACTGATTCCACTATTACACATGAATGAATAACGGTAAATAACCCAAAACTCTAATTATCTTTTAAATCCCTTGTTTCTTAATTCACAAATAATTAGACAAATTCTCAAAAATTAATTGTATCCCTAAGCATAGATTATCTTAATACAAGCATAACCTATCTAATTGAATCACAACTAATGAAAAGAATTTTGCAAACAATTTGAAACTCGCAAAAGCGAGTGATTGAGTGAATTATAAATTATAAATTAGAGAAAATAAAATGGTTACCGCTTATTCATGCGTAAATAGCTTCCTCATTGCCTTGGTTGTGGGAGAATTAGCCGCTCATCATGTTGGAAACACACTCAAAATTCATTATTATTGCTCAAAAATGGTTTACAAATGATGAACAAAGGAGAAATGATGAAAACCGGGCTTGCAATGCTTATAGTTATTTGCAAACACATCACAAACTACGATAGAGATAAAATGCTTTCATTCTCGTAGCTGCGACCCACGTTTGGTAGTCGTTTTTCCTTGTTGAAAAACGATTTGTCTTCGATAGTCCTGTTCTTCACGTTCTTCGAGAGATGCGGAGCGAGAAAATGGTAGTCTCGCAACTTCGATTTTGGCTCTTGTAGTGTTCTAAAACCTCCCAAACTCTCCGTGTCGCTTCTACTCGACCCTTTAAACTTATAAATACTCGACGGACCCAAGATAACTCCTCATAACTCGAATATCTTCCCATTACTCGGGTGTTGAAAAAATATTTTTGGAATATTTTCTTCCTTTGATTTAACTCTTCACGCGTTTGTAGGCTGGTTAACACGCTCCAAAACATTACCAACAATCCTAAACCCTCCTACAAGCACAAGGCTAACCATAAAGAAACACCGGGAATGAGTGAACTATTCCCGTGAAACTCTTAAGCCTGTTTTTCTTCAAACGGGGTTATCAACCAAATTTGGACGATTTAATCGACCCATACCATTCTGTTAGGGCCCAAAGGAAGATACCCAATGATTTTCACCATTTAGTCTCACATCAAAACACCTTCAAATTTTCAACCTTGAACTTCAGGCGAGAACCCTTTTTTCCCGCCATTTCTCAAAATTTGAAATGAGGAAGAAGGTCACCCCTTATCCAAAGTGGTCGCCCTTTATCCATTTTTCGGAGTCCGAATAGCAAATGTCCTCCGGGGTGCTCGATAATTTTTCGAATAGAATTTTCCAAAAAATATTTATTTCCAAAAATACCTAAAAATACATAAAAACACAATATTAGTACAAAAATCGAGTTCCAACAATACCAACACTGAGGACAATTCAGACACAAAAAATGTGTCTATCATTATTCCTCCCATTTAGGCATATAAAGAAGGGAATTGTCCATTTATTTGGGAGCTCCAACACCCTTTTGAATAGCAAGACCTATTATGTGAAATAAAAAACTGCCTATCTTAGCGTTTGTATCGTGGCTGGATAGACAATTCTTCAATCTTTTCAAGAAAGCAGTCGTATCTTCGCTAATAAGGGACAATGGTGTTTTTTATTCGGACAGGAGATCTGATTTGGACACATAAAGAACGACCAGATTGAGGCACCTATTTAAGTTATTTAGTTACATTTATGGCATATAAAGAATGGTCAGATTGAGCTACATATTTTGATTTTCAATCTATATTTTAGGTATATAAAGAAGGGTCCAGATTAATTCACATAATATTAATTTTATCTAAGATAATGAATTTAAATTGATTGTCCATTAATTTAGTGTCATTTATTTGGGAGTTATTCCTCCCATTTAGGCATATAAAGAAGGGAATTGTCCATTTATTTGGGAGCTCCAACACCCTTCTGAATAGCAAGACCTATTATGTGAAATAAAAAACTACCTATCTTAGCGTTTGTATCGTAATGGATAGACAATTCTTGATCTTTTCAAGAAAGCAATCGTATCTTCGCTAAGTTCACCCAACGTGGTGAAAGCCAAGACGCCAAAACCATATCCATGAGTAATTTTATTTTGTTATTTCAATTTTGTTTTTTCATTTTGCAAAGTCGAAAAGATATTGATCAAATATGATTGCTATCTATTCATTTTCATTCTTCTTTCATATCCTTAAAAAGTGTTATATATGCATTAATTTTTGGAAGCGCTATCTTTTTTCAAAAATGAATATTGACTGTGTGCTCGTATCAATGTATAATTGGCATGTAGATTTTCAATCAACATTTTAGGAATATAAAGAAGGGTCAGGATTAATTCACATATTGATTTTACCTAAGACAATGAGTTAGATTTTTAATGAGAATTTATTTGGGAGTTACTCCTCTCATTTAATGTCAAACCGTTACTTTTATTCTAAATTAAACACCCATTAACTTAACTCTTAATTTAATCTTCATTTAATGTCAAACCGTTACTTTTTTTTTCCTCACTATGTATAAGATGACCTTCAAAGATAATAACAAATACTCACTTTATAAATCATCAAAGGTTATAAATATGAAGAGATGTAATTTCAAGGTTTATATGATACAAAGATAATCAAGAGGAGATGTAATTTCAATGATCAGTTAAGAAATGAAGTGAAAATTGAGCCCCCAAAAAAAAAAAAAGGGAAAATCTTTACTTGACGACAAATAGCTCCAAAGTAAAAGCAACCATGAGAGTAGAATTGGAGCTAGGCAGGTTTGAACATCCTAATTGAATGTGCAGCTTGCGAGAGGAGAATAGAGTCTCTGATAGTCTATATCATAATATATCTAAGAAAGGAGAAGAGAAACGGCTGTCCGTTGAATATCATAATAATAGAGTCTCTGATAATTAAACTTAAAATCTGATAGTTTATATCATAATAGAGTCTCTGATAGTTTTTTTGTAATACCATACCATTTAATTTCTATTTTTTTTTACAATTTTTTTATTTTTCTCTCGGATAAGGAATTTTCCAATTAGACTTTGATTTCTTGAGCAAATCATAGGTTTACATGGAGTGAAAATAAATGATGATGTAAACAACGCTTTCATTGTTATTCCCTTAACTTTGGTCGGTAAATAGGATTTCTTAACTTTTCATACTCTTAGTTGGATTAGAGTCGTGTACATGTTTGTATCAAATGGATTGAAGCAATATGTTTATAAACCATCAAAGGTTATAAATATGAGATAACAAAATCCAATATTAATGAAAAGAATCAAAGAGAAATTAAATTGATCAAATGGTATGGTATTAAAAAAAGCCTAACATAAGAATGCAAATGAATAGATGGTTGAATAGGTGTCACCGTGGGAGGAATAGGATAAGTCATGTGTGACCGTGGGGAAAAAAATCCTCAGTTCTACCTGACTTGGGTGGAAAAAATACTAAGGTGTGACCACCCACACACACGGATGGCACGCTCGGACCATATCCGATTATTTAATCGTATGACTCTACAGGACGATTCACGAAATCGACAAGATTTGCTGTTACAACAAGTTTGTAACAACATTTTCTGTACTAATTCATGTGATCGCAAGAGGTCATTTACGAATCTGAGTTACTAATCCAAGAAAATGGTGTAGTGGCAGTGCGAGATCATTTTAGAACTAGCAGATATATGGCCGTCAGATCAAGAGAGATATGACGTCGTCTAACCGGGAGTTAACCCAACTACTTCACCGAATATTTGGTTAAAATAAAAACATCGTCTAACCGGGAGTTAACCCTAACTTATTAAAAAAAGAATGAAAATGAATAGATGGTATTAAAAAAAGCCTATCATATAAACCTTGAAATTACATCTCTTCATATTTATAACCTTTGATGGTTTATAAAGTGAGTATTTGTTATTATCTTAGAAGGTCATCTTAAATTATTTATACATAGTGAGGAAAAAAAGAAAAAAAAGTAACGGTTTGACATTAAATGAAGATTAAATTAAGAGTTAAGTTAATGGGTGTTTAATTTAGAATAAAAGTAACGGTTTGACATTAAATGAGAGGAGTAACTCCCAAATAAATTCTCATTAAAAATCTAACTCATTGTCTTAGGTAAAATCAATATGTAAATTAATCTGGACCCTTCTTTATATTCCTAAAATGTTGATTGAAAATCTACATGCCAATTATACATTGATACGAGCACACGGTTAATATTCATTTTTGAAAAAAATAGCGCCTCCAAAAATCAATGCAGATATAACACTTTTTAAGGATATGAAAGAAGAGTTCCCAACTCAGATTCAACTTTTTAAATTTCGAAAAAAAATTGCATTGATTTTTTTAGCACAAAATGACAATCTATTTAAATGATGACTGAACTGTATTTTTAATTTGGAATTCAGTCGACAAGTTAATTTTATCAAACTAGGAATTTCTACGAGTTCCCGCTTGGGACTTTGGGTTTTCAAGTTTGTTGATGTTAATAATATCGATCAAAGCTTCGAATTCAGTTTAAGAAAGATTATCATTCCCCCAAATTTCACACGCTCAACTCATTGTATTCTCCCAAGAAAAGAAAAATATAACCAACACCAAAAAAACCCATAGCCCCGTGCCGTTACGGCACGGGTCATATCCTAGTCTCCCTTATAAAGCATAGTTTGGACAACTTAGGCAAGTTAAAGAGTGGTCCGGATTTCTCATGGGAAAAGCTAAATCTACGGATGTAAAATGATGAGTTTAATTAAATATCAATAATAAATGTTCTATTAGTATTTCATAATAAATATTTGTCTAATTAATCAAATATAAATATGCTTTCATTAATGCAGTACATAATCAATTTATCTTATATTAAATCAATAGACATTAATGGTGGTTGTGATGGTGGGTGGGGGTGGTGGATCAACGGTGGGGATAATGGTGGTGGGTGTTGGTGAGAATGGTGGAGTGATGACGTTAATGGTGGTGGTGGAGGTGGTGGTGGAAGAAGTAGTGGTAGTGGGACGAGAAATATTTCCTAAGGAAGATAAATTACTTAGTTACCCTTGGTTTATTTTTTTATTTGATATTACTTTTTTTTTTAAATTTAAAATAATACTTACGTTAATACAATACATAATAAATTTATTTTATATTGAATCAGTGGACATTAATATTGGTTGTGATGGTGGGCGGGGGTGGTGGATCACTGGTGGGGATAATGGCGGTGGGTGTCGGATGTGAGAATGGTGGAGTGATGACATTAATGGTGGTGGTGCTGGAAGAAGTAGTGGTAGGAAAAGCTAATCTACGGCCGTGAAATGGTCAGTTTAATTAAATTTAAATAATAAATATTCTATTAGTATTTCACAATAAATGTTTGTTTAATTAATCAAATAAATATGCTTTCATTAATACAATACCTAATAAATTTTTGTTATATTAAATCAGTAGACATTAATGGTGGTTGTGATGGTGGGTAGGGGTGGTGGATCAACGGTGGGGATAATGGTGGTGGTTGTTGGTGAGAATGGTGGAGTGATGACGTTAATGGTGGTGGTGGTGGTGGTGGAAGTAGTGGTAGTGGGATGAGAAAGGTGTCCTAAGATAGATAAATTACTTAGTTATCCTTGTTTTTTTTTATTTGATATTATTTTTTTTTAAATAAAATAAAATAATACTTTCGTTAGTACAGTATATATATAAATATAATAAATTTATATTATATTGAATCGGTGGACATTAATATTGGTTGTGATGGTGGGCGGGGGTGGTGGATCAGCGGTGGGGATAATGGCGGTGGGTGTTGGATGTGAGAATGGTGGAGGGATGACGTTAATATTGGCGGTGCTGGAAGAAGTAGTGGTAGTGGGATGAGAAAGGTGTCCTAAGATAGATAAATTACTTAGTTATCCTTGTTTTTTTTATTTGATATTACTTTTTTTTTTTAAATAAAATAAAATAATACTTTCGTTAATACAGTATATATATAATAATAATAATAAATTTATATTATATTGAATCGGTGGACATTAATATTGGTTGTGATGGTGGGCGGGGGTGGTGGATCAGCGGTGCGGAAAATGGCGGTGGGTGTTGGATGTGAGAATGGTGGAGTGATGACGTTAATATTGGTGGTGCTGGAAGATGTAGTGGTAGTGGGATGAGAAATGTGTCCTAAGGTTGATAAATTACCAAGTTACCTTGGTTTATTTTTTTATTTGGTATTAGTTTTTTTTTTTTTTAATTTTTTTTTAAAAATTTAAAATAATACTTTCATTAATATAGTACATGATAAATTTATATTATATTGAATCAGTGGACATTAATATTGATTGTGATAGAGGGCAGGGGTGGTGGATCAAAGGTGGAAACAATGGTGGTGGGTGTTGGACGTGAGAATGGCGGAGTGATGACGTTAATGGTGGTGGTGCTGGAAGAAGTAGTGGTGGTGGGATGAGAAATGGTGTCTTAAGGTATATAAATTACTTAGTTATCCTTGGTTTTTTTTTTGTTTGTTTGATGCTAGTTCTTAAATTTATTTATTTTTTTACGTTAAAATAAATATTATGGGCCAGATATTTGTTGGGTCGGGACAGGAAAGAAAATGAACGGTTGAGGACTATAAGGAAACCAAACTCATTCTGAAAGTTAGATACCAAACAAATATAAAGCGCAGTTGTAATTGAAAAAATTATCTTGCATAAAAAGATGCCTCAGAAGGCTTTATTAGAAAACAAAATAACAAACATTTACACTAAGTTGATTGGTAGTCGAGCGACAAGCTGGGCCCCAACCCTTTTAGACATCTAAAAATTTATTTACATGTAAACTCTATATAATGTTTTATTCTGCATCCATACAAAAAAAAACTGTTTTTGCGTATTAATCAAAATTTTGCATCTGAACAAGTTAGGCAAGATAAAGAGCGGCTGAGATTTGTTAAGAGAAAAAAATATATCAATGGTTGTGGTTGTTTACATCATTATTGTATCATTAATTTCACATAATAGATATTTTACTAATCTCTCATTATAAATGAAATATGTTTTCATTAAATAAATAATAAATTTGTTAATAATCATTACGGATGATCGGGGTGGTCTTTGTGAGTGGTGGTGCATGGAGCCGGTGACGATATTGTTGGTGGTGGAAAAGGTAGTGGTGATGAGTGGTTCCGGTGATGGTAGTGCAGGTGCTCAGTGTGTTAATGGCAATAATGTTTATTCTATGTCGTTAAGACATAAGTAACATTTATTATGGAAGTTTTGGTTGATTTTATTAATGTTAAAGTAAGATGGTTATTAATACAAAAAAAAAAATTGTACATGCTAATCAATTTTTTGCGAAAAACAACCCCTGATAACCCAGCGATGATAGGGATGGTAAAGGTTTTCAGTTGGTCTCACTACAAGTTTCGCCCGGTGATTTTTTCGAGAAAAATATTTAGGCCAACCTAGCAATTCTTAGAAAGAAAACATAACAATTAAAAAACATGGAGAATAATTGTCATTTTATATAGAGCCAACAAAATTAATGTCAAAGATTAAATTTGACATAACTTTTTTACTTACTACGGAGGCCGTGCCGTTACGGCACGGGTGAAATTCTAGTAAAGTATAAAACGTGGTTGATCATTCTAATGTTAAAATAAGCTCGATAAAACACATGTCCATTTTAAAAAATTGGTGCAATCAATTGCCATGTTATGTAATAACTAAACGAACGACACGAATCAAGATGGAACATATGAAATTATTTATTATCGATTTGTTTATGTAAAGAGTGGTCGAGGATTTGTCCTTGGCAAAGATAAATGATTAATTAAATTTCTATTATAAATGTCCCTTTAATAGTCTAACATAAATACATAATTTTACTAAAAACTATATTAATTCTAGTGATGGTAGTGGAAGTAGGGTTAGTATAAGTGGTGGCGGGTGTTTGTGAATGGTGGAGGCGGTAACATTACTATTGATGGAAGAAATAGTGGCGGTGGATGGTTTTTATGGTGGTGCGGGTGTTGGTAATAGTAGTGTATAATAATAGTTTTTGCTTTTTAGTGAGTTTTATTGTATTGTGAAAGATGTAATTGGTTGTTTTTAGCACGATTGATAAGGACAAAAACCAAATATTTCGAGGATGATACCGGAACGTATAAGACAATATGATCATGATTGTTCGATCACCCGTATTATATAAAGGCAATTGGTGTACCCGCGTAAGAGAACATTATCGCTCTCTCAAGTACTATTACATTCTTTTTCCTGAAAGACCATCAATGTCGAGTTGTTTCGCGACAACTACCTACAAAGACAATAACTTTCACTCAATTCCCGATATAAAACCTTATTGACCGGCAAAATGTATTTACATTCTAAAATATTTGTTTGAAAATTATGTTTGTTCATAAAAATCATCATAAAAAACTCTAAATCATAAATCTAAATTTCGCCTCCGATGTTTATAGAATATTTTTATATTTTACATTCTCAAATCATGCGACCTCTTGATGACAAATCAACAATATCAAATTACGGATCAATATGTATAGGTTTCATTCATTTGGGTTAGAAGGTAGAGTAGACACATATGGGTAGATCACACGCAGAACATGAGTGAGAATACTTCAATAATTTGGTCAAGAGATAAGGTCAAAAATTTAAGATTAACTTTCTATAGGACTAATTAGATCGGCCGATAGGAGAGTGACTAAAATATGGATTAATAATAATTTTCACGTAAGACAATTGCAAAACATAGTTTGGCTAACTCTGCTATGTAAAGAGTGGTCAAGATTTGTCCTTCCTCAATTGCTATGTTATGTGAGAAGAAGGTGATATCTAAGATTGAGGTATAATTCAAATATATTAGATTCATACCATTTACAATTGGATGCCTTGAAAAAATTGACGTGTTGTTATTATTATTACGAGCAAGGATGCATTGACCACACTTGCGCAAATAGCTCACTTCGCAAATGATTGGTGTTGCCTATCTGTCTAGAATGCAACGAGGAATTTGAGGAAACAAGGCACCAAAGCGTTGTCCGGAGTATTTTGGATATAGTAACTTAGACCCAGTGTAATACATGTTTTTTTTTTTTTTTAGTTTTTCCACAATCTATTTATTTAAGAAAAATGAACATTGCAAATACATAACATCAACAAAAATTAGACAGATTGCGTTTGACAATAATGGCTACTGATGGTCCGGAAACGGGAAAAGAAAGGAATTGTTGTAGAAGAATTGTTGGGATATACAACGGATTACTTGATACGAATGAAAGAGGTATAACTATTTCGATTCTGAAATCACATAAAGTTCACAGTAGAAGATGACATCAAGTTTAAAGTTAGTAACAAACATAATATGGATAAGCTTAAGGTAGGAAGTATTTTCGCAACAAATGTTTAAAGCATTTGTGTTGGATCAAATATTTTGGGTCACGCAATAGATATGGCTTATGTTATTCTTTTACGAGTGTACGAAATACCGGAGGTAGTATAAATTAAAAGAAGCGAGACCGCACCAATTGGTCACCAGACTGCTCCACATTAAAAAGACAGAAGATTGTTATGCTAAAGAGGTTGACGATTCTAGAGGAGATAATGGGCACCTATTCTCAGGTGTAAGAGATGACCGGATTGTATGAACGAATTTGCAAGGTAAGTATATGGTCTTACAAATCAGCTTAGTAACAAAAAAAGATGTACTCAATCATTGAAAGATGCATGACAATAAGGTAACTTCGATCTTGCCTCCCCAATTACATATTAGTCGGTTGTGATATTTCTTTTTCTCCAAAAAAATATATATCCTCATACTCCTCGACCATAAAAAAGCAGTGCATTAGTTACGGAAAACAGTTGCCAAAGAGGCTGACGATTCTGGAGGTGACTTATCTGCCAAAGAAACTTTGCAACATAAGAGTATATATATGGTCCTACAAATCAAGAGATATATTTCCAGAAGTAAAATTTCAATAACATATATTCCAATAAGTAAAAAAAAAAGTCCGAGAAAGTACAAATTATGTACAAATTTTTTAAACTGGAAATGGGGGGAGGAAATAAAGAATCACGGAGGTGAACTCATTTTCGTAATTTAAGATATTAAACACGTACATACTCCCTTTAAAATTATTTGTAGTATATATTTTTCTGAATTTTATATGGCGACAACGCGTATAATTTTGGAAAGCATTTCTGATTTAATGGAGTGTGTTAACAACATTAGTTGTTTACCCGATAGAACAGAGAAACCAAAACAGGGAATATCCCTACAATATCTATGACCAAGCCAGATTTAACATACATCGGACCAGAAGGAGTTGACAAATATTCGGGACACATATTATACGATATTAAAAATGAACCAACATCAAGGCCCGTGCCGTTACGGCACAGGTTAAGGGCTAGTTATCCTATATATCAGGATACATGTTAAACAGCAATTAATGATTTACTTTTTGTTTGGAATTCATAATTTTTATTGAAGTTACTAGTTTCTCACCCGTGCGATGCACGGGTCTGTTTATTGCTTATGGAATATTTATTGTTCTTTTTAAATAGGGAATATATTACAAAACCAAATTGTGCAAGAAAATAAAATAAACAAAATTTCATAAGTTCTGATCAGAGTTATCTTTATATAAGCTATTGTTAATCAAAAACAAATTTTAAAGCACAATTCAAAATTCTTGATAGTAATAAAATTTTATTATTTTTTTAGCTCTGCAAATAACAAAGAATTGATTGAAAATAGCAAGCAAGGTAAATTTAAACTATTTGGTCGGGATTAAACTTCTTTTGGCTTGTTGAATATCATATCAAATCGAAGATTCACACTCCTTTTGCATATGGTTTCTTTGTTGTCTTTGTATGTCTCTTCTTCTTTTTTTGTCGATGTGAAGTTCTTCAAGGTAGATATAAGTTTACTTTGCCTTTTCATAATGTTCCGCAAGTCTTCTCTGTTCTTCTTTTTGTGAATTTGTTGTTTTCTTCCATTTTTGTTGTTCTTTTTTATTACCGCGTGTAGGTAGTGATACTCGTACTTATATATTACGAAGCTCTTCTAGCTTTATCGTTTATTTTTTTGGCTAAAGATCGGTTACACTTGGTTTTTATATACAGAAGATAATTCGGGTTTAATGTTTTTTTTTCTCCATATTTTGTTTCCATATTTAGTCTAATTTTTGGTTAAATTCTAAATATATCTTTCGTGTTTATTTAGGGTTTCTAAATAGACATGGTTTATTTAGGGTAAGAAATATATCGTTTTACACGTGGTTTATTTTACCCTAATCTAGAATGTATTTGTTGAAATTAATTTACTACTTGATTTACTATTTAAAATTTACGGCAGTAAAGATCTAAATTCATATGGTAATTATCCCACACCATGTAAAGGATGATGGGAAGATTGATTACCCTACGATCGGTTGTAATTATTCGGACAAAACCAATAAATTAAGGGTCAATGCGGCTGGGAGGACTTCGAGATGCGTCATTGTTTGGCAATTCAGATCCATAAATAACGAGAGAATATCTTCTATTACACGAAAAACTACTTCACAATAACGTTTCAAGTAAAATAATTTATTCTCTGTTCTGAAAATGGTAGCATAAGATAAAAACTATAAGAACTATAACATTCACAAAAAGGGAAACCATAACAAAGTTGGAATTGTTTGTGATTTCTAAAAATCCCATTTAAAAAAATCTATTCCAAAGAAAAATAAAAGAAAAACTCATTCCTAAGAAAAAATAAAAGCAAATCTCTAATTAAGTATCTAAATCACTTTAACCTTCCATTCATGATTCTCATTCCTATAGGTCACTGCTTGGAGAATAATATGGTTTATAGACCCGGTATTTTCACAAATGTGTTGATGGACAATAGTTTTGGTATATCCATCTTGTAAATCATTCTTTCCATGCCACCAACGAAGCAAAGTTTTCTTCTATTTGCATTCTACAAAACAACGCCAAATTATTGAATTGATTTGCAATAGATTTCAAAAAAAAATAAACGTACGGTGTGGAATGAGAAAAACCAAAAAGCTTTAAAAATCAACGAAATCAAGATATTTCTAATAGATTACATACCCGATAGCGAAGCGGGAAAAAAGAAGCAACACCAAATTTGAGACAAAAAGAAAAGAAGAAGCAATCGAATATATTTTTGAATGATACTTGCTAAAAAAAATAGTAACAAACATCAAATGACAAAAAAGAAATTGCTTCATAAATAAAAAT
Organism: Papaver armeniacum; assembly: GCA_023531295.1. Lineage (NCBI taxonomy): Eukaryota > Viridiplantae > Streptophyta > Magnoliopsida > Ranunculales > Papaveraceae > Papaver > Papaver armeniacum. The sequence goes on from JAJJWW010012430.1 coordinate 36,504, forward strand.
AAGATGACAAAACCCTAAAAGAATATACAAAAAAAAAAGTAAAGCGAGAACTGGCACAAAACAGAAAGAGTACCATGGGCGAAAATATATTAGGAATCCCATTAGAATGACATTTGCAGCGCCAAGGTTTCAAGGATACCTGCAAATTACCAGATGGCGGATTAAACAACAAAATAACATATTGGAAAAGAAAAAAACAAAAAACGAAGCCGTTATAGGAAATGTTGCTTGGCTTATGCTCTAATAATTTATATAAAGACACTTCCCATAAATAAAAGGATTTTGTTTTGAAATGGATACTAATCAATATCTAAATATTTTTGAGATTTTTGAGATTTTTGGCTAGCTGTTCTTTTTCCCATATTTTGTACTTTGGATTACATTTGGCAAGTTCAGACTATAAAAATCAGAGTTTACCTAATTTATGTAATATTTTATTTCCATAACTAAATAAGTAAATATTATTTTTGGATGGTTATATCTATTGGTTGAGTATTTATTTTCCAATTTTGAGTATCTTCTAGACGTCCAAAAATTCTATACTTATCAGATTCCATCTTACACAAAAAATGCAACTTCCTAAATTTCATTTTCCCTAATAAAGTTGACGAAACAGCTTTCCTAATTTGTGGGATTGAGAATCCTTTAGCTGTCTTTTTTGTATTTTTGTTTCCTCTCTTTAAATTTTATTTTCTGGTGATTTTTACTCCTAATGATGTTGTATTATTTTTCTATATACATGATTAAAAGAACCCTCGAAAGAAGATTTCTTGACTCATGTGTGACATCCACAAATCAAATATTTTCTTTTAATCATCAACACAAATTTTCTATTTTCTTTTAATACCAACTCAAAGTGTAATTGCAATTTCTTCTGCAGGCCTGATGGAATCTCTCTCTGCAATGAGAATGGTTCTCTCTTCAAAGGAAGAGGGGCAAGATATTTTTAATAATCTTGCAGATAATCACAAGGAGATTAACATTGTGGAAATTTAATGTGAATCTTTTTCTCATGTCTAGCGTTAATTTGTGGATTTGTATTTTGTTTTTGTATTTGGCTGAGATGTCTCAAGTTTTTGTTGCTCTTGAGATACCCTGTCCTGCAAGTTTTTTTTTTTTTTTTTTTTTTTTTTTGTTTGGGTGTGGGGGGATTTATATGTAACCGCTTGCAGTGGTCTTTGTTATAAACGTGTAATTATGTTAAGAATATCTAGGGCAAATCCCGTTTATTACTGGGATGTCCTTGTGTCTAGCCCTATAAATAGAGGCTATAATGTTAGTCTAATATACACATAATAATAAGAATTCTCTCTTCTTTTCTCTCTCTACTTTGCATCTTCTTCTCTCCTTACTAGATTTACAAGACGTCATCAGCACGTAACCCTAATCACTGAGCGGCATATTTTTTTTTTCTTTCCCAATCGTATCAAAACAAGTCGAAAATTATTTAGTGGGCCGAGCGGTTGGATACAAAGTTTTTCTTCACGGATGCATAATTCTTTGCGGCCGCAATCACAAACTTTAAACTCTCTTTATTAAGTTATTTTTATAATAATGGTTCACATCTCCATATTTATGTGTTGGATCGTATTCCTACTGATTTATTTATTTTTTGGTTGTCTTTTTTGCATGAGTTGATTCTTTGGTCGGAATAGCATCATCCGTCAACCTGGGACGCACTTATTTATTGGATTGGGAGTGCGCAGAGATTAAATAAACGACTAATGGACGAAGTATGTGATTTCAAAGTTGTATATGTGTGTTCCAGTCCAAGCAACTAGTGATAGACGTTTCCAAGTGATGGTCGTCCACCATTATACAAAAAAAAAAAATCCATTGAAATATGGTTTACAATTTCTATTCTCTTAATGAAATTGTAATCGCCAAAAATTGGTGTAGTCGCAGATCGGATTACCTTTATGGTAATGAATCATATGCATGGTTGAAAAACCTCCGGCTAATTTATATTGGTATCTTTGTCTATTGGACAATGATCATGTGATTCATAATTGGTATCTATTTGTTTTCTAGAAACCATCGGTCAACCAGATAATGAATTTTTCTTATGCAATGACTAACACGACAATATCTTTTCTTTTGTCGATACGATTGGATAAATCGTAGAAACCAATTGGTGTTAGTTTTTCTCTATCGATTTTATGATGCAAAAGATTCGTCATTATCTATTTTTTTAGCCAATATGGTTTTTATCTTTTACGTCAATTCTAAAAGAATGACCATGTATTATTGGTTTCTATTCCTTCGAAGAAATCATTCATCAATCAAAGAGTGAATTTTTTTTAAGGCTATAACGATAGTGATTTTCTTTACTTTCTTAAAAAGAATGATATAAACCAATCAAAAACGGTTTTCCTAAAAGGATGAGATTTCTTTATTGTGCTATTCACAATTGCAAACATCAAGGAAACGGAGAATTCTTTGCATTCCTGGGGGATATTTAGCAATATTTAATTTTCTTCCTTATTATTCTCCAATTTATTTGAAGTTGTTCCACTTTAGTTGGAATTGGACACTAAAGATCAAAGGGTGCGCACCCGGCTTGTTAGCTGTATCATTAGTCCTTGTTGTGACTATATCGATCTTGATATAATTTTCTTTTGATAAAGAAGTGTCCATAATTTCATTCTAGTTGATCCTTGAGGTCATGAAATTATTGGAGTTTCATTTGTATATTTTGGCTGTAACTAATAAAATACATGGTTGATGTTCAATTTGTATCTCAAGTAGATTACAATTTTGGGACAATTTTTTTATGGCTCTTGGAATCGTATCTACTTTGTCCCACCTTGTATTGTTAACATCCAGAAATTATTATAAGTATATGTCCTCGAATTAATCGGATAATACTTTACAAAATTTGTTTTCGTTTTTATAAGATGAAAATATTTCCGCCATAATCGGGGAGACTATACACTACCAGCAAAAGTTGGTGTTAATTAACTTGTTATATCAGTTTGTCTCCCATCATGATCAAATTGAAAAAAGGCTGCCATATACTAGGCGTGAAATATCATATTTTCATTTGCATAAGCGTTTACCTCTTTAAGAGGAAAATCCAGTCGCATCTAGTAAAATAAGTGGCTTTCTATAATAGGCTACTGGTAGTGCTCCAATTGAGTGTACCAAAAACACGATTCGCATTCTCGAAGTTATTATCTCCTCAATTAAATAAGAAAGAGATTGTAATGCCCGTGGTATATGGTACCAGCAATTCTATGATTATTTTTTTTTTCTTCAAGATATGCATACACCTGAGAATTATGTGGGATCGTAATTAATTAATAAATTGTCGAATATTCATTCAAAGTAGCTACTCAAATAAATGATGGTGGTTTTGAACCCCTATGCAGAGGAATATCGACATATGTGATTGGTTGGCATATAATCCAAATTATGTTGGATTAATTTCTCGATTGACGCAATTTTGGATCCAAAACTTATCACCTTAAAAATGCCAAACCTATTAATTACAGGTTGGTGAAGTCAGATTGCGTCGTTATACGAGAAATGTATTCGTTTCAGGGTCTTATTTATTTTCAGATCCTAGGATTGATTTATTAATTGTTTTCTTTATACAATGCACATGGCGTGGTTGAAGGACTCATATTGCATTCACATAAGAAATGTGGTCGGAGAACATATTAAATTTGTAATCCTCGGAGGATTTTCAAATTATATTTAGGCAGCCACCTTATTTTCTTACATAAGGTTTAACAATCCTTTATGTGTTTTTAGAAATTTGGTACAACACCAAAAATCCGGATCAATTAGTTGATGACTTCAACGTTATAGGTCTCTTGAGGAGTCCTTAAAAACACAAAAAAAAAAAAAAAAAAATCCACGCTTTAGCAACATAAATTCTATTTTATTTCTATCTTTCTTTCTTAAATCTGCAGTTAGAATTATGCTTGCTTAAACTGGTCTTTGAGATAGACTAGAATTATGATTTTGATGCTCATTTTCTGTAATACTCATATAGTTGAGTTAGCATCCAAAATCTTCAAAAGTTGTACTCTTTTCCTTTGTTTGAGGTTTTATCCCATGTGGTTTTTTCGACAAGGTTTTAATGAGGCAACATGACATTTTATTTTATTTTATTTCAAAATGTTGATATTTGTGCTCTTTTTCCTTTGTCCAAGTTTTTTCCCATTGGGTTTTTCGGCGAGGTTTTAGCGAGGCAATTTAATTCAACATGGTGGTCATCCAAGGGGAGTTGTATCGATTTCGGTTATTTGGTGGATTCTACCATTAACTAGATCATTTTGTTAGACCACATCAACATAAACTTCTCATATGAATTTGGATATCATTCGATCCATATAAGGTATGATCACAAATTTTGTTCACCTTTGGTACTTCGTAACTACATATTGGCACCTTGTTGAAGAAACTACGTCAACTACATATGCAAATCATCTCCGAAGATAGCAAACCAAGACATAAGTTCTCAATGAATTTGGAGAAGCTTGAAGATTCGAGTACACTACTATTAGAAGAAGACTTCATCATAACAAATATCTTCTACATTCAAGAAATTCTTTCACCGAAATTGGGAAGTCTCGACTCAAAGATTTGCAAGCCAATAATTTACTGAAGTACTCATCAGGGGGAGCACCATCATCAAATTAAGGTGCATTCACTGGACTTTATCGATTTGTACTCTTTTTCCTTCGTCAAGGTTTTGTCCCAATGGGTTTTCCTTGTCAAGGTTTTAACGAGGCAACATTTGTGTGTCCAACAATGTTTCGAGTCTTTACATGCTTATGCAATTTCGGAGTTTTTCTCTTTTGAGTTTTCCTGGTCCGTTTGTAATTAGCTTAGACACAATGTCATCAGGGGGAGTGTTATAAACGTGTAATTATGTTAAGAATATCTAGGGCAAATCCCGTTTATTACTGGGATGTCCTTGTGTCTAGCCCTATAAATAGAGGCTATAATGTTAGTCTAATATACACATAATAATAAGAATTCTCTCTTCTTTTCTCTCTCTACTTTGCATCTTCTTCTCTCCTTACTAGATTTACAAGAGTCTTTTTGTTTTTCAATTTAATTATATGTAAAGGAAAAAAAATACAACAACAATTCTTTTTTTCAAAAGAAAATGATGGATTTTCTTATGAGTGGAAGGGAAGAACAAAAACACCGCGCACACTGCCTCCCTCCAAAAGTCAATCACGAGTATGCAAACTCGGCACTCTACAAACCCAAATACATGCCCCTCTACAAAGTCAACCAATACTGTAGTTCCATTTTTGTCATAATTAATTAAATTTCCAACAAACATCGATGATACAAAACATTGAACAAATAACTAATTAAGCATATACCAGGGAAAGGAAAAACAGCCTGACTAACCGCCATAGCCGTAGATGATCCGGTTAACATACAAAAACTTAGCACCAAATGGAATCCAACTTAAACTATACCCTTCATTCACACACTGAAAATATCATCAAGAAGTGCAAAAAAAAAAAAAAAAAGGATGACTTCATATTTTTATTATCGCAAAATTATTAAAACATAACAAAATAATAGATGAGAAGAATATGCATGTATGTACATATTACCAGCCATTATCGCACGGAGATAATGTATATGCTAGATATAATTTTGCAACCATAATAGATGAGTCTTCTTCACTGCTAATTCTATCTTTCTTACATCAATCAAGATCTATTTAGTTACCTGTAATAACATAAAAAGAGAAAATAAACAAACAACAATCATATATACATGATCGATAATAAAATTGATAAAAAAAACCTTAATTTCCTGATGATTTAGCAACATGTGAAGAAATAACAACCTAAATAAACGATGGCAAGAGCAAAACACGTTTTACGCCCAAAACATATGGTGTTTGTTTTGATATCGCAAAAATATTTGCAAGAATTAATAGGGGTATACCTTGATGTTGCTTCTTTTGGAACAACTGCAACAGGTGCATGATCGAGGATACCTACAATACAAAATGACAAATGTCACAAAAAATCCTAAATCGCAGGAAAAGAAAAGAAATAACAACAAAATTTTAAAAAGCAATGTGGAAACAAACGGGTTTGGCTAAAAATGGAGTTTGGGTTTGTTTGATTGCTTTATATAGAGACAACAGACCCTAAAATAAAATGATTTTATTTTTGATATAATATTAATTAATATCTAAAATTATCTGGAATTTCCTTTTTATTTTGAACATAATATTAAGCAATATCTGCATTTTTCCCGATTATCTATCTATTGTAATATTTTTGGTAACCTCAAGCAAAGAAAACCACAAATTTACCTATTGAAGTACATTTTTGCCAATCGTAGTTGAAAGTATCTTTATTAGTACATTTAATTTAATATTTTTCTGAATAAGCAATAATAAAAAGTATAGTAATAAAATCAGGATATTCGGAAGAAAAAAGATATTATTTCCGCACTTGTGTGCAATTTCTTTTTTGTAGTTTTTATACTTCGGATAGCCACTATTTTTGGATACTTACATGTACTTATTGCAATTTTTGTGTCTAAAAGATATTTGGCGTATTCTACATCTCATAATGGAATCTTTTTTTTTTTTGTTTGTATTTACGGAATGAATAAAATTAATGTTAAAATCATTATTATTATCGCATTTTTCTACTAAAGCTTTTGTTTTTCTATTCTAAACTTTTTGTTTGATATCATGTTGATCATCAAGATTTTCTATTAATTATTTTGTATCTTTAATATTCTACAGGACCAACAATTAAATGTTTTAGCAAAGAGGAGGAAAATTCGAAATATTGGTATGTATCCACAACTCTAAACATTTTTATTTTTAATTTGGGCTATTAACTCATATTTGGTTCAAGCATGATTTAGCTTCATTGTTGAATTTTTTTTGTGATTTCATTTGGAGTTGTAATTGTAAATTGCAATTAGAATTAGAATTTATTCAATTATTAGTATTTTGGAACTATTATTAAAATTAGTTTCATTGGAATAAATGTAATTGAACACTGGACATTGGATTTTTTTTGTATGATTGATTTAATTTGTGATGAAATCATGATTAATAATGCATATTTTTATGTGATTTTATTTTAATTTGTTTGTTAGATTAAATTAAAATAAAATATATTATGATTAATTTGTCAATATATTTTTGGTAATTTTATACGACTTTTTCAAGATTTAGTTGTTTTCGGAAATAGTTTTTGTTGAATGTGATTGTCTATAAATATATTGTGGAGAAAAATATATCTTCCTGAATTTTATTTCCAGATTTTTTTACAATTGCCATAAAAATAAAAATGGTGGGGCCAGAATCAACCACAAGCTCTTCTTGAATTTTATTTCCAGATTTTTTTACAATTGCCATAAAAATAAAAATGGTGGGGTCAGAATCAACCAGAAGCTCCGATTAACCACGTCGCTCGAAAAAACTCTATTTTTATATAGAGAATGGTTTTCTTGGGACAACAATCTACCTGAATGTTTGAAAATATTTATTCCGCTATTACCCTCATCTTCTTCTTCGTCCTTTCTTTCTTCTTATATTCTAAACTGGGAACAGAAGAATCCCAACCCACACGGCAAAAAAAAAAAAAAAAAAAAAAAAAAAACTAACAAATCCAATCCATACCTAATTACTGTGACAATCCCACCATTAGAACTATCATCTCTCTACATGATGACAATCGATTAAAAAAAAGAACAGAAATCTAATCTGCATGTTTCTTTCACCATAGATATGTACTCCCTCCGTCCCCAATATATAGGCGGAGAAGTGGGTTTCACTTGGAATAAGAAAATATTTTGATTTCATACATATCCACCCTCTTTTCTTTTTTACCCTTTGTACAATTTCCAACATTAAAAATATTAACTTAATTGTGGTGATAACTACCTATAATAAATAAGGGTAATGTATGGAAAATTCCATCTTGGAATTGAAAATCCGCCTATCTAATGGGACTACAAATTTTCAAAAATCCGCCTATATAATAGGGACGGAGGGAGTAATATTTCCATGATGATTAATTTACTATATCAAAGAAGTTTTTTTGGTACCACCCAGATTTGATTTTATAATATTTGATTTGTAAAAAAATCTGCAAATCCTTTTTCTTTAGTTTTTTGTTAATTTTAATTTAAGCTTTCAGTTTGGATAAAAAAAATTACATACGCCCAAATTACAAACCAACAATTGATAAAACTTGGAAACTTATTACCCTATTTTGGGTGGATATGAATTTTTGCATCAGAAAAATTCAGATGCTGGTAAGGAATTTCTATTGAATAATGACTAAAAGTAGATTGAATTTTTAATAGGACAAGATGAAAAAGAAATTATTTTAAAGTTTTGCAGAGAGAAAACAATATACATGTTCTTGAATATTTAGTTTAAGGTACTACAGTAGAATAACAATGAGAAGAAGAAGAAAGAAAGAAAGGAAAGAGGAAGACGAAGATAAAAAGGGAAAGAAGGGTGAAAGAAGAGAATGTCACGGTTGTTAACTGTTTGACTTCCTTTATTTACTTTTTATTAACAAAATCCTGAGGGTATTCACGGAACATAGTCTCGATTACAGAGAACAATATAATAAATGTTATGAATTTAACGACTGATTTATATTTCTTATGTAATTTAATGTCTAATATGCCCTTGTTAACTTGTATACAATATATACAAGTTAACATGACCCAAATATAATTGAGCATGTTTAGAAAAATAGAAACCTTTGGGCTATCCTAACTTACTCAAAACTGGAATGAAGATGTAATAGTGTACGAGAACTCTACACGGGAAATATGACATTTTCTATCAATATCACGAGAATTTTCCTCCTTTGAAAAATAAAATAATCAGAAAGATGTACCCACTTCTTTTTTTTTTTTGTAAAAGAGTATAAGTAAAAACACAGTTCACAGACTACTGGAGGAAAAGAGTTTACAACTGACATGGCTATAATCATTTATTTAGTCTGCAGTGTTTCCATTATTGCATACCCCCAGAGGAGGCTTAGCGACAGCATAGTGGGAGTAGGGGACAACAGGGGTTTGGACCCCAAATGCCACGGCCACCGCCACCTGGACCACCAGAACCACCACTCGGACCTCCACCATCGCCAATACCCGGAACACCACGGCTTCCAGCAGATGCAACTCCTACTAGCATGCATACAATGAACAATATTGTGAACAGGAAAAAGGAACGGTACTTCATTTTTGCAGAATAGCGGAACTCTGAAGGAAAGACAAGTTGCTTTTTTATGTGTACTCCTTTATATAGGGAAGAAAAGAAAACTGCAAATGAACTAGTTAACTAAGTGAAGCCATGTACGAGACTGTCATATTATTATCACTGCTCCTTTGTAATATACTCCGTACTCATGTTAGGTGGATACGCGTTTCTGCCATAATGTACGAGTTGATCATTATCTTCATGAGAGATTTTAGTCTACCAAATCACTGTAATTTGGAGTCAATTGAAGGTGTGAGAAGAGTGTTACACTTGGAAATTAATAAGGTGTGAGAAGAGTGTTACATGATCTAATTCAAAAGAAAGTACGAGACTGAAACAGGCCACGGGATTTGAATAACCTATTGGAAGCTTACGAAAGGTCAGATTTTCTCTGGAAATGGTGATGAAGCACATGCCTTGCTGCTGGTGAGAGTAAACTCTTCCCTTAGTTCCTTCAATTAAATGCACCGAAACAGCACATGCCCTGCTCTAGACTTCAGAATTTTGCATAGACCGCTGGGTTTAGGCCGCCCCAATGGTAGAGAGGGCTTTCAGAACCAAATGGATTGCACTACATGAGTCTGTATCAGGGACTGAGCCAGGAATTAAGAGATGGGATGCAAAAAAGGCAAAAATAGCCTCGTATATAAAAAGTTTTTCAAATTGGTATGACACAACAAGATCTTGCCCTATGGTAGAACAATAAGATCAAGCATACTCAGGACTATTTGATGGCTATTCCTATTGATGGCTTGGGTCAAAAAATAGGGCCTCGTCAGTTTAGCGCAATTCTCGGTTATAGGCTCGGTGTTCCCATATTTTCCAAAGATAGTCTTTGTTCTTGTTGTGGGAATGACATGGATGTTTTTGGTGACCATGCTTTACATTGTGCACATGAGGTTGGCTTGAAATATCGCCATGATTTTTTGCGTGACACCTTGTCTGATATTTGTCATCGTGTTGGTGTACAAGTGAAAACTGAGGCATCCCTTGGGCTTCTTGCTAATGATGGGGGTGAAGCTAGACCTGCAGATATTTTGGTTCTTAATTGGGATAATGGTCGAGATACTTGCTTCGACGTTACTGGTGTTTCACCTTTTATTGGTAATGGAGTGCAGAATTTTTCGCCGGGTGTGGCTATCTCTCGTGTTGTTGACCGTAAGCGCAACAAATACCTTGACATCTGCTCTAGACATGGTTATTGCTTTGGTACCTTGGCTTTTACGATTTGGGCGAGCTTGGTGAAGAGTTTATTGTTTTCCTTAAGAGGCTAAAAAAATTTCTTATTAGGCATGATTCAACTTCTAAAGTAGGGAATTTTTTGTTTCATAGAGTAGGCGTAGCTATTCAGAAGGGAGTTGGTGCGTAGCTTGTTGCCCGGCTTCCAACTATTGTCTTGTCTTCTGAGATTATATTTTAATTATGTAATAATAAATTAAAATAATTATTATTGCAAAAATTGGACCTAAAATAGGTTTTGGAGCCAGCTGGGTAGGGGTGCAAGTGCACACCCTTGTAATGAGCTGGCTTCGCCCCTGGTCTGTATAGCGCACATGCACTAGGCGACATAACAGGATGGTGCCCTAATCCTTGAACATGTCCCTTAACCATAAGTCTTCTATTTTCTATTTTACCCTTTCTAATAATATATGTGTTTGGGCTATTTTTCTTTTACCTAATTACTGTTACTCATGCTATATTACGCTAGGCTCTCACCCATTCTATCTCGACTTGTATTCCAAACAACATTTGTTTGAACCTAGGAAAAATTATGATAGTCGCTGGAATCCTTCAACTACCGTATTCAATTCAAGGAGATGAAAGAGAGTGATGACGACCAATTGCAAGATTTATTTCACGTCAATACAACCCAAAATTTCGAGATAAATTATTTTTTGGATGGAAAATATTTTCATCGTTTCTCATTTCAAGAGAAGAATGAAGAATCATCACCTTAAAAAGAGATACATGCGTTACTTAATTGAAAACTCAAGTTTTCATGGTAACAATGGTGAAATCCTTATTTACGGTCATTGTTCGTATGATTACAAATTTGTATAACCTGATGTAAATCACAGTCTTGGTTATTAGATATTCGTTTATTTGTATTTTATTCTTTCAACTTACTTTAAGACCGTTAAATGGGTCTATGTAAAAGTAATCAAGTTCGGGATATTTTTGCTAGATCTGTTTGGTACAAATATGATTCGATCTTTATTGATTATTTTAGAAGCGAACTTTGTTAAAGAATATTTATTTGATTTGTCAATATCATATGGTTGGCATATTTTTTTTTCAAATCCGTGTTGGACAAAGGCTGATTCAACCTTTGTCAATATCATATGTTGGCATATTTTTTATCAAATCCATTCGGACTGATTCAAGCTTTGTGTAATATTTTGAAAGCAGAATCCATTAAATATTATTTACTGAGTTGGTTACAAGTAAATTAGATCAAGTTCAACCTGGTTTTTTCATATCTCTGCAAACAAATTTGATTCGACTGTTAATCATTATTTTGAAAGCGAACTTCGTCAAATGATACTTATTTGATTGGCTTTTTAAATACAGATTCGGTTTCAGAATATATTTATCATGTCTATTTCGACTGTTAATGATTATTTTGAAAGCGAAGGTAAATAATTATCTCTTTTAAATATACATAAAGTTCGAAATGTATTTGTCATATATCTTTCGGATTAGCTTGATTCGACCGTTAATGATTATTTTTAAAGCGAACCATGTTAAATGATATTAACTTAATTGACTCTAGCTAATTTAAATTAAGTTCAACATGTTTTTGTCATATTTCTTTCGAATCTTTTCAGTCCGAGCTTTTATTGATTCTTTTAGAGAATGGTTACAGGTCTATGGTCACTTACGTATAATAAGGTGTAAAGAAACGTATATTTTGGTGTGTTTTGTTTCCAAATATGTTTTATCTTCAAATGGCATATGTTGTAGGTCGTTTGCGGAGTCGATATTAATGAAGGTGATGCTCCAGACGAGGGGGACCCTGATAGTTTCCGACCTAAGAAAAATAATATCTCTGATACTTCCTAATACTGTTGCACACATCATGCAAGTTATCAGTAAATAATGTTTAAAAGAGTATATATACCTATAACATCTCATGTTGATTTTTTTTTAACTGACTTGTAGACCTTCGAAACCAAAGATCAAGCAAGGAAATTGGATCGATGTCGAAAGTGGTACGGGTTTGAGATGCATGATTGTTGGTAATCATCATCGCATCGCTACAATGATGGAATTGGTGTGCGAGGGAAGTGCGGGCTAACGTCCCCGCCATATGGATATTGTATTTACCGTTAAAACAAATACTGGAAAGATACGTCAGAGATCAACCAAGAAAACCGTGTACCCCTTCAAGTTAAAGGTTGTACACAACAAAGATAGGAGATTTTACGTGCAGGACTTGTGTGGATATCACAACCATGATGATCTAGAGAGTCTATTCGGGCACGCTATCGCTGCTAAGTTGTCTATTGACGATTTTGCCATTGTGAAAGATTACACCATCCAACGGTTCTGGCCTAAGATCATCCTTAATGCAATACAAGAAAAGTACATTTTTAGTAAAATTGATAGACACATTTTTGTGTCGATTTGATCTCAATTGTCTATTTTATTAGTACCTATTTTTCTACTTATTTTGTTATTTTGTATATTTGTAGGTATTTTTGGAGAAATAAACTTTTGTGGGAAATTTGGCTCGAAAAGTGATGTTTACACCCTTAGGTAAAATTACTAAATGCACCCCAGAAATCTGTTAAAGGCACCTAAGAAAATTACTCAAAGCACCCTCCTAAAACTTCTAAGGGCACCCCAGGTCCGGATAGGGGGCACCCCTTCTTCTTCGCTTGAAATAGTATTTGGGCGGGAAAAATCAGGTTCAAATATATTTCAGCTGCATATTTTTCAGGATTATAATTGATAGAGTCTGAGGAGATTAAATCGCTCCAATGGATTGGAATGATCATGTTATCACTAAACAGGGTTGATACTTGTTTTAAACTCGAAAAAATAGGAAGGATACGTGGATTAAAAGAGAAATAGAGCAAAGATATATTTTCATGTTTTGTTTGTTCCTTCCCGAGTTATATATGAGACAACGTGTGGATTTAGTGATTTTATCTCAGTCTGGGATGAATATTCAGCGTGTGGGAGTGTGTTGTCAGCAATTCAATGCGTGAAGAAGATAAAAATTGACCGTAACTTGGAAAAAAGATAAATAAGTAATTGCGATTATTCTGGAGTTATTATGGAGTATTTTTGGCACTGTTGAGTATATAAAGCGTGCTGGAGGTGATTAGAGTGGTTATCGAGTGATTGAGGCCATGGAGTTGAAAAGAAGAAGTTGCAGAAACTTCTCTGTTGCTTTAGAGAAGATGAACACGAAGAACATTTGCTGCTGAAAACAGTAGTTAATAAACCGTCACTTTTTCATCCACAAACGACAGTTTTTCTACGACAGTTCATTATAACTATTTTTCTGAAACACTTGATCTGCAACTCTTATAAACGCTACAGATTTCTGTAACACTTATATTTCTCTTCTTTTCTTCATTGTAAACACCATTTGAGCTATGAAAAAGCTATGAAAAATTCTTTTGAGAGTGTTTTCACCATGTGGAGCTAAACCTCATCACTAGGACACTGGAGGAAGCCAAATTTCATCATAATTCTAGTTAATTCATTTATTTGCAATAATTAATATTTATTTATGATTTTTCTTATTACAAAAATAAATTAACCTTTCTTTTATTTTTAGACTTTCTTTTTGGAATTTATTTTTGGACATTGGGACATTTTTTTTTAAAACCCTAAGGAAAGGTTAATTTAAATATAAATTGCACAGGGAAGGATGGCAATTACAATATTGCATCGGCCCTCAGGTTCACACACTGACATAGGAGTCGGTGGCCCGAGTCGACTTCAACGGTTCATCCCCCGTCTGGAACGAGAGGTAAGATTCTAACCACTCGCGAATCCCTTGCAGCACTACACCAAATTCCCGGAATCGTAACAGGCATTCGTAACGTCTTATGAGCCGTTACGAATTTCCCGTTACAAATGGCCGTTACAAAAAATTCGTAACAGGCTAAAGCCGTTACTAAATTTTTTTTTACTTCGTAACAGAGCCAAGCCGTTACGAATTTTTTTATAAGCGTGCCACTCACACGCTTGGTCACACCAGGGTCGTAACACCCTGAGTATATGCGTGTGCCAATCACACGCCTAGCTTTATATTTCCACCCACAATTAATTACACGAGAGGATATTTCCTCCCACGAGTGTGCCGTTCACATGCGGGAGTTCCATGGATAAGATAATCGAATTCTCGTACTTCCATTTTACATTTCTCTCGAGTCTCTTCTCGCTCCTCTGCGTCGAGGCGAAGAAACTAGGGTTTCATCACTTCGATTTTTCATTTCTCTCTCGAGTCTCTTCGCCGAGAAACATAAGAAATCTCTTGAATCTTTCAATACCTTTCCATTAGCAGAGATCTGTGTAAGTGTTAATGGTTAGAAGTTTTTCGATTTTTAGGGTTTCATATTTTTTTTAATCGATCTGTTTTTTATGGCTTCATTTCATCTTTATCTTCCATTTTTTTATCGATCTCGTGTAAGTGTTAATCGTCAGAGTTATGTTTTGTTAATCTTCTTCATATAAATCTAATTCCATTTTTTTTTTCTAATTTCCTGTTAGGGTTTGAAGACTTGAAGATTGAAGAATTTTGAAGACTTAGAAGGTATAAGTTTCGAAACATTGAACTGATTTTAGGGTTTTATGTTAATTTCGAAATTTTCTATTTTTTTTTTTACTTTGTAACCTAATTTCTAGTTTGTAATCTAATTTCAATAAGTTATAATTTATAAGCTGTTGGTGCTGATTGACATCATTAGCTTCACTTGTCTATTCTAGTTTTTGATCCACTAGTCTGTGTAAAGATGCATCTTTCATTAGACATGGTGTAGTTTTTGCCTTAGAAGCATACTAAGTTGAGTAGGCGAGTGCTTTGATAAAGTCTTATATAATCTTGGAAGGTTTGATGAGAGCTAGGCAGACTTGGACCTAGCTAGCTGTGTAACAACGGAGCGTGCGTGGGTATGGTGAGACGTAATTGATTAGTGTGTGTTGTTGTGACATATGCTTCAAAGTCGATACATTTTAAAAGTTTGACTAATGTTGTTCTATATCTTGGTCTTTGCAGAGCCGGGAGAGGATCCTTTTGGCAAGAGACAAACGAGAAAGAAGCAGGCTACTTTAAAGCGTTAAGGTAGTAACCTAAATTCCGGTTTGTATGTTCTATAAATATGCTCATCATGATTTGAACTTTAGTTTCATTTTAAGGTAGTTTTTCAAGTTTAAATGAACTAAAGTTATGAAGTTTTGTTTTGATTTGACTGATTCTAAGTGAGCATGATGATAACTTTGTCCTAGTGGTGATTTACAAAAGCTACTTGTAGCTCATTCTCTCTTCTTTGAGGGGATGTTTATGTCGCTAACTTGCAGGGCTTCGGCAACCTGTACCACTAGGACTAAGTTATTTTATTTTGTATGTTAAGTTGTGTATAAATGAGTCTAGTTTGATGTACTATGTGAGCATGATGATAAATCCTAGTGGTTATCGCAAAAACTACTTGTAGCTCATTTCTCTTCTTTGAGGGGATGTTTACGTAAGCTAACTTGCGGGGCTTCTAAACCCCGCACCACTAGGACTAAGTTATTTTATTTTGTATGTTAAGTTATGTATAAACGAGTCTGGTTTTATGTACTCTGTGAGCATAATGAAAACAGTCATAGTGGTGATTTACAAAAGCTACTTATAACTCATTCTCTCCTCTTTGAGAGGATGTTACTGTCGCTAACCTCATGGGCTTCGGAAACCCTACCACTAGGACTAAGTGATTTTATTTGATTCTTTTAAATATCAATTTTGAAGGGTAATATGTCATCTGAAGTGATCAAGAAATGGTTGGAGTGTCCTCGTAAGTCTTTAGAATACAGACAAGGTGTGAAGTCATTCATAGAGTTTGCCAAGAATAATGGTGGTGGAGTCATTTATTTTCATGCCCTTGTCGTCGTTGTATGAATGGTAAAGGCTTAGTTGCACTGAGTGAGATCTCATTGCATTTGCTCAAACATGGTATGCATGAGGTGTACACATTATGGCGCTATCATGGGGAAAGTTCAGTACAAGCAGCACAATTAACACATAAGGATAATACTACAACTGAATGTGTAGCAGATAATGATGATGTTACAGCAGGTTTGAATGAGAATATTACCACAGATGTGGATGAGAATGTTAGGGAAGGGATGGATGAGAATGTAGAAGTAGGTGTTGATGAGAATGTTACAGCAGGGTTGGATGAGAATGTTGGAACCAGCAGGTGTGGTCAGAAAAAGAGATCAGCGGCTGAGAAGGCAAGAGAACCATTATATCCTTCATGTCCTAATGGAAAGTCAGTAATGTACGCTGCGATAATGATGAACAACATAAAAACTCAGTATGGAATTTCAGACAATGGTGTTACCGCAATATTAGAATTGATGAAAGAGTTGCTTCCCGAAGGTAACACCCTGCCATGTAAGTATCCAGATATCAAGAAGATTATTAAAGAGCTGGGGATGGATTATGTGACTTATGATGCTTGTGTAAATGACTGTATACTTTATTGGAAGGATAATAGTTCATTGGTGAAGTGTCTTGTATGTCAAGAACCTCGGTACGTAAGAGTTTTTAATGATGAGAGAAAACTTACAAAAGTTGCGCAAAAGACTTTAAGGCATTTTAGATAATTGCAAGGTGAAAAGACTTTATAGTATACCATGGATAGCGAGAGGCAATGCTTTGGCATTTTAGAGCACGAGAGAGATGTTAATGTCATGCATCATCCAGGTGGATTCTGACTTGGAGGTGTGCGGATAATTTCTATCCCGAGTTTGCTAAGGAAGCACGGAATGTTACTCTTGGGATAGTAGCGACGGCTTTAATCCAAATGGATGCTTTGGTCTCGGATACCTCGTTGGCCGGTGATACGTTGTGTCCATACAACCTTCCTCCTTCGATGTGTATGAAGCGCGAATTTTCTATGTTATGTTTGTTGATATCAGTCCGAGAGCACCAGGTAAAGATATTGATGTTTACTTGACCATTGATAGAGGAGTTGAAAGAGTTATGGAATGATGGTGTTATGACATTCGATGCCTTCACGAACTCGATTTTTCTTTTGAAGGCAAGGTTGTTATGGGCCATTCATGATTTTCAAGCATTGGGTACTCTATTTGGATGTGTGACTCATGGGTATTATGCGTGTCCCACCATGGTGAAGAAACAGTTTGGAGTGGCTGCCGTATAGTAAGAAGATATGTTATATGGGACACCAAGATGGCTGCCATCCCAACACAAGTCTGATTTGACAAAACAAATTTCGGTGGAGGGGTAGAAGATGGTAAAGCTCCATGGCCACTAACAGGATTGCAAGTTCAAGAGATTGTGAAAGATATGAAAAGTAAACATGGTAAGGGTAAACCACCAAAAAGAAACGTAAAAGAGGAGCGAAGCGGATAGTTTGCCTTGAGGTGCCGATGAAGATGTTTCGACAACTCTCTATTTTCTCGAAGGTCCATACTTCATGATTTTCGAATTGGGGATCGAACGAGTCCGTCATTGTACAAATGTTATGCATACGTAAAAGAACATAATGAGCATATTGTTAACACTCTCATGGGTAATAGTAAGTCAAAAGATGGTGTAAATGCACATAAAGATATGGAATCTATGGGTATTAAAAAGCGGTTATGGGTGAAAGAGGATAGTGCAACTGGTAAAACAACAATGGAAGATGGATCGTTTGCCTTAACTAAATATGAAAAAGTATCTTTTTGTACAAAGTCTTTGAAGAACTCAAGAGTGCCTTCTAGCTTCTGTTTCCAATCTTCGCAGCTGCGTGAGCATTAGTCCACCGAGAGATGAAGAATTTCAAGTCACACGATTACCATGTAATGATGCAATCTCTGTTTCCATTGCTAGTTCATACTTGCAACTTCATTACCTAAAGTTATGAGTTTCTCTTCTCCGTATTAGTATATTTTTCAACATTTGGTGCGCAAAGGTTATCAACAGAGATGAACTTCTACAAGCGAAAGCTAACAGGTGGAAGCAATGTGCGTAATGGAAAAGTATTTTCCTCCATCTTTTTTGTTATTAGTATCCACTGATGATTCATCGGACGATGAAGCTTTAATCAAGGGTCCGGTCCAGACTTAGGTGGATGTACCCTTTGAGAGGTAAATACAACCCCTTACTTTTTTGTTTAATTTTTAAGTTGAGAATTACTATTATTGAACTATTAATCATCCTTTGCGGATCTGTTAACTTTTCTTGTAGGTTAATGAAAGGTTTTAAAGGATTGGTGCGCAATAAAAGGTACATTTAGGGGTGCATTGCAAGAGGGTATGCGCTGCGAGAAGCTAGCTTATACCTTATGGAGGACGTGTCGATGATGGTGGTGGTACTCATAAACATACTCGGCAGGCTTTTGGATGATGACTATGATGGTGCCGATGAGATGCCTCTTAGTTCGGGAATGAGTATTACTCTGAATCGAGCACAATTTGAACGATTCCGCAAGCTGGATCCTATCTAAGTATGTTGGAATACATAACGGCAAAGGTAACTTTTACTTAACTCTTTTATGTTTATTCAAGTCTCAATTTTGTTTAGTCCTCCTCACAGTAAATGAAAATATTACAAATTAGAGGGATGTAGCATGATGGTGACTTAGTGCATTTTAGTAGAATGTTTTTGTTAGTTAACATTGAGTTCTTGTCCGATTATTATGTTTGCATCATCTCGATAGTCTTTGAATTGGTATTGGTTGTAGGAAGTATGATTCTTATGTTAACGGTGACACGTATAATGGTCGACCTCAAAGAGTTTTCATCTATGGTTGTGCGATGAGGTCTTGTGTTATCCTAAAGCTTTTAGTAGTGGTTTGAATACAACTTTTTATGGTTTTGGTTGTGATACTTGACTCGCCTATCTTTGTATAACAATTATTAAAAGCCAAAGAAACCGATTCAACACTATGGAGACTCGTGCAAGGACCACTCTTCAAGGCACAATCATATAAGAAATACCAAGTAAATGGGTTTACTTTTAGTAAACAAGAATCTGGGTGAAAAGAATGTATCACGAGAATAGCGGTGTGTCAATGAAAGTTTGTTACAAGACTGTGAAGTCGTCCGAGGAAGAAAGCGAAATAACTTATTACAAGCGTCATTAAAGATATAATCAACTTGAACTATTTGGAATTTGGAAAGCTGTTTTTTTTGTGATTGGGTTAGTGTTGGAGATAAGAATGCTTGCAAAGTTGATGTAGTTTCAAAGGTTGTAGAGGTCAACTTGTCGAAAATGAAAAGCATAAATAGAGTGGTGGATGAGCCGTTTATCCTTGCATCCGTCTTTCAAGTGTTTACTCAAAGGATCTTCTCAAGAGGGATGGTAACGTGGTTTTGCACTCACGACGTGGGTTAACGTCTTGGTAGATAAATTTGAAGTTCCTACATGTTCTTGCGACAATGAGAATTTTGCTCATTACGATTCATTTTGAACTCAAACGGTTGCGATATGTTTTACCTTACCCAATAATATATACAATGACGCCGCTTTTAGCTCTCTTTTCGTGAATTGTTTGGTTTTATTTGTTTGATCACTTATTTTTTGAGGTGTTAGGTAGCTTTCTTTTGTTAACGTAGATGCTCTCGTTTATCTCTGTTTGGTTTTCCCTATTTTGATGTTTGAATTTCACAGGGTATGGCAGCAGTAGAGGTCAATGAATATGGACAACCGGTTTCCAGGAACGCAACAACATTAGGTCACGGAAGAGGCGCCTTGGCTAGTACACATGTGCCTATTTCATATAAAAGCCGGGATGTTGTTGATACAAAGTATAAGGATGATATTTGGAAAACCCTGAAGGTACAATACTTACCTGAGACATGATTTTTCTTCACTCGTCATTTAACTTCTTTTTATAGTTCATGCAAATAAGTAAGGCATTAATTTGTTCTATCTTTGTGCTGAATATGATGTACCTGAGACATCAAAGGAAAATATTCTGAAGGCCGGTTCTGGTCCATGGAGGAGATTGAAGAGTGAGTTACGCCATGCCTACTATGACCCTGTCCCTACTCATGAAGAAAGGATTCTAAATGTTCCACCAAATGTCAAAGAAGAGGATTGGATAAAATTTTGCGAAAATGAAAGAGAAGAAAAGGCAAAGCAAAGTAGAATCGAGCATAAGAGGAAAAGACAACAATATGGCTACACACATTGTAGTGGTCGCAAATCTCATGCTATGGTGAGAGATGAACTGGTACGTATATTCGCAACTTACCTCAAACTTTGTTATATTCACAACTTAGCTGTAACTCAATTATATTCACAACTTACCTCAACATACTTATGGAAAACTATATGATTTTACATTGTATTTGTAAATTTAGGAGGCCGCAAATCTTGATGCAGTGATAACTCCTGAGGATGTGTGGGTTAAATCTCATACACAAGAAGGTGGTTCTATTTTACCTAGCGCAAGTGCCATTCTCCTGTGAGTCGGTTTACTTTTCAGTTATTTCAACTCTTTTAAAAACATGTACTGGATATTTAAGATATTAGAATTTACTTGGTTGTTATGCTCGACACTACAGGAGAAGCTCAAGAAGGCCCAAGATGAGATCAAAGAAAAACGGGATGCGGGTCTTCCAAGAGAAGAACCTAGTGCAATGACTAAAGCTTTTGGGGCAGATTCTAAAGGACGGGTTCGTTCGTTGGTCCTATATCTCGTACGCAAATCAATCTTCTGCTCAGTAGCGTCACAAGGTAAATGAACTGAAAGCAAAGGAGGGTGGTCTTGGTGGTGTAGTGGAAGAAATAGGTGGCAAGGTGTGTGTTCTGATTGATGGCTTTGTGAAGTTGTGTGGTGTAGTGGAAGAAATCAAATCGCAATTCCAAGATTAGTTGGCTCAAACGTTTGACACCTCAAGTGTTGTAGCCTCGCATACTCCATGCAATGTTTAAGCTTCACCTCAAACGGGTTCACATGCGCAACAAGTTCACCTGTTGGGAATATCAGTATCACAACGACAAGTTCACTGGGGAATTTCGCATCACCACTTTATCAAGAGCACGTGGTGGACCGCTTTATTCGTTCTTTGAACTTCGAGAATGAAGTAGTTGCAACTGGTAAGCTCTGTACTGGTGCTTTAGCAGATCAATTTCATGGATATCTTATACCTATACATCTTGCCAAGGTATGTATCGATGATATTCTCATGCCAGATGCAATCACTACGAAAGCTAACAAGTATGCGGCCTTGAGAGATGTCGGAATCGGAGGATATGTGCTTCATCCAAAGATGTGCCTCTCAAGCAAAGACACACGGTCCTTTATTTTTGAGATAATCGATCTCAGCCTTTTGAGCATCGCCTAATATCCGCCTTGACTTATACGAGATCTTTTTGTTATACTTTGCGCAGTTCAAACTTTTGTACGTATGTCGACCGATGCGCATACTCCTAGGATCTTTTTTTGATTTTTTGGCAGTTCACACTTTTGTACATATGCTAACCGATGCGCATACTCTTATGCGGCTGTGCATAAAAGAGCTTTACACAAGTAACTTTTTTTGGTCCAATGTAACTTTTTTCTATATATGTGAACACAAACCGGCTTATGAATGGATATTTTCTTTCAGTTCATCATTTTTTTTTATATATATGTAGGTGGTTTTTGTCATGTTATATGTAAATGCACAGGACTTCACACAAGGTCGATTGAAGCGAGTGCAGTGATGGGAAATATCAATCCCAGTAAGTACTTCACTTGGTTATTATACTTAAACTATTAAGTTTAAATTTGTGGCTTTGACACTCGGTTTATACTTGCGAGGTATTGCGCTGGTGGGAAGAATCAACAAAATTCCGATACAAGTAAGTTGTTTTTCTGGTTAGTTGTTTTTTGGTGAACAACCATGGTACCATTGCAAGGTCTGGAACTAAAGAATTCATGTAAGTTGTGGCTGCTGGTGCTGATGTCGTAAGTTGCCTGCTCCACCTCTCTTACTACCTGGCAGTGATAACCTCATAATTTCTCCCCTCTAGTTTTGTTGTGCATACTTTGACATCTAAATAGATATTTTTTGTGTTTGCAGGTTAATTGAATTGATGCTATGTTGCAAGTTTGGAGCAGAAATGTTGGAGAACAAGGCAGTCATTGGGTTGGAGAGCAGATGCAAGTTTTGTAAGTTTCTATGTGTTTCTAAGTTAGATGAGTTTGTGAACATAAGAATTTCTATGAACTGATACTTAGTATCCCCCTAGTATTTCATACTTAACAAAATTTTTGATACTTAGAAGAATTTAAGTTCTTTTTTGTATTAAGCTATTTGAATGTGATAAGAATTGATTGAATGTGAGATGAATTTGATTGAAGAAAATATTGTTGATTGTGGAGGATGAAATGAAAGGTGTATGCGATTAGTTTTTTGGAATTGAAGCTTATTTCCGCAGAAAATGAATCGCTGTAGGTCAGCCTGGACCAGGTCAAGGTTGACCGCGATAATTTTTTTGTTGTTACAAAAAGTTCGTAACGGCCCTGAGCTGTTACAACATCCCTGTTGCAAAAAAAATTCGAACGCCCCGAGCTGTTACATGGAAAATTCGTAACGGCTCAATCCCGTTACGAGGCCGTTAAAAAAAAAATTCAGTAACGCCACAAAGCCGTTACAAAAACAATTCGTAACGACCACAAAGCCGTTACAAAAAAAATGTAACACCCACTTTTGCAACAGGCGAGGGCCGTTACAACCCGTTTTTGTAACGGCCTGGTTCTGTTTCTAATCCCAGAATTTGGTGGGGTTTACTGGACGCCTTTGTATGCGTATATGTTGAGGCTCTTCAAAAGACGAGTGCCCAAATACACCACAATCTTTTAGATATCAACCTATAAGTCCTTTACCAAGTGTGATCGTCTATGGCCAAAGTCGAGAGAATACGACATCTATGGTATATAGTTTGTGTGATCGTCTATGGAAACGAGATCGAGACAATACAACAACAAAGTGTTCATTTGATAATAGGTACGGTATTAAACCGAAACACTATAGGATCAATATCAAGTGATTAGGATTAACGCACTAGTGTACCTACTTTATTATAGTATAAAATAATTATAATGCGGAAATAAAGTAAATAACAAAACACGAGATTTTATTAACGAGAAAACCACAAATGCGGAAAAACCCCGAGACCTAGTCCAGTTTTGAATACTCTCAGAATTAAGCCATTATACAAAATCTAATACCAACTTCGTATAATTGAGATTAAGTAGACTACCCCTAGCTACTTAGTTTCCTCAGTATCCCTGTGCCTTCGACTTCTAGAGTCACGCATGTGAATAAATACTCCTTTGGATCGCATTCCAAACAACAAAGGAATGAATCTGCTTGGTAACTACTCAAATCAATCTTTGGTAAAAGATATGTATGAGTTGTTGACAAAGGCTCTTCCGTTTAAACTAATAAATTTGTTTGTCTGGTTAGATCAATCTAAAACTTGATTATTGAAATAACAAATTTCTAGATTCACAATCAATCAATATAGAACTCAAAGAGTAACTATAAAGTGATGTCGATCTTACACAACTAGATAATCAATTCTATCAAAGATAAACACGATTTTAGTTGGATCCCAACCGATCAAGGTTTATGCACAAATTCACAAGATACGAAAACTAATAAGAAAATCTTCTTCGTCTTCAAATCTTCAATTGCCTTCTCAATAATGTGCATAACACAAACTTGAATCCTCTTGTGATCAATCACATACGGAACGAAGTATGTTACCAATGGATTATCACAAGATGTATGTAGATCCGCAAATGGTTCTGAAGATCTCGTCGATACTTTTATCTAGTTTGAGTGACCCTTATGTCAGAAGAGAAGGTTCTCAAGAATAATCAAAGTAGGTGTAATCAAAGTTACAACAACCGTTAGTCAATCAAATCAATAATCGAAAACTCATATAATAATGTAATTATTTAGTTTTCCACCAACGGTACTCGTAGAGCTTCTTTATCCCACAGAAGTCTTTAAACGAGCGATCATAAGATATTTGCCTAATTAGGCTACTTTCCTCTCCAGATAGAAGGCTCCACCAAAAAATGAAAACGCGGAGGTACCAAAATACACCACCAACTTTTTCTTAGGCAATCTGTATGGACAAACTCAACACAACTCCGAGAGTTCAACTCAATCAAGGAATAATGTCTAGAGTTACATATATCTCTCTCTCTTGTAATTAAAACTTTTACAGAACCAGGTCCGTGAACCTAAATACAAAGAGATTACTTGCACGGTACCAAAGACCAATGTCCAAGAATCAATCAAGTCGTATCCAACAGACAAGGTCGGATGTATCTACTATGATTGATTAACGCACAACCTATGATATTTCAATTATAGAGATAAACAATATAATGCAGAAAAAGAAATAACACAGACACCAGAAGTTTTGTTAACGAGGAAACCGCAAATGCAGAAAAACCCCGGGACCTAGTCCAGATTGAACACCAAACTGTATTAAGCCGTTACAGACACTAGCCTAATATCAATTAACTTCTGACTGGAATGTAGTTGAACCCTAATCGAGTCTCCCAGTGACTAAGGTACAGTCGCGCTCCTTACGCCTCTTGAATCCTATCAGGACTCCGCGCAATTGATTCCCTTAGCTGACATCACACCAACTAAGAGTTGCTTCAAATCAATTGAAGACTTTAAACCAATCTGCTTCCCAAATATTAAGCCTATATGTGATTTCCTTTACGATCAAAAAGTTTGATCAAGGTGATGGAAATAAATAGCAATAGACAGAGTCTAGCTAACTTCAAAATTCGGACTTATGCAACCCGAAGTGCATCCTAGATTATTATTCACCTCCCAAGTATAAAACTATAAAACTATAAAACTTTATGATTTATATCTATCTTGATCAAGTGAGAAGATCACTAATCGATCAAGATCAGGATACTCGAGTTATCAATAAAAGATAACTGGACTTGGCTTCACGAACCTTTGTGAAGTCTTTGTAGTCGCTAACTCTAAAAGGGTTAGGAAGAGGACGACTCTAGTTACAACTAGGACACACCAAAACACTACACCAAATTCGGGATTAGAAAAGAACTAAGCCGGCACTAAACGGGTTGTAATCCTACTTTGTTGCAAAAGTGGGTGTTACATTTTTTCGTAACGGCTTTGTGGCCGTTACGAATTTGATTGTAACACTCTCGTAACATTTGTGACGTTACTTAATTTGCCACGTGGTAATGTGACTTTGGGCCATTACGAATTTTTTTGTAACATAGTCATGCGTAAATGACTTTCAATATTACATTACGTGTCGATTGTAATGACTTTGAGAGTTACTACGTGGCAAGTTGAAACGGCTCGGAAGGCCGAATTTAATTTTTTTGTAACGAAAAAAAATTTCATCATCAACATTGACTGGTCAAAATTGGTCAATATTTACCAATTTTGACCAGGTCAATGTTGACCTAAGAAATCCATTTTCAAATCGAGAAGATACGCCGGAATTCAAACAAAAATACCCAGTATAAATCTTTCATTCAATCTAACCACATTCTATGATACATTCAACATCAATAAAACTTGTTCTATTCTTTCATTCAACCCACCAAATTCTATGACACATTTGAACAAGATCATTGACTTAGAACTTATGAGAATTTCTAAACACTCTTTACATTCACTCAAGCAGTTTGATACTTGAGAGAATTCATATTCTAAGTTTGAGGGAATATAATATATGTTTAGAAACTTAAATGGATAGCATATAAGTAAACTAACGCATTTAACTCACATAACAGTCTTTTGCCTTGTCTTGCATGCCGATTATCTTTCAAATATGCAACACTTATGAGTTATGCACCGAACAAGGTGCGGTTGTGAGCACCTTAAGAAGGCAAGCAACCACCATTGTCCGATCTGCAAGGAAATGAATTGGAACAATCAGTAGTAAATTAGACACTTCCAACTTATACTTGAGAAATTTGTTTAAAAATTCAATACCCCTGCAGTAAATTAGATGATCGGTAGTAAAATATACGATCAGTAGTAAAAATATTTCATTCAATTCAACCAAATCCAATCACACATTCAAGATATACGCCAGAAAGAAACAGGAAACCAAATTAAATAGCCATAATAACAAAGAAGCATCAGAAAAACACAAGTGAAACCATCGGCTTTTTCTCGTAAACAGATTCATCCTTGCGACCCGGCAATGCAGATAAGGGGTACATGTTGGTTCCCATTCCTAGACGATCGCGGGTTCTTTTCTTTCCCAATGGCCGAGTAACAATAACCAAAAGAAAACCGATTTAGTCGTAACATTGCTCACCTTCTACATGTGAAGTTCAAAAAAAATCGTGAGAAAGGATGGCAACAAAAAAATGATTGGGTAAACCGTAAACGAGATACCTACATGTGATCACTTGACACCAACACCAAGGTCTAGAGCTCTCATAATTGTCTCAAAGATCCCGTCTAGGTGGGTCAAAGAGTGGCAAGAGAACAATAAGCTGCCATCGAGCCCCGATGCATGTTAGAAACAAGTAAGGGGTAGGGAATAGAGGAGTATATTTGTAGTTTAAGTTACCTGGTATGCTACTCCGAGTGACCTTTAAGCCTCGTTCTGCAAATCTGTCAATCCCTGCATGGACTCCGAGGTCTTTGTCCAATTTATTATGCGTAAGATTTAAAATCTGACCATCAAAAACATTGTTGGTAGAGTAACAATAAGAAGCCATTAAGAACATGCAAACAACCGAAGTACAAAAGTTCAAATAGTGATGCCTGCTCCAATGCACCTCTGGTGACCTGATACTTTTTACCTTTAATAAAACACATTTCATGCATCATGTGACCATTAACTATAAATTATGATAATAACTCACCTCAATGGTTGCTGCAATGCTTCTTAATGATGGATTAATACGAATGATACTCCCAAAGAACACCCTCCGTTCCCTAATGATTGGCCGGTACTAACACCGCAAGCCTCAACCGAAGCACTACTTCAGAAAAAAAAATGTGGGTTACATAAGCCAATGTGCTTCGATTCGAGCAACCTCACATATCCGCAAACAAACACATCCATCAAGATACACAAAAGTTAAGTAATCCAGTGACAAGTTTCAAAATCTGAGTCCTAATATCCAATATAAAATGCAACATTGAATTCATAAAATTCGAACCACATCTCAACCTCAAATCACAATTGCATAATCTCGGGTAGTAACAAAAACAACTTTCCAGTCCTACTAAACAAGGTGAACCTTCAAGTCTTGCCATATCAAATGCAAAGCCAATATCTCAAAACCCCACATTTATCAACAAAAAGCAACAACCTTGCAAACCAGATAGCCAAAAATTCCAATGCAGAATGAATAGAATAAAAAAAGTCGCAATGTATTAGTTCTGGGTCTCATATGAACAAAATATTTTAAAACTCGAGTAAATTCACTTTTATGTAAAGGATATTTACATCAAAATATGAGGTGAAACTAGGGGATTTAGATCTCGGAGAAAGAAGTTAGAACTTTTTTTCTAATTTACACAAACATCATTTATAAAAAAAGTTTGAAAATGTTGAATCAACATAGACTATGGTAAATTTCTTAAATTTCATAAATTATGGTACGAACTGAATGAAATTTATTACCTGAAATTTATTACCACACGCAAGAAAAATGTAATATAGAAGACACGAGTGTTGCCTGATTGAATGCTTCACTAGGCTTACAGTCCACAGCCATATCCATACGAGAAACAAAGAAGTATTGATGTCTTGGTGCATACAACTCGGAGCTATAGTTGTACCGTATTTCGGATTCACCCGGGTTGTATTGCTCCTAAGCCGAGAATTCCAATTAGCTTAACCTCGCCTTCTATTTTTCCATCCTGTAATATTTAAAAGAGATTGCATGAGCATTATAACAAATTCAACTTTGCACATAATATGGAACAATAAACCAGGACATAAAAGTACATCAGAACAATCAATGTCTAAGAATATTGATAGTACACAAATGCAAATTCCAACTTGCCTGATAGAAATGCCAGAAGAATCCATACTCATAATTAGCCACAGTGCAAAAAAAGTATAATGTGAGCCTTCTAGACCTTCTAACAACGCTAAGCGGACTCCAATCTTGATGTTTCCACAAAGTATACCATGGTCCTCCTCGTGTAAGCACACACAATTTTCAATCGTTTCTACTCCCCTAAAATTTGTAAAATGGGCATCGAAATACTTGATGTAACCCAAACAATCACACCCCCGCAATGATTAATCCGTTTTAGCCAAGCCAACACCAATCGAACAAAAAGTTTTCAAATAATCAAATGGACAAAACCAAGAATCAAAACCAATCCTCACCTTTTTGAGAGAATGTGCATTTTTACCCGTGCCATCTTCCCAGCATCAAATGCATTTTTCCTGTAATGTGGCTCATTTGGATCACCATATGGGACCACCATCTCAACAAAACTCAGCTGTGAGTCAGGGTCTCCGACCCCCACTACCATCGATAGATATGCAACGGAATATAACCAAACCCTCTCTCGGGGAGTGAAACCAACCCGAAAGTTCCACCGCAAACCAAAGAATAAAATGAGAATAAGCATTTAAATTTAATACGAATAGAAAAACAGAACACTCCCAATCACATATCCTAATGAATAAAGAGTACTTTTTTCCATTCCACAAACCGCCCATTAACACGAAAGCTTGGTCCTTGAGTTAGATCTCGATGATGATTTTATTTCCCATAGGATGATAGGAGTAACCCTAACTTCAACATCGAGTAACCATCTTCGCAAGCTCTCTAGCGAAGAATACTCCTCAAACATCAATCAGTAAATCAAAATCGAAACAATTTATTTCAGCCTAAAAAAATCACCAAAAATCAAGATATAACAGTAAATTAATGATACTGTAAATAGGGATTGTAGTAGGATTTACCTTTTGTTTCTCACGAATAAACCAAATACATCATTCAACAACACCTACAAATCGAAACCAAATCAAGAACAAAACCCTAATTTAGATGGAACCCTAAAATCTGATTTAATGCAGTTATGAAACCCAACCGATGATGACTTACACAAATGTAAACTTAAATCAAAACCCTAAACTCGATGAGCGGACGATTGAAGATTAGTTCTTCAAACATCGGATGATTAATGCAGATTGAGAGGAAGAAAAGGGAGGCGCGGTAGTAGAAAAGAAATGTAAGTGAAAATGAAAAGTCGAGAGCAGAGAAAAGATTATCTAGGTTAGGGAGGGGATGAAATATCTGTAGTTCAACGATTCTGGGTTGAAAAAGAATAGCAAGCATGTGAATGGCACACGCACAAACTGCAAGTGTTATGACCCAAGTGTGACCAAGCGTGTGAGTGGCACGCCTATAAAAAATTTCGTAACGGCTGGGCCCCGTTACGATGTTTTTAAAATTTAGTAACGAAGCCACTGTTACGATTTTTTTTTGTAATCTGGCCATTTGTAACGGCCCCAAAGCCGTTACGAATTCCTGTTACTAATCCGGGAATTTGGTGTAGTGAAAAGTAGTGTCAAGATTCAAAGATCCTAGTTTCTTGAAGTTCCCTTTTTATAGATATTCAAAGCATATGTTGTTTTAGGTTTACTCTAAGATAGCTCTGGAACCAAGCAATCAATATCAATTGTTAGATGAATCTTTGAATTTGATTTACATAAACAAGATATACACTCTGGTTAGGTATAACCGTACATGAACCGTGTATAAAGAATATGTTCAAGGTGGTTAGCCGAAACTAGCCGATTTAAACTTATTAGCTTAATATTCATTTTCATGTGATCAAATAAGTCTAGTGTTTTAAGAAAATTAATCAAATGCTAATTATCTCGAAGAAATAATTTTATCGCACTTGAAAATAATCGACATGGTTGGCAGATGTACAAAGTACAAATACCATAGTCGTTCGTGAGTCGCGATCACCAAGACGTATACCGGTTTGTAAACTATTGTAGGATCAGAATATCGCAACACCAATACCTCTGCGAAATTCATAAACGTTACGTAGCGAAGGCGTCGCAGATAAATAAAATAAATAACGCAATGGATGACGACAGCCAGAACATAGGAAAGGTGTGAAGACCTAGAGAGATCTAGGAGTGTGGCGAGATTATACATTTGTAAACTTGCGACACTTCGCAAATCATTCCTAAAAATAAAGGACATCATAGCTGTCATCCAATATGTAACACCCTATATAAAGAGACGAACATGCCTATTGAGAGAGAGATATTTTTTCGAGTGTTGAGCAAGTCATTAAGAGAGAGAAAGTTTATAGAGATTGTATTTTTATAGCTCTTTTCCATTTTACCTTGTAAACATTCAAGAAATTAATCAACAAAAATTATAATTGTTCATCTTCAATGGATTGATTGTGTGGATTCTTGTGAGGGGTGTATTGCGGGATTTCCGCAACTACATATTGGCGCTAGAAACAGTGGACAATGAAGATTAGAGATTGGATATTGTCATTAAAATTGTTCAAATCAGAGTATGATGGATAAATTGGTTAAAATGGAGAAAGCCGTAACCAAAGAGAGTAATGGAGAATTGGAATGTAATATGATTACAAAGACGATGGTTAATAAATTTCATGAAAATATCAGAGGAAGAATACACAAACGAGATTTTAAAGGAAAGAAAATTGTAACAACAGAGAAGACGTCACCCTTGAAAGAATAGGAAAAACAGAAGATTACGTTTACAACAACATAGATATCAAGAGAGAATTTAAATCACACGTCTCCACTAGTGATTACGATAAGCGCAAGCAAGGAAGAAGGAGAGCCAACAAAAACAGTGGAAGAATGGGCAATAAATAGAACTTTGGTGGACACAGGGAGTTTAGTGAATATAATGTTTTATCATGCTTATAAAGAATTGGGGTACAAATATGAAGAAATGATTTCCTCAACATATCATATCCATGGTTTCGACAAATCTATAACAAAACCTAAAGGGGAAATAAAAATGTGAATTTTGTTGGGAGAAATTGAAACACAAGTGACGTTCTGTGTAGTGGATATGGAATCGCCATACAACATGTTGTTGGGAAGACCATGGGTACATGCAATAAAAAGTCGAGCCTCGACATTTCATCAATGTGTCAAATTTTCTTATGCCGAGTAGGATTGGCAAAATCGGAGGAGATACCGATAAAGGAAGGATATATCATCAAATCGAGGTAAAACATTATGAAGAACAATTGAAGAGGCTAAAAGATCGCAAAAAGATGGCAAAAGCAAAAAAGGAAGAAGAATTTAGAACTTACATGATAAGAGCGAGAAGAAGGAAAAGGAATACCCAGCGAAATCTCGGAAAGAAGAAAATGAGCCGAAGGAAATAAAAGGACCAACGCCTATGGGAGAACCGAAGGCTAACTACACCGCGGCAGAGCCGACAAAGGAAGTGAACGTCGAATCGAAGAAGAACCCAAGATGTTAAAAATTGGGACTAAAATGGAGGCAAATGAGGAAAGAAGGACATCGATTTGCTGCGAGATTACAAAGACATTTTCGCATGGGATATGGATGAGATGCCTGGAATAGATACATCTGTAGCGTGCCATAAATGGGAGATTGACAAAAATGCAAGACCACTCAAACAAAGAATTAGAAAAATTGCAACAACATATCACCCTCAAATAGAAGAAGAATTGCAGAAGATGCTTGACAGAATCATTAGACAAGCAAAATATCCCGAATGGATAGCAAATATGGTCGTAGCCCCAAAGAAGAAAAAGGGATAAGAATTTGCATAGATTTTACCGATCTAAATAAAGCTTGTCCGAAAGATAGCTTTCCTTTGCAGGATATTCCGCAAATG
Source organism: Papaver armeniacum (assembly GCA_023531295.1). Classification (NCBI taxonomy): domain Eukaryota; kingdom Viridiplantae; phylum Streptophyta; class Magnoliopsida; order Ranunculales; family Papaveraceae; genus Papaver; species Papaver armeniacum. The sequence goes on from JAJJWW010012430.1 coordinate 68,790, forward strand.
GTTGAGTCACGGCGAGAAATGAAAGGACATCCTCTCTTGATGGATACAAAGGCTACAATCAAAGTCCCCTCGCTGAAGAAGACCAAGAGCATACTACCTTTTTCGCTCCAAAAGGATTATACTGTTATACAAAGATGCCATTTGGTCTCGAAATGTCGAGCAACATACCAAAGGATGGTAGAAAAGGTGTTCATTAAATGGATACATAAAACACTAGAGGTATATGTGGATGACATGTTAATAAAAAGTAAAGAAGCAAAAGACCATGTGCTGGGATTTGAGGGAAATTTTTGAGCAAATGAGGCATTTCAACATCAAAGTAAATCGAGAAAAATGTACCTTTGGGGTTGCATCTCGGAAAATTTTTAGGTTACATTGTGTCAAAAGAAGGAATACAAGTCGACCCGTAGAAAGTACAAGCAATTCTCGATATGCCAACGCCAAAGAACTACGGTGAAAGATGTGCGAAGTTAAATGGACTATTAGCTTCGCTAGGAAGATTCATCTCGCGATCATCGATAAGTGTAAACATTTTTTCAACATACTTAAAAGGGTGCTTAAATTTAGATGGACGAGATGAATGTGAAAAGGCTTTACAAGGAATAAAAGAACATCTAATGGATATATCAATTTTACAAAAGCAAAGCC
>JAJJWW010012431.1:0-195992 GCA_023531295.1 Papaver armeniacum
AGCTTAAGGAGCCGGCATCGTTATTCAAGCTTAAGGAATGTCCAGGCATGAGCTTAGAATGATACATGCGTGCAAGCCAAGAGAGCCGAACGTCATAGCGCAGTATTACAATCCAGGCATGGCACGCTGAAGATAAGTGCCATACTGGGCCAAGTGACTGGGTTATAAGTTGGTTATTGGCTCCACAAGCGTGCCAAAGGTGCTGAGACAAGCCATGCAAGTCTTACGAAATGCAGTCTCATGGGACTCGGTGTAGAGTGTCCATAAACCGCTCAAGACAGGTGTGGCTTCAATCCGCACGACAACACAAAGGCGGCGCATGGAAGCTGATTGGCGCAGTGTTATGGAAACTACCCGATGGGACACATGGTCGTCCCATGCGTGTGCAAGGGCAGGTACCTGCGTTTGGCCATTGTAACTACCAGTAGTAAATAGTCCCAAGGAGTGGGAAAACTAAGTAGGCTTACATAGAGAGAGTTAGTCTCATGTAGAGAGAGTTTTAGGCATTCACCAAGCAGGGTGAATGGCTCAAGTCTGGGTCCATGACGGTGACTGGAAGCTTTGTAATCTTCCCTTGCACAAATGGGTTTTCTGCGTATAAGACTTTGTGTTCATTATGTTGCATTGACGTTGTGTGGCAGACTGTTCAAGTACATGCGAAGAACCTCTTATGCTTATGGGGGCATGAAGAGTTAGAGGGAAAGAAGAATCGACTCGTTGTGCAATGCCCCTTTACTGGAGCGAAGGGAGATGTGCACTTTGGTGCATGGGTATGCGAGGCCGAATGATTTTGGGCGATGTTGAGTCACCGAACCACACACCACGGGTCATGACCCATGAAAATTTTAGGCTGTATTAATATGGGCGTGTAGACAAGCCGGTGCGTAGCCGTAAGTCAGGGGTAGGCGCTTGCCGATTTTTCTCTCTTTTACTCTGCCGGCATGTCATTTGTTTGTCAAGTCTGTAGGAGAATTGTTTGGGTTTCAGTAGTATGTAGACTGTGAAGAAGTCGATCTTGTGTGGATGTGATCACTGGAATGAACTTGATAGCTTGAAGTAGCAAGCAAGCCATGAAAGTTTATGGATAGCAAAGGTGTCAAAATTCCAAACCTCATAGTGTTAGGCGTAACGCGTCAAGAATCATTGAAAACCGGGTTTTCAAGTGATGGCATGACAAAATCCAGTGGAGTATGCCGACTTCTATGGTGCAAGTCAGTGTCAAAGTCCATGTTTCACAAGTACGCAAAGATTACGCATTTGGAATGCATATCTTTGTTGTGTTACCGTGAGCTTGAAGTACATTATCAAGAGGTAGTGGGAATTTTTTGCTGAAATTCCCGAACTCAAAGAAGTTGATGGCCTTGTGCGCAGAAGGGCAAAGTAGATGAAGAACATGTCTATGCGTTAGATTGATGCAGCCTACAATCATAGCCAGCTTGATCGGAAGATTATAGCTATGTCTCATCGGTAATGCATGCACCTGGTGGTAATGCAGTCCGGCCTCATTTGCAAGGATTGTGCCTTGTTAATATTGTCCAAGATAATTGTCCGCGGAAGTCATTGAGTGATATGACTTTCTTGAGCTCTATGGTGATGCTCGAGAATCACCAAGTAAAGTCCGTTCCAGTTGTGCAAAGGTGCACAAGTTTGTGTGAAGATTTGGGTACTAATTGGCATAGCATGTATGCAACGTAGCATGCGCCAAATGGGATTTGGGCATGGCGAATGCATAATGCATGAAGAAATGCAAGTTAGGAAAATTGTGGATGCGGGAAAGATAAGGACAAAGTGGTGGTGATGCATAATGATGGCATGTGGCCATTATTGAAGAAATCTTCACGAAAGCTAAAGCAAAATGATAGCATCGATCTAAAAAAGGAGTATCCAACTAATTTTCAATTATAGTGTGCTTCGTTATGGGAGTGGTATACGAACGTTGATAGTTGGAAGAGTGCATGTGGCATAGTGAATTGCTACATTGGGGACGATGAAGTCTTTGTCTCGCTTCCTTTGTTGTAGAAGCGAAGTTGAAGTCGAATTGCAAGGCTTGTTAGGTCTTACAAGTTGCAATCGGTTAGCGTGAGTATTTGCTCAAGTTTGAGTATACTTTGAGTTTGGGTCGAGTGGACCTTGGTATTGGAATGAAGTCTCTCTATGTAAGGTAGTAGTGAATGAGGGTATTTGAAGTGAAAGATCTTGCCTCTTTCGTTCAAAGTAAAGCTAGTTCGCGTGGAAGATGCTACATAGCATATTAAGCCAAAATATGCAATAGAAGACGCTGAAAGTGAAAGAAGCAAATAGAAAAGTTAGTGGCATAGTCGAGTTTGCTGTTGAGAGTTATGTGGAACTGCGAAGGCATTTGGAAGCGAAGGCATGGAGTAACGCGACAAGAATGAAGATGTAAGTCCATCAAGTACATGAGTTATGAGTAACTCATAGTTAGGAAGAACATGATGTTGTTTTCCGCTACATTAAAGCATGCTTGATTTGAAAGAGCAAGTTATGCTAAAATTGCTTGGTTTCAAAGGCACGTAAAGAGGATGCCTGGTCTAGAAAGACGGTCTGATGTCAGGGGTATCCTAAGTCATGACTATACCAGAGTCATGCATTTCAATCATGATGTTGCGACAATGCAAGCAAAGAACAGCAAGGTGCAGGTTCTTTGGCATACAAATGATGCAAGTCCAAGAAGGTGAAGATAGCAAAAGCTATGGATTGTGGCGCATACCAGAGTGGTATGGAATCATAGCATGCATACCTTAAGGCATGGCATGATTTGGCGTAGGCGCATATGATTGAAGAATGAGGCCAAGTCTTGTATAAGTCCTGTTATGTTGCGTGGTGCAACTAAAGTCGGAAAATGGAGGCATAAGACTATGGAAATGATCGGTGTGATCAGTTAGGAAGAATCATTACTTGTGTACACTTAGGCACAAATGATTCATGCGAAGTTCAAGCACAATTCAGGGAGTTGGCTAAGGAGAATTTCAGTTTGCATTTGGGTGTTGATATATGATTTGAGATGGAGTTGGAAGCGGTCGCGACGCAACAACAAAAGTTCAAGATCATTAGGATCAATGGCAAGGCAGTAAAGCTAAGTGATGGCATAAAGTACTAGCCAAGATGAATTTTTGGCAAGGTTAAAGGCCAAGAAAAGTTTGCTGATTTCTCGAGAAGGGCTCGAGGAAGTGTACAAGGCTCCGAGAACAAGTATAACGAGTATACTTTGTTGCGTTCAACGAGGCGTTGAACGGATTAGGTGGGGAAGTCTGTGATGGTGCGCAAGTGACGCACAATGATCACGCGTTACAGAGTTGCAGGTCAAGTAAGAGTTCCGCCGTAATGGTGCAATGCGAAGCCATAATAGCACAACGTAAGCTATAATAGTGCAGCGCAAGCCATAATAGCGGTATTACTGTATAGATCGGCAAGTGTCAAGAATGACATAAACCCACAGGGCCAATGTAGTGCAAGTGCAGCATTACATTGTAAACACATTTGGCTAAGTGATGAAGCTTATTAGCCGAGCACAATGAAGCTTAATTGAAGGTTTGGCAAGACATGGCCAAAGTGACAGATGCAACATGCGATGTTGGCATCGATGCATATCCATGGAATTGAGTTGGCCCAAGCTCAAGGAGGATGCAATAGTGAAGAATAGACTAAGAGTTGGTCTATGGCATATATTCAAGGTTGGCCAAAGCTTGAATAATGCAAACAAGTGGTAATGCAAGAGTTGCATCACTATTGTCAAGCTAATTGGCCAGTGAAGCATATATGACGCATGAGTAACTAGAGTGAGCTTAATGAGCTGGCATCAATGTTTGAAGCTTAAGGAATGTCCGTGCATGAGTTTAGAATGATAATCATGCAAGGCCAAGAGGGTCAACGTTGGCGCAAGACATAATCCAGTATGGCACAACAAGTGTGCAATACGGCTCAAGTGACGGTTATAAGTTGGTTATTGGCTTCAAAAGCGTGCCAAAGGTGCGAGACAAGTTAGAAGGCTTATGAAATGAGTTCATAGCCTTAGTAGAGTGTCCCCTAACCGTTCAAGACAAGTGTGGCTTCAATCTGCATGACAACACAAAAGGTGGCGGTTGAAAACAGTTCGCGGTTATGGAAACTACCCGATGGGACACATGGCTGTTCCATGCGTGTGCAAGTGTTGTGCACGGTTTTGGACATTGTAACTACTGTATAAATAGTCCTAAGGAGTGGGAAAAATCAGTAGGCTTACATAGGAGAGTTAGTCTCATGTAGAGAGAGTTTTAGGCATTCACCAAGAGGGGAATGGCACATTTTTTGGTCCATGTGATGGACGAGTTTTGTAATCTTCCTTTAGTGCAATAAAATGGGTTTGTTGCGGTATATCTTTGTGTTCATTATGTTGTTGATTTTGTGTGAGAATTGGTTAAGTACATGGCAGAACCTCTTATGCTTATGGGGGCATGAAGAGTTAGAGAGAAAGAAAAAAAGACTTCCGTTGTGCAATGCCTTATGAGTGAAGGCAGATGTGTACTTTGGTGCAAGTATGCAAGGCTGAATGATTTTGGGTGAAGTTGATTCACTGAACCACAATCATTTAGGTCATGACCCATGAAAATTTTAGGCGATTAAATGGGCGTGTGACAATATGCATCGATGCCAACATCGCATGTTGCATCTGTCACTTTGGCCATGTCTTGCCAAACCTTCAATGAAGCTTCATTGTGTTCGGCAATAAGCTTCATCACTTAGCAAATGTGTTTACAATGTAATCTTTGCACTTGCACTACATTGGCCCCGTGGGTTTATGCCATTCTTGACACTTGCCGATCTATACAGAATCCGCTTGTTATGGCTTGCGTTGCACTATTATAGCTTACGTTGTGCTATTATGGCTTCACATTGCACCATTACGGCGGAACTCTTACTTGACCTGCAACTCTGTAACACGTGATCATTGTGCGTCACTTGCAGTACCGTCACACCAGGTCACCCCACAACTTATTTAATCTTCCAAAATAAACAGCTACACTTTCAGATTTACCTTGTTTACACTCACTCAAAGATAATTTTATTTGGTGATTCTTGTACCACTTACCACACAAAAACGTTTCGCAAGTGTGTCCGAGAGAAGAGCAAACATCATCATAATCTCCCGATTAGTCGATCGTATGGAAGAATCCAGGGTGTTGTTAATCCAGAAACAATGGTTGATTGAATTGCAATCCATTCCTCCAATTTTCGGGATCTGTAGGTTCTTTTATTGTGCCATCAACAAAACCAAACTTTCGTTTGGCTATTAATGATCTTTTAATGGATCTAGCCCATTCATCATAGTTAGTTCCTCTTAACACAATCGGGATAATAAGAATACCAGGACCATCACTCGATCCTAGATGATACAGGATTTTTTCTTCAATAAATCATGATCCGATTGTTTTCCTTTTTCTCCGTCTTTTGATGTTTCTTCTACCATACATTTTAATGAAAAAAATTGATTTAAGGGTTTTAGGGTTTTAACTGGGCTCGATGCCATGTTAAATTCACGATAAGTTCTATCTTTCTCATTAGATATTCAAGAAATTTATACATCAATATGACTTGGTCAGCACGACACAATACTTGCAGAATACGAGAACTCTTCCTAATATAACTCGTAACAAACTTAAAATAGAGTCTATTTATATTATTATTGGTTTTTGAACAATGCTTTGCTATATGTACACTTAAGATATTTGACAAGCTTTTGGAAACATCTCGCAACACAAAATATGTATTTACAAGCTTAATCTTGGCAGAAAATGATGTTAATAGCTTATAAACCACCTTATACTCCTGATTATAGTTTGTTGTATGTAAGGGGGCAACATTTTTTGAGTATGCTTTGGGGCAGCAAAATGTCAAGGCCAGCCCTGCTAGATGGAAACACTAACGTGGGGGTACTTTAACAACTTTCAAAATAACGGGGGGCTTTTTTTTTTTTTTATCCTGAAAGAGGGGTACGTACTTTATCAAAATTCTCATCATCATTTTAGTCTGAGCAAACCCCAACAACACTTTGCCAAAACCATTTTCCACCACTCCCATTTGGCTTATGAAAGCCGACTCTTTACCAATTTTATATATCTCGAAGGTCGTCCATTCTAAGTAGTATTTTCCGAAGGAAATGTATTGTTCGTCTGGCTTGACCTTGATGGAATATTATTTTCTAAAAAGAAATGTTTATCTTAATAGTTGAGCTGATATGGTTTGGTAAACAATAAAGTCCGGAGATGAAGGTGAAAGATTAAAATAAAAATTTAACCTTACGGACATCTTTGACAATGAGTTATAATCATGTATGTAATTTGAAGGTTGATAAAACATAAAATTGGTTAAAAAGACCAAAATCAATAATTCCCTGGGTGAAAAAGACATTTAGATTTTGATCTTTGTTTTTAAATAGACAAAATTATAAAAATAGCCAGGATGTAACCAGTTTCATCCTACCCATTTTCAAATTCTTTTTCTTATTTTTAATTTTCATCAGGATGCATCCAGTTTCATCCTCGCTTTTTTTAAGTATAAGCCAGGATAAATCCATTTTCATCCCTTGCTATTTATTTATTTTGTCCATTTCACCCATAATAACTTTTACTCGTCTATTTGAACCATGTTTTAAATTTTTTTGGACAAATGACCCATTTTCTGTTGATAAAATACTTTTTGTTAACTAGCGATGATAAAATCCTCATTCGTGAAATAATGTCACGTAAGGCTCTCTTCGATCTTCACGCTATCAAATCAATTGCTTTCATTTCTGTTTCATGACGTCTCTAAAAAAGTCATTATAAATAGTGTATGAGAGTTTTGAGAGTTGAGAGTCTTGAGACTATACAAAATGAGTTTGAAGAAAATAAAAAGAGTCGTTAACATGCGTGGTTTACAATTGAAATATTGAAGTTGAGACGCTGGAGTAAACTAATCAAGGGCGTTTAAAATACGTGGTTCGTTCTTTATATAACAAAAAGGGAGGGTAACATATACTATGGAACTGACTATTGAATATCTTATATCTGTTAAGTTTAACAATTTTTCGTATCCTCCTTTGTTGGTCACGACCAACCAGATGCATAAATCACCGGGAACAATTTGCTTTCAAGGTGCGGAAGTCAATGCCTCGTATGAGCCTTGTATGAGCATTAAGGATACAAGAATGGCTGATTCTTTCTTCACGACTCGAATGTATTCTTGTTTTAGACACGACAAGTAAGTTGTTTAGTATATATTTGAGTACGATTGTACGTTTTATTACATCAATTTTGCGTACTAATAGGTCAATTTGCTCTGGAGGGTTCCTTTTCCTAACGCACTTACTTGTACTGTTTGAGATATCGGAACATAAATGAAACTGTTTTAATAATAAAAATAGTAATGCTGAACTTCGAAAACACTAGATGAATAAAGTGAAAATTAGGCACTAGTAGTTTGCTTCAATGAGTTTTTAGTTTTTTTCTGTCCATTTAAATGGTGGGATCGTTACAGTTACAGTTAAAAAATTCAATTTCAAGTCATAAATCTCTTAGAATTAGGATAGGTTCCATCGGATTGTAAACAATCTCTAGCTGGCAAAGTGCAATGAGATGATCAGTTAATCTTTGGTGTGGTGTGGCCTCCGTTGTGCTTCAAGACGAGTTCCAAGCCCACCAAAAGCCCGCCAAATTATCATTCATGACGTTACAAAATCGATCTGCTTGCACCAAAATCGATCCATAATCGTGTGACCATTATTGCAGCAACCAGTGATGCATGATCCTTTCACAACAGTCAAACAACTTCATGCCGTTAATTATTTATGTTTTTTTTTGGCAATTCAATTTTCATTAATGAAAACCATGATTACATGGATCTCAAGTACAAATTGAAAAAGTAACAAGAAACAACACGCTTGTAGAGGTGCATGATTGAAAATTCCGACAAGGAAAAGAGAAGGATTTCCAAATACTGACCTAATACAAGAATGCAAGAATGCAAGAACCGATTGAATCCGAGAGAAGATGGTCTCCATAATATTTAAGGACCATTTGATAAATCGTCTTCCGGATGAAGTAATGCTCCAATGTTATAGGAGTAATCTGCAAATTTGTTGACCGGAAAATCTAGAGTAACCTCAATCCCGCGACGGACTTGAACAAACATATAATCAAGATCAAGTAACCATTAAAATAAAAGAGAATCACCATGAAGATGAAGACAAAAATCACCATGAAGGTGAAGAAAATAAGCCTAATAGGGAAAAGTACTTTTATTCTAAAACTAAAACACAAAAGAAAACTAAAATCCTTGCTCAGATATAGCTCAGATCTAGCTCCAAATGGACTAGATCTGAGCAAGAAGATGAAATTGGTTTTTTGTTTTTTTCCTCTAGAGAGGGGGAGATAATTATTTATTTATGTTTCATGCATGCCAAATTCATCTGGTGCGTAAAAGTTGGCAGGAATATAGAATATGAGGTTTAGAAGAGAGAATCGGATGTAATGAAATAAATGTGCGGAAGTGATGGTGGAAAAATGAGAGATTGGAGTAAACTGATCCAAAGTTCATGCTAGACTTTTGGACACCGGTAAGGTAAAAAAATGAGAACAAGTATTGAAAAAAAATTAAACAGTTAAAGCGTTAGAAGCTTTTATGGATTAAAATTCTTCACCCTAGCTTGAGAGCGACCAAAAAAATTTAAGATTCATTCTAACTGTTTTAGGTATCTTCTGTGTCTTTTTATAATTAAAAAATTGTAAGATAATATGAAAAATAACACTGATACTCCGTCGACTTTAATAATTTTTTCTTTTCTTATTTTATTTTATTTTAGTCTAATACCATTTAAAAAAGATGTTGATAAAACGAAACATATATAATGGCATTATTTATCCATAAATGTTTTTATTATGATTGTTGAACTGTTCTAACTTAATATCGCTCAGAATGCTATCCGAAAATAATGGTAAAGCACTTGAGGTAAAAGGTTTTTAACTTAAGGACATTCCTAACAACGAGTTCTTATCCTATAAAGATTCCTAAATTAAAGACGGGTCAGAACTTTTTGTTAATAAGTAGTCTTGTACTAACATCCAAGGATTTCATCAAAAACTCATTTGTGAAATGTCACTCAAGTCTCCTTCCACAAAACCATGTTATCCAAGGGCCACGGGATCATATTATGCACCTTTCATTTTTATATCGTGACAAGCCTATATAACTACTGTGTATGAGAGTTGTTGAGGGTTTGAGACTATATAAAGTGAGATCGAGAAATAAAAAGTGTAATGTAAATGGGTGCTTTAAAATCAAAGATGAAAAATCAAATTGTTGGAGTGAACTAATAAATATTGTTGAAAATTGTGTTTTTCAGTGTTAAGGTGAATATAAAAATTATTGAATCGGTTAGGGCCCAAGCACAAACGAGTGTCACGGAGGCATTAATCATACTGCCAACAATTTTATCATACTCATTGCTAAGAATGAGGACAGCGTCATTGTGCGAGCACGTGTAGCCATAGTTATACTCCTCGCAATAGCTAGATTTGTGGTAATGGCTTCGCTCCTCAATGTTGATAGTTCTTCTTCTCCATTGTGATTAAGACTAGTTTTTCACCCGTACGATGCACGAGCCTGTTCTCTTTTATGAAAAATTAGATCCATATTACAGAAAATTTCATTATAAAAACAAATTATTCCAAATAAGCTTATAAAAGCTTGGTAAACTCATAACACTAAAATAAAAAATTCAACAATCTAATAAGAACTATAATACAAAGAAAAAATAATTGAAAAATTAAGGGCTTGGGCTTCTAATAATCAAACATCTTCAAAGATTAACACTTATGTGTAGTTTCACAACAAATTGACTAAAAATAATATTCGTTAAATTTCTTAAGTTCATGTTGTTATATTTCGGTATATTTTTTCTCTAGTCTACTCAATTAGTATGTGCCTTTACTTCGTCAGTCGAATTGTCATCGAGATAGTGATGAACCATATTTTCAAAAAAAATCTTGTTATCTTATAAGTTCCTCCTTCTCGATTTTGTCTTATGATAATGTTGGTACCTTATTAAGGTCAAATAAATATAGGGTAGTGCTTTTCTTCTATAACATATGAATTTCTTTTGGTTTTCTTTCTCTTTGCACAAACCTATATTTACATGAGGAAATCATCGAACATAGAATAACTTAGAATTAAAACAACATAGAAACAAAGTGGGAACAAACTATAAAAATAGTCATGAGAAATTACTTACGTAGAATGTTGCACTATCCTCTAGCCTAATAAAATTTAATTTATACAATAAAAGTCTTTGGTACCACAGCAATATACGTCTGATCAGTGAAGTGCAATCTTAAATTTCCTTGACATGCCTACTGTTGATGGTGGTTTTTAAACAAGGGGTAAAATCGTAAAACCCCATGACCTAGTGTTACCCGCAACACATTAACTAAGAGCATTTAACTCAGTGTAAATAATTAATGTGGGTATTTTTCAAAATACTGCATTAGGGTTTTCGACTACGTAACCCTAATTCCAAAACCTAGCCGCACATCGCGCACCATGGCAACAATGCCAAACCAAGCCGCACACGCGCACCGTGGCAACAATGCCAAACCAAGCGCACATCGCGCACCGTGGCAACAATGCCAAACCAAGCCGCACACCGGCACCGTGGCAACAATGCCAAACCAAGCCGCACTGCGCACCATGGCAACAATGCCAAACCAAGCCGCACACTGCGCACCATGGCAACAATGCCAAACCAAGCCGCACACCGCGCACCATGGCAACAATGCCAAACCAAGCCGCACATCGCGCACCATGGCAACGATGCCAAACCAAGCCGCACACTGCGCACCATGGCAACGACGCCAAAACCAAGCCGCACATCGCGCACCATAGCGCGACGCCAAAACCAAACTACATATCGCACTCATTGGCAACCATGCCAAACTAAGCCGCCACGCCATTGGCACATGCCAAATATAGCGCCCTAGGCTTGTAAAACGTGCAACTAGGTCAACATGGCCGTACGTGCCATTGGCACATGCCAACACGTACCACAAGCCATATTTCCAAGCCGCTATGCTATTGGCACATGCCAAATATAGCGCCCTAGGCTTGCAAAACGTGCAACTAGGTCAACATGGCCGTACGTGCCATTGGCACATGCCAACACGTACCACAAGCCATATTTCCAAGCCGCTATGCCATTGGCAAATGCCAAATATAGCGCCCTAGGCTTGCAAAACGTGCAACTAGGCCAACATGGCCGTACGTGTCATTGGCACATGCCAACACGTACCACAAGCCATATTTCCAAGCCGCTATGCCATTGGCACATGCCAAATATAGCGCCCTAGGCTTGCAAAACGTGCAACTAGGTCAACATGGCTCACGTACCATTGGCACATGCCAACACGCACCACAAGCCATATTTCCAAGCCGCTATGTCATTGGCACATGCCAAATATAGCGCCCTAGGCTTGCAAACCATGCAACCTAGGCCAAGTCGGCCACGCATGCCATTGGCACATGCCAACATGCTCGTTGGTAGCTTTTCCTACCAAGGCCACGGCCCTAATGGCCACGCATGCCATTGGCACATGCCAACATGCTCGTCGGTAGCTTTTTCCTACCAAGGCCACGGCCCTAATGGCCACGCATGCCATTGGCACATGCCAACATGCTCGCCGGGTAGCTTTTCCTACCAAGGCCACGGCCCTAATGGCCACGCATACCATTGGCACATGCCAACATGCTCGCCGGTAGCTTTTCCTACCAAGGCCACGGCCCTAATGGCCACGCATGCCATTGGCACATGCCAACATGCTCACGGTAGCTTTTCCTACCAAGGCCACGGCCCTAATGGCCACGCATGCCATTGGCACATGCCAAAATGCTCGCTGGTAGCTTTTCCTACCAAGGCCACGGCCCTAACGGCCACGCATGTTATTGGCACATGCCAAACACACACGCCGGTAGCCTAACTTGCAAACAGTGCAACCTACCACCAAGGCGTCCGCACATGCCAAACACACACGCTGGTAGCCTAACTTGCAAACCATGCAACCTACCACCAAGGCATTCCGCACATGCCATTGGCACATGCCACACACGCCACTAGCAGCTCTGGCATTGCCACTTACACTCAACATACAACCTACCACCAAGGCATTCCGCACATGCCACACGCGCCACTAGCAGCGCCACTTGCACTCAAGGTGCAACCAACACTGGAGACATCAACACAAACCGGGGATGCTTTCCGGGGTTTTGGTTTGGCGGTCACGGCGCCAGGCGTACACTACGCTCACATTAAGAAAGCGTGAAAAGGAATAAAGCGGTCAAATAAATGAGGAAATAATGGTGAAAACGTTTTCACCCATTAACACCATGCGGTTACCACCTCCTCCCATTATTTCACCCTTTACTCTCTTCCTTCATGAGACCAGTATGTTTCAATCTCGACTTGTATAAATAGGTCTTACCTATTTCCACCGCACAACAAGTCTTTGGCCAGAGAAAAATACTACACTCTCGAGAAAGGCAACTTTGCAAGCTCTCCCAAAAGCTTTCATCTCTTGCAAGCTTCCCAAGCTTTTACTTTTCGATACAAGTCGAGATACTACTCTCCCGTAATTATTCTGGTCTCAACACCTTTCTTTGCTTCCTCCCCAAATCAAGCCTTCTCCTCCACTTTGTGACCGAAGCAAGTCCGGGAACGGCCATTTCTTGGTTTAGGCCGGACTTGTACGCATTGATCTCTCGAATCTATAAAGTGCTCGCGTGCAACACATTTGTTTAGGGTTTGAACCAGTTTCTCACTCACCTACCGAATTTACCGAAATCTAGCGGAAACGATTTTTACCCATAAACAATGGCGACCACAGCGGGAGGATTGATCTTCGGTTACAATATCAAATTCTAGCTTCCATCCTCAAATTTCTCACAAGCATGGTCGGCTATCAGGCGATCTCCACAAACATTGATCCCGTTCAAGGTCATGATAACTCCTCAACTTCTGGAAGCAATACCACCAATGAAGAGGTCCCAAGACCTGGTTGACCCGATGCGTGCTCGGGAGATCCACGCCAAAAACATGGACCTAATGAAGGATGCGATTAACCGCATACTCGACTTCCTCATCAATCTAACATCGGGGCTAAGTGATTCATGTTCCCCGGAGATCAAGAGCGGGGACTGACATCCCGAATGAGCATTCTCAAATCAACGGTTTCGTCACCGATCGGAAGCCAGCGGACCGTGGAGGCGACCATGTTGGTAGAAAACTTATGTGAATTGCCGCACCTCTCCAAGGACCGTGGATAAAAACATTCTCTGCTATCAACCGAATAGCACTAAACGCATCACTAGTTCTCGCACCCACGGGGACTCCAAGGATCCCGGAAGATCCGCCAACAATATTGTTTTCACCGATGACGACATGATGGTAGAAGACGGTCACAACGGGCCTTGCATGTTACGGATCTCGTCAAGAACATAGAGTTTCAAGAGCGCTCATCGACATGGGTGTATCTTCCAATGTCATCACTCTCAAGACACTCAAAGCTGCCGTGGTGCGACCTAACGAGATCGTACGACAACCCACTACGATGTGAGATTTCGAAGGCAACCAAACTAGCACATACGGTTACATCAACTTGGAACTCGCGTAGGGCCAATCCAATCAAGCGTGAAGTTTGAAGTAATTGAAAAAGAACCGGACTACCACATGATACCGGGAAGGCCGTGGCTGCACAATCTCAAAATCGTCCCTTCAACATACCACCGATGCTCGAAACAAGATTGAACGGAGAAGTTATTCGCATTCCGCGTCACTATCCCCCTATGCACCAAGTCGCGTAGAAGCACATGGGCCGAAGGAGGGTTCAAAAGGCATGGCGACCAAGATTCACGGTTTTCGCTACCAAAATGGACATCGCTCGGAGATAGCGACAAGTCGGAGATGCCCCGTGAGGAGACCGTCCTTCCACCATCTCCTCGTAAGGAAGACCCGCCGGTCTCTCGCCACCGGGCGTAACCCGTGCCCGCACTAAGCGAGAGTGCACCCTTACTGCAAGACGAAGCAAAAGGGTAAAACTCACACATTATCACCATTGTTAGCAATTAAGGGGGAGACCATGACCCGATCTCTCCGCCCGAAAGAATGTTTTCACAATAACGAGGAGGAAGTTCCAGACGCCCCTCAGGAGCTACAAGATGGGACCGACTTAACCACCGACGAACTCAAAGCATCAATATAGGGAATGAGGAATTTCCGCGACCCATTCTCGATCGGTTCGACTCTACATCTGCTGAACGCTTAAAGCTAGTCGACCTACTCAAAGAATACCGGGACGTCTTCGCATGGAATTACGAAGAAATGCACGGCTTGGATGGAAAACTGGTCACCCACCATCTGCATGTGATACCGGATCCAAACCGGTCAAGTAGCCTCCAAGACAATTCGGACACGACGTAGAAGAACAAATCAAGGCGGAGGTCCGTAAATTACTAGCCATTGGTTTTGTCAAACCTATTCACCATCCTACTTGGTTGGCCAATATCGTTCCGTTAAAAAGAAGAATGGTCGATCGAGATCTTCGTGTCGATTTCGGAGATCCGAACAAGTGCTACCCTAAAGACGATTTCCCGCTACCTAACATCGACATCTTTATCTGGTAGATGCTACTAGTGGACATGGTATGTTCTCTTTCATGGATGGATATAGCGGCTACAACCAGATAAAGATGTATGAGCACGACGCGAGTAAGACTGCTTTACGAACCCCTCTCGGAAACTTCTATTACACCGTAATGCCTTTCGGTCCGAAGAACGCTGGCGCAACTTACCAACGCGCCATGACTACCATCTTCCACGACATGATGCACAAGCAAGTCGAAGATCCGTAGATGATGTGGTGGTTAAATCGAAGACTCGAGCGGATCATCCAGAAACGATGCGACAAGTGTTCGAAAGATGCCGCGAATACAAGTTGAAGATGAATCCTTTGAAATGCGCATTTGGTGTCTCTTCAGGGAAATTCTTGGGATTCCAAGTAACGGCCGCAGGAATAAAAGTTGATCCAGTCAAAAACGCAAGCTATCCTCACGATGCCGCCACCACAAACAAAAGTAAGGGAGCTCCGAGTTTCATGGGCAAGGTAAACTACATTCGTCGCTTCATATCGGGGGCGGGTACATTCACCACTACGTTTACTCTCTCGCTAAAAAAGGAGCGAATTTCGCATGGACTACGTCTCGGCAAAAGCGTACCGAGAAGATCCAGCAAATCTTTGTCCTCCCCAACCGTCATGAAGCCTCCTATGCGAGGGAAACCACTATGTCTCTACACGCCCTTTAGCGATCTCGCCATCAGAGCTCTCCTTGCACAAGAGGACGACAAAGGAAGGGAATACCCCATATACTATTTTAGTCGAACGTTGAGAGACGCCGAACTCGAGATACCCCAAGGCGGAAAAGGCGTGTTTAGCACCGATTTATTCCATCCAGTTCGGGCACTACCTCCTCTCCAATAAGGTGGTGCTAGTGTCCAAATCAGACCACAGTAAAGTTTCTCCTCGAAAACCTCGCCCCGATAGGGAGGCCGGCTAAATGGCTCCTGCACTGCCGAGTTCGACATAACGTGCGTTTCCCCAAGGGCCATAAAAGGACAGGTCGTTGCAGACTGCTAGCTGCATTCCCGGGGAGAAAACACCGCAGAGTTACGAGAAGATCTCCAGGAGACCTTCCGAGATATCTTTTTAGTCAAAGAAGAAACATGGATCTTTGTTCTTCGACGGCTCTTCCACCCCCCCAAAGACTAATACCGGAGGCGCGGGTGTTGTACTAGTATCTCCTGCTGGAGAAGTCTTCTCGCACTCTTTCAATCTAGACTTTCCATGCACCAATAACTCAGCTGAATACGAAGCCTTTCTAATTGGACTATCACTAGCTAAAAAAGTCGGGGCCACGCGTTTGGAGATAAGAGGAGATTCCAAATTACTCATCAACCAGTGTAAACGGGATCTATGCATTGAAAGAACTAACGCCGGCACCATACAGGGCTGGAGCACAAAAACTACTAAATTATTTCACCGAAGCAACCATCACACATGTCGGCCGTAGCAGCAACAAGCATGCCGACTGCTTAGCTAGACTAGCCTCAAAGATACGATTCAAGGAGCTGAGGAAACCACTGACAAGAAACGGCGAACGATAGCTTCAACGTGGCTTTCACAACCTGAGAAAGCCGAAGACGATGACTGGAGAACTCCTATCATTCAAGAACTCAACAACTCACTTTTCCAAGGAAAGGTCGACCTCAAGACTTTGCGGAATTTCTTTATGCTTCAAGGTGTTCTGTATCATCGAAATCCGCATGCCTCTGTCAAGGTGTCTCGGGAAAAATGAAGCACAACAACGACTTGAACATGTTCATACCGCAGTCGTGGAATAACGTCGCGTAGTAACCTCTACCGTCGTTTACAACGACTTGGATACTATTGGCCGGGAGATGGAAACCCAATCCCGATTACTCCGTAAAGCGTGTCCAAATTGCCGTGCGCCCCCATGTCGATGTGGTTCTTAACATCAGTCACACTTGGTGATTGGCGGGAGTCGTACATCGCTTTCCTTCGCGATGGCATTCTTCCTACTAACAAAGAGGATGCGTCCAAGCTAAGATTTAAGTCTAAAAGATTCGTGTTCCATGATGGGGTTTTATATCGCAAGAGCTTCTGGGGAAGTCTACTAAGGTGTTTGAGCGGCACGTAAATCCCGCTTATGTTAAGAGAAATGCACGGCGAACACCAAGGGAAACAAACTATTTCTACGGATACACGAGAGGTACCATCGGCCGACCATGGAAGACGACGCGACTACTTTCGTTCGTAAATGCCGAGAATGCCGATTCACGGAAACCTCATCCACGCGCTCCAACACCTTGCACGCGATAAGTAGCCCGTGGCCCTTTTATAGCTGGGACTCGACATCATTGGGAAGATCAACCCACCGTCTCAAAACAAGATGAGTACATAATAACCGCGACCGAGTACTTTACCAAGTGGGTTGAAGTCTGTCCCAACTAAAGGAACCACGGAGCCACAATCGCGGTATTCATCAAGGAACACATCATCCGCCGTTTTGGCGTACCTAAACACATCATCACCGACAACGGCACGCCTTTTGCTAACAAGCAAGTACAGAACCGCTTGAGAGGTACGGAATCAAACAAGTCTTCTACCGTCTATTATCCCTGTGGAAACGGCAAGCCGAAAGTACCAACAAGACTCGATCCGAATCCTCACCGGGACAAGACACGACAATCCCAGAATCCGGCACGTGCAATTGCTAATGGCACTGGGGCGTCATTAACATCTCCTAGAAGCTCCACCGAATGTCTCCTTACAACCTCGTCTACATGACGTACACGATCCTCCCACAGTAGAAATCAAGATCCCGTCACCAGAATTGCCGCAGCAAGCGGACCCAAAGTGGAATGAAGCCGAATCACTCAATGTCGAATTACTAACTAGATACTCACGGACTCCCGAAGATCCCGGCAGAGGAACATGCACAAGCATACGTAAACAGATTTCGGGCGTACAACAGCCATGTAAAACCCGGGGTTTTCAAGGAAGGAGATCTCGGTGCTAAAAACCGCCAAACACATCCAAAGAAGATGCATCGCACCAAGTTTTCTCCCAAATGGGAAGGGCCGTACATAATCACTAAAGCATATAACAGGTGGTTACTACAAGATTATCAAAGAAGATGGGGAAAGCTAGAGGCTGGGCCATCAACGGAAAATGGCTTAAGGCGTACTACACCTAATCATTTCCCGCAACATGCTACATCAAAAGTGTGAACGTCTGTGCACTCTCTCTCGCTTTTACTTTCTTTCTTACCGCTTATCGAATTTCAATACAATCCAACAGATTAACAGAATCTCTTTATTTCTTCAAAAAAAAAAAAAAAAAAAAGAGGAGCCTTTAAATCTCATAATGAATATCAGAAAAGCCCATCTAGTAAATTATAATCCCTACAAAAAATCATCTTCAATCGACCATGATATGTTTCAGTCCTACTCTTCAAATCTCGAGTTAACTCTTCAATCCTCCGAGACTCCAGAGCCAAAACTTCCTCCTCTTCCAGCATGGCTTTTGTGGCAGGAATCACACCAAAGAAGAATACCAGCCCTGCCGACCTTCACAATATTGAGGCGATGCCGCAACCAGCTAACGTTAAACTCCAAGGATTCGCAGTGGACACCATATTCTCCCACTTTTGAATGGTGACTCGCAAAGAAGATGAATGGACACATTCTCCATCTCAAGAATCATTGGCAAAAGACAAGTTCACTACGGAAACCAAAGCGGGACACGAACATCACTTCACCATGCTCCCGGTAGCAATATGGCCGTATGTCTTCCATATCATCGTATAAAGGGCCACGAATTCTTTCCGCACCAGAAACCACCAACATTCCGATAATTGGAGGAGAGACACCTCATACGAGTCCTAAATGCCAAACCCGGAAGGGTATTCATGACAAGAGAGCCCTAAATCGGCCCTCCAAGTCTCAGCGTAGCCAACAAGGTCGGGATTGAAGGAAGGGGAACGACTAGGTCATCCTCATCGATAACAGTAACGCATGCTCCAACGGGATATCTCTGCACAAAAGGGAAATTTTCCATGTATATAACAAGCGTTAAAGTTATACAACAAGCGTTAAAGTGTACGTCAGTCCACAAAGAAGAAGAAAACATACCTGGTATGATTTTCTTAACCCGAATAACCTTTGTTGGGACTCATGCAAGAGTCGACCTCGCTCCTTCATCCGAGAACCCGATTGGTTAGAAGATGATTCGAATCATGTGACATGACAAAGAGAGAAACTCGACAAGAAGAACCCTTTTCTCAAACGAGGAGACGATGTAATTATCTTTGGGTATAAATACGGAATCTTAAAAAGGGAAAGGAAGCAATGAGGGACATAACGCTTCCAGATTTTAGCATGAATAATGCCCTAATTGAAGCCGCACGTGAAGGAAAGCAAGATAAGGAAACTTTGCTATCTGAAGAAACTCCCTCCTTGTTTACATCGGTCACGCCAACTTCCCAATGGCCGCCCAAGTCACGCCTGCAAGCACGCATGCCTTCCACACTTGCGCCGGCCCCACCAACTAGCACAATCGCCTTCCCAACTCACGCCAACTTCCCAACGTCGCCAAGTTGCAAGGCCCCACCAATTGCGCCGACTTCCCAATGGCCGCCCAAGTCACGCCTCGCAAGCACGCATGCCTTCCACACCTTGCGCAGGTCCCACCCGCCCTAGCACACCGCTTCCCAACTCACGCTAATTTCCCAACGTCGCCCAAGCCGCAGGCCCCACCAATTGTGCCACCCTCCGATTTGTGCAAAACTACCGAGGCAAGGATTCCAAATCCTATTTATAAAAGGTCGACAAGCCTCCTCATTCTCTTTACTGGCTTCTTGTTGATAGTTTGTCACCATCTTATGCTTACCTCGCAACAAAGCCCCTATTCCGAGCTGTTATGGGACTTAATGTTGATGGTGGTTTTTAAACAAGGGGTAAAATCGTAAACCCCATGACCTAGTGTTACCCGCAACACATTAACTAAGAGCATTTAACTCGGTGTAAATAATTAATAGGGGTATTTTTTCAAAATACAAGATTAGGGTTTTGATACGTAACCCTAATTCCAAAACCTAGCCGCACATCGCGCACTATGGCAACAATGCCAAACCAAGCCGCATACTGCGCACCTGGCAACAATGCCAAACCAAGCCGCAGATTGCGCACCGTGGCAACAATGCCAAACCAAGCCGCACACTGCGCACCATGGCAACAATGCAAAACCAAGCCGCACACTGCGCACCATGGCAACAATGCCAAACCAAGCCGCACATGCGCACTATGGCAACAATGCCAAACCAAGCCGCACATCACGCGCACCATGGCAACAATGCCAAACCAAGCCGCACACTGCGAACCATGGCAATAATGCTAAAACCAAGCCGCACACTCGCGCACCATGGAAACAATGCCAAACCAAGCCGCACACAGCGCACCATGGCAACAATGCCAAACCAAGCCGCACATCGCGCACCATGGCAACGATTCCAAACCAAGACGCACACCGCGCACCATGGCAACGACGCTAAAACCAAGCCGCACACTGCGCACCATGGCAGCGACGCCAAAAACTAAACTACATATCGCACTCATTGGCAACCATGCCAAACTAAGCCGCTACGCCATTGGCACATGCCAAATATAGCGCCCTAGGCTTGCAAAACGTGCAACTAGGTCAACATGGCCATACGTGCCATTGGCACATGCCAACACGTACCACAAGCCATATTTCCAAGCCGCTATGCCATTGGCACATGCCAAATATAGTGCCCTAGGCTTGCAAAACGTGCAACTAGGTCAACATGTCCGCACGTGCCATTGGCACATGCCAACACGTACCACAAGCCATATTTCCAAGCCGCTATGCCATTGGCACATGCCAAATATAGCGCCCTAGGCTTGCAAAACGTGCAACTAGGTCAACATGGCCGTACGTGCCATTGGCACATGCCAACACGTACCACAAGCCATATTTCCAAGTCGCTATGCCATTGGCACATGCCAAATATAGCGCCCTAGGCTTGCAAAACGTGCAACTAGGTCAACATGGCCATACGTACCATTGGCACATGCCAACACGCACCACAAGCCATATTTCCAAGCCGCTATGTCATTGGAACATGCCAAATATAGCGCCCTAGGCTTGCAAACCATGCAACCTAGGACAAGTCGGCCACGCATGCCATCGGCACATGCCAACATGCTCGCTGGTAGCTTTTCCTACCAAGGCCACGGCCCTAATGGCCACGCATGCCATTGGCACATGCCAACATGCTCGCCGGGTAGCTTTTCCTACCAAGGCCACGGCCCTAATGGCCACGCATGCCATTGGCACATGCCAACATGCTCGCTGGTAGCTTTTCCTACCAAGGCCACGGCCCTAATGGCCACGCATGCCATTGGCACATGCCAAATATAGCGCCCTAGGCTTGCAAACCATGCAACCTAGGACAAGTCGGCCACGCATGCCATCGGCACATGCCAACATGCTCGCTGGTAGCTTTTCCTACCAAGGCCACGGCCCTAATGGCCACGCATGCCATTGGCACATGCCAACATGCTCGCTGGTAGCTTTTCCAACCAAGGCCACGGCCCTAATGGCCACGCATGCCATTGGCACATGCCAACATGCTCACCGGGTAGCTTTTCCTACCAAGGCCACGGCCTAATGGCCACGCATGCCATTGGCACATGCCAACATGCTCGCCGGGTAGCTTTTTCCTACCAAGGCCACGGCCTAATGGCCACGCATGCCATTGGCACATGCCAACATGCTCGCGGTAGCTTTTCCAACCAAGGCCACCACCTAATGGCCACGCATGCCATTGGCACATGCCAACATGCTCACGCCGGGTAGCTTTTCCTACCAAGGCCACGGCGCACCTAACTGGCCACGCATGTTATTGGCACATGCCAAACACACACGCCGGTAGCCTAACTTGCAAACCGTGCAACCTACCACCAAGGCGTTCCGCACATGCCAAACACACACGCTGGTAGCCTAACTTACAAACCATGCAACCTACCACCAAGGCATTCCGCACATGCCATTGGCACATGCCACACACGCCACTAGCAGCTCTGGCATTGCCACTTACACTCAACATACAACCTACCCCCAAGGCATTCCGCACATGCCAATGGCACATGCCACACGCGCCACTAGCAAGCGACTTGCACTCAAGGTGCAACCAACACTCGAGACATCAACACAACCTGGGGATGCTTTCCGTGGTTTTGGTTTGGCGGTCACACTTTTCAGCCGTACACTACGCTCACATTAAGAAAGCGTGAAAAGGAATAAAGCGGTCAAATAAATGAGGAAATAATGGTGAAAACGTTTTCACCCATTAACACCATGCGGTTACCACCTCCTCCCATTATTTCACCCTTTACTCTCTTCCTTCATAAGACCAGGCACGTTTCAATCTCGACTTGTATAAATAGGTCTTACCTATTTCCACCCGACTACAAGTCTCGGTCGGGAGAAAAATACTACACTCTCGGTAAAAGGCAACTTTGCAAGCTCTCCCAAAAGCTTTCATCTCTTGCAAGCTTCCCAAGCTTTTACTTTCTCGATACAAGTCGAGATACTACTCTCCCTGCACTATTCTCGGTCTCAACACCTTTCTTTGCTTCCCTCCCCAAATCAACCCTTCTCCTCCACTTTGTGATCGAAGCAAGTCCGGAACGACCATTTCTTGGTTTAGGCCGGACTTGTACAGATTGATCTCTCGAATCTATAAAGTGCTCACGTATAAAGACATTTGTTTGTGGTTTGAACCAGTTTTCACTCACCTACCGAATTTACCGAAATCGGTAAACGATTTTACCCATAAACACCTACGTTTACCATTGAAAATCAAAACCACAAAATCCGCAGATGCATTATGTTTTGCTAATTAAACTTTTCCATGTAACTTTCGCAATGACTTTAATTTTTGAAATAACTGCATGTTGAAATGGAGATACTCATCTTTTTTCGATGGTATTGTTTTCCATTTTCATGTATGTTGAAAATGGGCTTTGGAATCTCTCCATGTCATCAATGTCCGTTATAATAAAAATGTAACATAAGATTAAGATCATTATTATGAACTTGGGAGGCCACATTCAGAAATTAATTAAATTAAAAAAATTGTTAATATTTGTTAGAAATTAATTAAAAAAATTATTAATATTTGTTAGAAATTAATAAAGAAGTTATGTCCTTTTTCTTATGTTTACCTGTATGGTTGTTTTTTCTAAACAAACAATACCAGAATACTATTGCAATTTTAATAAACTCATGAATTGTAAATTGTGTACCTACTGCTTGAATGTAAATTACACTTCTTCTTTTCTTATGTAGAGAATATAAATTTTTTAGTTTTAGAAATAATGTCCTAACGCCTAATCTTTATATAAAGTATACACTCCACTTTAGTTCTATGTCATAGAGATGTTTGGTTTAACTCTTTTGTACATCAAATGGTCCTTGTCATGTTTGGAACTATATTTGATTCTTAGAGATGCGTTGATTCAACTTCTTTGTACATCGATGGTACTCATTTCCTTGTTTGGAACCATATATTTGTGTCACAGGGATGTTCAACGAATGGTTGCAAACTTCACAATCTATCAACTGAAACATATGAATATAGCATTTCTGTCGTAGAAAAATTAGTTAATGATAAATTGTTTTCCAACCTGAAAATAAGTATAGTATGCATCTTCACAATCTTTCGAAACATATGATGTAACATTTTAAAATGAGTATATCCTATGTTATATATATATATATATCTGATATCTTTATAGTTTAAATTTAGTCTCCGCTCACGATTTTGGAGATCTCATAAAATACTCCTTAGATGTAGTTTAAAATTTAGTTTAAGCGATAGTACGTGTATGTTCTTTCTTATTAAAAAAAAAGATATCCTTACAGTATAATATCCCAGGAGAAAATCCCAGAATATTTATCGGGGCTTACAGCCTCGGGACCCACCTCTGCCAATTTAAATCCCATTGTATAGAGCCTTTCCCTCGTTCGTCCATCTCCTCACGGGATTTTCTCCGGCTTTTTTCTTGTGTCAACCTAGAATCATTCTATAGTATATTCTTTCAGGTGCAAAAGTTTCAAAACTCTATAAACTAAGAGCACTATAAAACCTCTTTCCTCCAATCATTCACTTAACCACCAATACATACACTAAACTACCCACATCTCTGCTGAGCGCTTTTGATAAAACGTTATAGAAGCTATAACTCGTGATAAACTTATCACAAAAGGAATCCAAAATACAAACCGGTGGATTATGTTTCCTTTACTAATATCTTCCCAATTCAAAATAATTTTCCACGTAGATAGCCGCTAAATACATCCTCGCATGAAAAATGAAGATTAAAGAATTTAAGTTCCCTGACATCATGCCGTTTCACCCGCCTCATTCCCAAAATGTTTAGGTGCCAAATTTCTTCATCTTCAAGGCCACAAAGCAAGCACCAAGTAGAAGAAATGTACCAAGATACCTCTCTTTTGTAGCGTCATTCTTGATGGAGCTTACTTAAGATTTTTATTTTATTTTATTTTTTTGAAATACAGACTTATGAATAGATGTTCGAAGAAAGAATGCAACTTCAGGCGGGATATAGTTTAAAGAGATACGTGATTTATAAGGAAATGAGCCCTCATTCTCCAGCTTTGTGGAATACAGATCACCTGATTTGTACTCCATCATCCAGTTGTTCTTACCACCGCAAATGAATATCTCTTAGCCAAGTGACATAATAGGCAAAAAAATGTAAAAATCGCCAAAGATTTTTAATTTAACTTACGAGATGCTTCCTACATTGAACAAATCTTAAAAGCCTACTATATTTAACCTTTACAATGGAAAAAATGACAACATCTTTGAATTTAAGTTCGTCAAGGTAATAATAAAGAAGAAAAGTTTTGTATAAGAACTTGATGCAATGAAGACTTTATTTTCCAAAGTTGTTAACAACTAATCAAGGAAAAAAGGGCATTGAATCAAATGTAGAACTCTCTCCACTAAGCGTAATCATCTTTGTGGGGCCTAATGTCGCTAGGAAGTTCTTTGTCAAACTCATGAGTTTCGTAAAGTTCACATTTTGGCCTCGCCGATCACTATGTCATGTACCACACGGTTCAGTATGCGTACTCTATATTCTGAATTAGCTATTAGGGGGTGCAGTTAACCAATTGTTGGGTGTACTCATCCTTAAGTCATTTCCTCGAGTTCTGTAATGAGTAGATGAGTTACTAGCCGTTGAGAATGTTAGTGAGAGATTGGTGTATTAAAGACCAATTGGATCAAATGGTAGCTTGCTACCATTTGATCCATTTTATCCTTGTGGTTTTACTAGGTACACCACAATTGGTATCAGACTCCATCCTGGAACCTGTAGCCATGGCCACCAAGGAAAAACTTCAAGAGATTTCCACAATTGTTACTCAACACACAGATTCAATCTTGGAGATGAAGACTGAGATTCAATCTTTGGGTGACAAGATGAATCTTCTTATTAATTTGATTCAATCATCTCATTCTACACCTCCAGACCCTTCTGAATCGGCGATTCCTCAACAAAATCTGGATGCTAATCATACCAACTTCCATGAGATGCTTCACAAATTCACCAACACTGACTCTCGTAAGTTTACTCGTACTCCTAAGGTCGATTTTCCACGTTTTAATGGTACTAAACCTCATGGTTGGGTCCTTAAATGTGAAAGGTATTTTAATTTGCATCGATTTCCTGATGATGAGCTTGTTGATATGGTCGCTATACATTTTGATTCATCAAGTAGATTCATGGTTCTTAAATTACCAAATAGGTAAAGAGTTTATTTCTTGGGAATCTTTTAAACATGATATTTGTGCTAGATTTGAAGATATTGCTCGGGACAACTATGTAGGTAGTTTCAATAAGCTCAACCAAACTACCACCGTAGAGGATTACTATGATCTCTGGGAACATTATAAAAGCTATATGGTAACCAACAATCCTTATTTGCCCGAGAGTTATTATACATTAAGCTTTATTAGTGGGTTAAAAGAAGAGATTAAATACAAAGGATGAGATGTTCAAGCCCGAGAATACTGCAACAACTTTTTATTTGGCTAGGCTGCAACAAGCTTCTCTTCAGCACCAACCAAAACAAACTAAATCATTCTCTAGACCATTTACACCTTCACCACTCTCGGTGTCCCACCCGCCATCTACCATCAAACCTTTTTCTCTACATCCTCTACCCTTACTAAGAACAATACATCTTGATCATCCCCAATTCTAACTCACCCTCCTACTCCCACAAGAACCTCACTGACAATTCTCTCCCTTTGTTAAAACGACTCACCCATGCACAATACGGGTTAGGAAAGACAAAGGGCTTTGTTATAAGCGTGATGAGTTTTACAGCAAGGCCATAAATGTAAAACTCAACACTGCTCATGTTAATTCTTGATGATAATGTGGAGGAACCTCGAGTCCTTATCGAAGAACCTCTCCGATGCATCTCCTTCAACTTCAGATTCTACTATTGAGATTTCCTTACATGCCTTGACAGGAAATATTGCTTATGACACTATTAGAATTCATGGTCATCTTAACAAGCATCCTGTGGTTGTGCTTATTGATACAGGCAGTACTCATAGTTTCATTGATGCTGCTCTCACCTCCAAACTAAGCCTTTATGTGTCACCAACTGGTCAAATGCTTGTCACAGTTTCTAATGGAGATAGCATTATCAGCAAGGGTATTTTCCATCACCTTAACTGGGAAATGCAAGGACATCAATTCTCTGAAAGTTTACGAGCTCTTCCTCTAGGTGGTTGTGATATTGTTTTGGGAGCCGACGGGTTGCGCAAACTTGTGATGTTACTTTTAACTTCGCCCACGAGTATTTCTTTTTGTACATCAAGGCACACCAATTACCCTTCAAGTTACTTCTTCTAAACCTTCCTTGATCCTTCTCAGTGCTTCTTCTCTTAAGAAATTTTTAAAGAGTAACACCCCTACACTCATTGGACAGTTTTTCTCCATTTCTACTACACCTATACTACCACCACCACCTGCAGTATCCACCCTTCTAGACAGTTTTTCAGATGTTTTCGCAGAACCTAAAGGACTTCCTCCTTCTCGGTCACTTGACCATAAAATCCCACTCAAAACTAGTCTGACCCAACTTCTCAAATACCATAAAAATGCCCTTACGTTCATAAGTCTGTGGTCGAATCCTTAGTCTCTGAAATGCTCTCCTCTGGTGTGATACAACCCAGTCATAGCCCATTTGCTGCTCCTCATCTCCTTGTTAAGAAGAAGGATGGAACTTGGCATTTTTGTATTGATTATCGTAAACTCAATGACATAACCTGTTAAAGACAAATTTCCAATTCCACTTATAGAGGAATTACTTGATGAGTTGAATGGTTCTATGGTATTTTCAAAGATTGATCTTCGTTTTGGCTACTACCAAATTCGAGTTTATGCACCTGACATTCACAAGACGGCTTTTCGTACCCATCATGGCCATTATGAATTCAGAGTAATGCCTTTTGGGCTTACTAACGGTCCTGCAACTTTTCAGGCTCTAATGAATGAGGTATTTCAACCATATCTGCATAAATTCGTGCTGGTATTCTTTGACGATATCTTAGTTTATAGTCCATCCATGGAGGCTCATATGGAGCATTTACAGCTTACATTAGCTCTGCTAAGGAAGCACTCTCTGTTTGCCAAGTTATCCAAATGTGCTTTTGCTCAGCCACAGCTTGAGTACCTTGGCCACATTATCAATGCCAATGGTGTTGCCGCAAATCCTGACAAAGTCGCAGCTTCATTGGCCACAACCGTAAACACTGAAGCAACTCAGAGGGTTTTTAGGGCTTACAGGTTACTATCGCAAGTTCATAAAAAACTATGGAAATATCTGTAAACCCCTCACTGACCTACTCAAAAAGGATTCCTTTACATGGTCCGATCTCGCAACTCAAGCTTTCTATGCCATCAAAACTACTATGACTTCAGCACCAGTTTTGGCTTTACCAGATGTTTCTTAACCATTCACCTTGGAGACTGATGCCTGTTCCATAGGGATTGGTGCTGTACTAATGCAGAGTAGTAAACCAATTGCCTTTCTAAGCAAACCATTGGGTCCTAAGGCATTAGCCTTGTCTACTTATGAAAAAAAATTTTTGGCCATAGTCATGGCTGTTCAGAAGTGGAAGCACTACCTGTGCAGTCAACAATTCATCATAAACACTGATCATCAGAGTTTGAAGTACCTCATGGATCGAAAGTTATCAAGCGCCTTGCCCAGCGAGAAATGGTTAGTCAAATTAACGGGTCTTGACTATGTTATTAAATACAAAAAAGGGTCAGAGAATCAGGTTGCTGATGCCTTGTCCAGGTTTCCCTCTGCTTCTTATTCATCATTGTAAGTATCTCAATCTCAGTGGGTACAAGACATTATCTCCATCTATGAATCGACTCCACCGCACTTCAACTTATTACTCAACCGACCGTCTCTCCAACACAAGGCAACTATTCTTATGCACAAGGCATCTTGAGGTTCAAAGGGAGACTCTACATTGGCTCTGCATCGACCTAAGATCTTCTATATTACATTCCTTACATGCATCGACAGTTAGGAGGCCATTCGGCATCCATGACACCTACCACGAGCTAAAACTTCATTTTTTCTACCAACATGAAGACCGATATTATCAAGCTTGTAACCACTGTGATGTGTGCCAATGCAACAAGGGAGATAACTCTCTTTCCGGGGGCCTACTCCAACCACTTCCCATACCCGATCACCGCTTGGCAACACATATCCTTAGATTTTATAGAAGGCCTTCCAATGTCATTTAAAAAGAATGTCATCTTAGTGGTTGTAGACATATTGACAAAGTATAGTCACTTCATCCCTTGGCCATCCATTCACTGCCATGACAGTTTCTAAGGAGTTTCTTTATCATGTGTTTAAACTTCATGGCCTTCTTAGTTCAATTGTGAGTGTGAGAGATAAGATTTTCATTAGCCACCCTGCAAGCTCGTTCAAATCATTGGGAACCACCGAAGCTCGGTTCCGCCTACCATCCTCAAACTGATGGGCAAACTGAAAGAACTAATGCATGTGTTGAGTAGTACTTGAGGTGCATGACAAGTTCTCACCCCAAATAAGGGCTGCACTGGTTGGCTTTAGCTGAGTGGTGGTTTAACACCAATTACCACTCTAGCCTCAAGATGCCACCCTTTAAGGCATTATATGGATATACTCCTCCACATATGGTTTTTCCAATTCCCTCTTCTACTTCTGTTGCTACTGTGGAGGATTATTTGCAAGAAAGAGACAATATGATACAACTGTTGAAGGAAGAACTGTCCAAGGCACAAAGTATGATGAAATTTTTTGCAGATAAAAAGAGGTCTGACAGAAACTTTGAAGTGGGTGACTTAGTTTTCTTGAAGCTACAACCTTATAGGCAAACATCAGTTGCTGTGAGAAAGAACTTCAAGCTCTCAGCCAAGTACTTTGGGCCTTTTGAAGTCTTACAAGGAATTGGAGTTGTTGCCTATAAATCAAGCTCCTGTGGGGTCCAGATTCATCCAGGTCTTTCATGTCTCACAATCGAAGAAGAAGATAGATTTCAAGTTGTGTCATCACCTCAACTTCCCCTAGTGGACCATGCAGGTCAGTTTGTCATTGAACCCATTGTTGTTTTGGACACTAGAGTTACGCGTGAGGCACATGACTCAAATTGCACAAGTCTTGGTACAATGGTGCAACTCAGACCCGGCTGACTCAACATGGGAAAATGCTGCTCATATTCAAGCTCAGTTCCCAGACTTCATCCTTGAGGACAAGGATCTCTAAATGGGAGGGGCAGTGTCATGTACCATATGGTTCAGTATGCGTACTCTATATTCTGAATTAGCTGTTAGGGGGTGAAGTTAACCAATTGTTGGGTGTACTGATCCTTAAGTCATTTCCTCGAGTTCTGTAATGAGTAGATGAGTTACTATCCATTGAGATTGTTAGTGAGATATTGGTGTATCAAAGACCAATCATTCTTCTACTGAAAATAATAATGAAAACCTAATTACACTTCAATTGAAGTCCAGGCTCTGTTTATCAGAGAGAAGGTAGCTTTCTACCATTTGATCCAATTTATCCTTGTGGTTGTACTAGGTACACCCCACACTATTGCATTGTCATGTACAATGTGCAGTCTCTTCTAAGCATCTACCCGATCATGAGAAGAAGAAAAATATCTTATGCAATATTCCAAGTTTTTTGCACTACACTCATTGAGAGAACTTTGTCACAAAAGTAGTACGACCATCAATCCACATATTGCAGTCAAAATTATTGCACAAGTCACTGAAAGGAAGATAGTCGTAAGAGATGTGGGGATTTTGGCTGAAAATCTTAAGAATAACGAAGAGACCATGCAGGTGTTCGTTGAGTAGCCATTGTCTTATATGATGTCTAGGTATGTATACCAATGATTTATGATTGGTTATTGTACCAAAACATGGGAAAACATATTGTTGGACCGTGTAATTCTACGCTCATTAGCTACATCCAACTTAAAATTAGCACGCTCTAGTATCTTTATTGCTCGAGCTATCATACCTAATATTTTTAACTTGCCATACATTCGGAACTTGCGCAATACATAATTATCAAACAAATACTATTGGCTGAGGCATGTGGGTGCAACATGCAAAACGGCCCCTGAGATGGAGATTGGAGCTAATGTTTCGCTGGGAACTTATCCTGATTTTGTTTCATAAGTGAAATTAAAGGCAAACGCCCTACTGCAGGGGCCATTAAATGCACTGTATCACTTGTGAGAATACTAAGAAACTGGATCTCATATTTCATTGAGGTTAATAACAACATGAAGATCTTTACTTTCTGATTCCAACCAAACATAAAACATGAATCTGAGTACTTTAACCAAATGATTTACGGACATAAACTTTATCAAATTGAGCATTTAAGACCAAAAGCTAGCAAGTCATTCTTGGAATGGATTCCAGAAAAATCAACAGTAACATGAGGAAAAGAAATTTTTTTAAAATTAAGTACTACCTTATGATTGTGATTAGAAACAATGAGCACCAAAAGCAACACCCACTCAAATGATTATTTTGCAGCAAACAATTTATAAAATACCAAAAAAACTAAAAGATCGGCAGAAATAAAGCCATTTCTAATATATTTCATAGTACAACAACCAGTTTAAAAGAAACAACATAAATAGGAGAAAAGACTGTCGATTACAATTTCTTGGGATACACATCTATGGTAATTCAACTTCAAAATAAACAAAATGCACATATCAGTTAACAAAGCATGCTAAAAAAAAAAAAAAAAAACAGTCAACAAAACCTTTATAAAGCGAGAAGCGGGGCAAAACAATATGGGAGTTTTGGCTTTTGCTCCAACGCATAGAGATACTATAAGCCTAAAAAATAAACCCTTTTTTTTTGAGAATTATGCTTGTCAAGATCTAAATATATCCACAATTTTATTATTTTGGTTAGCATATTAATCTTCATTAGTACTTAGATCTTCTCCAATGGTGGTTGTGTGTGTTTCCTAGGTGGCAACATAAACAAGACATCCTCATTCCATTTTTACCTTAAGTTTAGGGAGGAAAAATAGTTCATCTCCAATGTTGTTGTTTGTGATGTTTTGTGGATTAAATGTAAATAATATTATTTTTAGTAGTTTTTAGATTTTTTAGAGCTAAAAATAGTTATTTAATATATTGGGATTAATTTAGGTAAGCAAAAGCTTACTAGGATAGCTTGACATTGTCAAGTTGAATGTCTAAAACTCGACATTCACCTTGACATTGTCTAACAAAAGTGAAGCCATGTCATCTTCACATTGGTTTAAGAAGTTGGGGTTGGAGAAGAATTTTAGGGAAAATGAATGTCTATCCTATGTGGACTTAGACATTTATCTTCACATACATTCCATTGGAGAAGCTCTTATTTTATGACCTAATTTGTAAATATATTGCTATGTGTTAAACTAAAAATTTATAAGAAAATTGATACGATATTACGGGTAAATAATAAAAAAAAAAATCATTTGTTTCCAATTTTATTAGATTTTCCATCATACCCAAATTGAAACATGTTTTTGGGCACCCACGATTAATTTTTACAAAATATTTTTGTAAAAAAAATACATTATCGAGAATCTCCTGCATATCTTCCCGCATATTGTTTCAATTTTTGGAGTGGATTCCAAAAAATTCAATGGTGGCATGAGAAAAAGAGAATTATAAAAAATTAAGTACTACCTTATGATTGTGATTAGGGAATAGTGAGCACCAAAAGCAACACTCGCTCAAAAGATTATTCTGCGGTAAACAATTAATAAAATATAAAAAACTAAAAAAACAACTGAAATAAAGCTAGTATTTTTTAATATATTCCATATGTTCAATAATCAAATTATAAGAAAGAACATGAATAGGAGAGAAAAGGATGTCGATTAGAATTTCTTGGGATACACACATGATAATTCTAACTGCAAAATAAACAAATAAACAAAATACACATTCAGTTAACAAAACATGCTTCAAAGAAAATATTCAACAAAACCTGTTGATAACAACAGTTTCCCAATCATAATATGAATACACTAAGATTTGAATTGAGACAAAGAGATTCACCAATTTCTACACGGCATGACAATCATTTGATGAAAAAATATTTGCGGCTACTTTCTTACCCGACAGCAAAACCTTAAAAAATCAGAAGAAAAAAAACATCAGAAGAGAGACAGAGTGGCGGCGCCAAAACAACGGAGTTTCAGCTTTTCTCGAATACTTTATATAGAGAGTCACCAACCCTATTAATTCCACACAAAAAAAAAGATCTTTCGGAAATAATATCTATGGATATCGTAAAGATTCATATAATCATGGTTAGCTACTATATTTTTGGATAATCTTTACTCATTTCAGTATTTTTGTCCAAAAATTATTGAATTTTTTTTTTTTTTTAATGGAATGATTACTTATTTTTTTTTTGGATAGCTACCATTTGCGTGTAATTGTTTTTCCAGAAATACTATATATTTTTTATTTTTTTCTTTTCATACGAAAAATATAAAAAATAATTATAAAATTAAAATAAAATATATAATTACTTGTAATTTTCTTAATTATGGAATTAAACAATATTTTGATATTTTTTCCATTCCAGTGAAGTTTTTTTTTTGATATTTTGATATTTTTTGACATCATATTCAAATTTTTTTTTATCACTGATAATGATTCTTTTTTTTTCCTCTTTGCAAATTTTATTGTTTGGTGATTTTTATTCTTAATGATTTTGTATTATTTTTATTTTTACAGGATTAACAAACCCTTTTATAAGCCCTCAAAAGAAGATTACTCGATTCATGTGTGACATCCACAAACAAATCAGGTAATTTTTATTTCTAAATTCTATCAATGATCCAGTTATTTAATACCAACTGAAAGTGTCCTTGCAAGTATTTTATTTTACCAGTAGTTTGGAGTTGTAATTAGACGGATTTTATTATAAAAACTGTAAATGGACATTGGACATTTTTTTTTTTAAATTCATATGATTGATTTAATTTTATGATGAAATCATGATGAATATTGCATATTTAATTTTATTGTGATATGGTTTCGCAAATATATTCCCTATGATGAATATTGCATATCTAATTTTATTGTGATATGATGAAATCGTTTTTTTTTTTTTTTTTGGAAATGTTGAAGTTGTCTATATTTATTTTGTTACTTTTTCAAGATTAAATAAGATTTAGTAATTTTAGGCAATTATTTTCTTTCATGTGATTGGCCAAATAATATTTTGTGGGCCCAAAAGATTATCTTGAAATTCTCTTGGCTGAAATTTAGAATGGTGGGGCCAGAATCAACCAAAAGCTCCGATTAACCACGTCGCTCGAAAAAACTCTGTTTTTATATAAAGAATTTCATGTAATGCTTCAGCATAATTTCTTTCATATTGGGCCGACATCTATTTGGAAATCCTTTCATTTATTAGAAAACTGAAATGTAAATACACTGATGTTACACCGGTGAAATAATTTCCATATGAAAATTCTTACCAAATTATACATAGTACTATTTTTAGAACTTAACAAAATTAAAGGTTGTATTGTTCTTGTTTAATAAATTGTTGCTTTAACGAGATATATGAATGGCGGTGAGTAATCTTTTTGATTTGGAAAAAATACAAAGGAAAATAAAATCTGTCATTAATATCACATCCTAAAATCTTGAGAATAAGAGTTGCCGTAGTATTTTCTTTTCTTTTTGTGTAGGAAAAAATATACCATGAAACTAGCCATTCTTTTAATATAGAAATAAATACTCCTTAAGTTCTCATGAAAACCAACACCAACGAGAAGAAAAAGTTGCATCTCCCTTGAATCAAATCCATTAAGGATGAAGTTCACCGCTCTTCTTTCGCTATTCTTGATGTGCCTTGTGCTCTCCAATAGTGGTAAGTTTCATAGCTTTGATCGTCATTTTGTTTCTTTTATTTTTAACCAATGCTTTGTCGAATATATATCTTTCTGATATCTGTTTTGCATCCGATATCGAAACGTGTATAATCAACTGATATAACAAAGTAAAGAGAAATTGATCTCGTAGTCGGTGTCACCGTAGTACAATGGTAAAATCAATGGGTGATGATATCGTTGACCTGGGTTCGAAACTCGCCAATATCAAATTCTTTATCGATCAAAAATCATGAGCGTGCCTCAAAAAAAATAAAGTACGTGCTCATCCTGAAAATTTTTACATAATTTTTTGTAGGTGTATCTTCAGCTTATGAATGTGACAAGGTAATGAGCGGAATATTCAGGGGACCATGCCACCACACTTCAGCCAATTTTGTGAATATTATTACCAGGAACCGGAGAATGTTATGACGGTCACTCGTGCATGTGTAGTTATCATAGTTCTACTCCTTGTCAGTAACTTATTACTACTTTTTATTGGCATACTTTGTTACAAAGATGAATCCAATTTGGAAACTAGTAGATATTATGATTATAAACTAGTTATTTGTTCCAGAATTGGTATGCGCATTTGATTTAAACATCACGTTGGTGCCAAATTACTTTTATGCCCCGAACACTTTCCTTCTGGCCACTACTGCAGCAACCACTGTTGCACTATCCTTTCTCAAAAAAACCTTTTATGCTCGATAGTCCGAGACCCGCACAACTTGTTGTGCCGCACATTCATTATTTTTCATGACAAAACTACTTTTATTCCATGAATGCCAATCACTATTGCATTTCATCTAATGCATAAAAGTTGGTAAGACTATATAATACGAGGTTTATGAGAAACAACATAATCGGATGTAGTGAAAAAAATGTTCGAAAGTGAAGGTCGAACTTGGAAGTTAAGAGATTGGAGTGAACTAATCAAAATTGTATCAATACTGCATTTCGGACTCTAGCAGAGTAAAAAAATGAGAAGAAGTGTGAGCAATATATAAAGTGATAGCTGAAAGCATATTGAAGCTTGAGGGATTATAATTCTTTAATTAACCAAGCTCGACAAAGATGAAGTTTCGTATTGTATTTATGAATGTATTGCTGATTGTATCAATTTTCACGTCTTCAGTTTTTGTTTCAATCCATACTATGCCGAATCATGTATGTAGGAATTGATTGTAATGGGATTTTCATATAAACAGACCAATGATAGAATGTGCTTTGTGTATCCAAAGTTGATCGATGGATATGAGAAAACATACTTAACCATTGGAGGCACGGTGCTGCTCTTCGATAAATATCAATATGTTTCTAGTGGGAAATAAACTTTTGAGATTCCTAAAGACAAATTAATCAAACGAAGGTGGAGAGATTGGGCAAACCATTGCTACCTATGCATTAATGATGAAGAAACCTCACGACACTTACTTCTCCATTGCTCGACTGCTATCTACATATGGAATTTTTTCAAGGTTGAATTTCATCTGAGCTGGGTTCTTTCTCATTCAATTCACACGGCTCTTAGTACTGGCCATGCCAATCTATTAGCTCGAGAAAGTCACTTGTCATCAAGGCCCTTCCCATTTGCTATTTTATGTACACTTAGGAAGGAACAAAATCGAAGAGCCTTTAAAAAAAAGTCTTTAACAACGGCCAAGATCATCCAATCTATCAAGCATACCATTGCATATTGGCTATATCATCAGCCTGATTTTCAGAATTTTTCTCTTAAGCAGTTCATGATCAATTGGAAGACGATGGTTTTGGAACCACCATGAGAGAATCACCTGGTGTGTATATATTCATGTGTTTACTGTAGAGGTTTTCTTTTCGGGTTCTTTTGTTTGCTTAATATTTTTCTCTTCAGGTGGATACCTTGTCATACCTTGGTCGGTGACTAGTTCTTTGTAATTGTATCTGTTGTTGGCTTAAGTCTCAATAAAACTACTTATTTACCGATCAAAAAAAAAAAAAAACTTTCGAGCTTCCTCCATGATATTTAGGCTCATTTCTTTCTTTGTTGTAGTGTATGAATCATGATTATCCCTATGGATAGCTACTAACGTGGAAGTATAAGATTGGTGTGGTCTTTTCGAGCATGAACAAATATTGCACCATATTCACTTTTGATGTGGATAGTTTCACCTGGTAGACTGACTGCCATAACTTGGCACGACTGGCATTAAATTTTATGGGAGTTACCAACCCAGTGAATCCAGTGATAAGAATCGGTTTGTTTGAATAATAAAACAGAGTCGATGATGTCGAGTAATAAATCCTAGTAATTGTTTTCTTCTAAGCCAGTCAAATTTGATGCAAGTTATGTGTGGTTCAATGAACGGGAAATTTTCTTGTGTTTGACATTCATAATCCAACAAATTTTGTGACTTAAAAAGTTCCGTTTTAGATGTTACACAATTTAAAAATGGATGACTCATTGTTTGGATAATGGTGCAGTCTATTTTGATGAGTCTCATATTCATGCCTAAATTACATTTCCTCATTTTATGGATTCTCATAGGTAGGACATATACAAATGTTAATCCAACTAAGGTTGAGAACATGGTAACCTCCACCAATTTTAGGCTGAATATATTTAATTTGGTGAGATACTAGGGAAAACTAAATACTTAGAAAACAATACAAGTCGGTTGGCATAAATACAAACAAAAAACCCGCAAACAAGCTTCTTCTGATTCTTACTTATTTTTTCACAAGAAGGGAGAGAAGTATAGATGGTGTTAGTAATTATAAGCGATTAAGGGTATATTGCCCCTCTTAATTAAGTTTGTTAGCTGGCATCAATGTCAGGTTCACTACTTTTCAACTGTCTTATATGTCGTATTGAGTGTTTTGTTTAATAAACATGTTTGTACCATGAGTAAAAATGCTAAAATATTGAACCAGGTAGCTTTGGAACCAGTATTTGGCCCTCATTCAAGTCGGCCATTCCGCCAACCGACGTAGCTACCAGCTAGTCCAGTGCTCATCAAGTCAATGATCGGTCAACGGTCAAAGTCAACGACCCATCAATGGTCAAAGTCAACCAACGGTCAACTATCGAAGCCATGTTACCAGTAGTGTTGCCATGCAGTTTCCACCCATGTTGTCGCCAACCAGTTTCCAGCCAAATTGCCATTCGTGTTGTCAGCCGTCTTCATCCCGTCTTCAGCAATGTCTCCAATCAAGGCAATCTTCCAGTCAAAGATCGATAGTCGTGATCAATGGTAAAGTCAACCCTGCTAGTCAAAGTCAAGGTCGTTGGTCAAACCCGCAAGGCCATGTCAATTGGGCCCGTATTTATCGATCCAGTGCAAAAACCCTGGAAGAAGGTTCCGCAACATTCCAGGTGTCTTCCTAGCCAAGTTACTTGCAGAGGAAGTTTATCTCGAAATTAGGGTTTAACCCAGATATTAAACTGTATAAATAAGGGGAATTATAACCTTAAAAAGGACACACCCTGATAGGAAAAATGCACCAGCAAACCCTAAAAGGGTCAGAAATCCATTGTAACCCTAACATCAATAAAAACCAAGAAAGAATGTAGAAATACAAGTGATGATTGTGCAGCTATAAGCCTAATTTCATAATTTGTACCCTGCGAATTCGAGGCAAGGCAACAGAACAAAACAAAGAAAGATTAAGGGAATCCAACAAAGAAAAACAACAAATATTTGCATACGACCTTACTGCATCATGAGGGTCTTTAGGTTCCTCCTTTCTGGGTTTGTTTGAGCAAATCAAAAGCATTTGACTGAGTTTGCTTCGATAAAGAGATGTGTTAATAACCAAAATGACTCAGTTAGGGACTTCAAAAGATTCAATAGACTTAGACAGCAGGCACAACTCATAACAATTCTTCTCTTCCTGCTTCACTCATTCTCCTTGTTGACTACAATCAACCAAAGCAGAAGCAGTTACCCTAATTTCAGTTAGAGGTGTATCCTCTTCAGATCGCGATTATCCATATTGTGATTAAAAATCCAACCTTTAATCATAAAACACATAAATTTCTGAAAATTAAACAAAACCCTATAAATAAAAACCTAAATCAGAACCAATTGGACTTGAAATCTCCCAAATTCAACAAAACCCTAGAAATATAACAACCTAAACAATAGTATTATCTTATCATCACAAAACTCATCAAAAACTTTGGATTTCCCAAAATCACAGTCAAATACTTCATTATTACAGAAATCAAATCTTAATGTAAAAATTAAATCAAAACATGATCTATTTTTATACATCGAAATAACTAAAGAAACAAGCTAAGCGAAAGGGGGAATAAATTTTATTTTACCTTATTAGATAGAATTCAAAGAAGAAGACAAGTGAGATCCTTTTCGGGTTAGGTTTTAGGAGACAGTATCAGTGGAGGAGGAGGAGGGATTTTGGGCTAGGGTTACATGTCTTGCTCTCTTTGCTGTAAGGTGAGAATCTATGGGGGAGTTTGTATGAAAATATTAATGTAGAATTTTTTTCTTCAGCGAGAGAAGAGAAGATGTAGAAAAAAAAAATCAGCGAGAGAAGAGAAGAGAAAAGAAGAAAAACTGGATCTGAAAAAAAGAGGATAATAAAAAACATACTATACAATCGGTTTTGTGAAACCGTCAAAATATACATCAAGTTTGACTAAACTTGATATTTGCGATGGCAACAACCGTAGGAAATACTTCCTATTAGCTACGGCTAAGAAAAAGAAACCCTCACAATTGGCCCTCAGTTTTGTAGTGTGGAAAATTGAGTGTTTTGTTTAATAAACATGATTGTACCATGAGTAAAAATGTTAAAATATTGAACCAGGTAGCTTTGGAACCAGTATTTGGCCCTCATTCAAGTCTGCCATTTTGCCAACCGACGTAGCTAGTCCAGTGCTCATCAAGTCAATGATCGGTCAACGGTCAAAGTCAACGACCGATCAATGGTCAAAGTCAACCAACAGTCAACTATCGAAGCCATGTTACCAGTTGTCCGCCATGCGATTTCCACCCATGTTGTCGATGGTGTGCCAACCGATTTCAAACTAAATTGCCATTCGTCTTTGTCGGCCGATCTTCATCCCGTCTTCAGCAATGTCTCCAGTCAAGGCAGTCTGCCAGTCAAAGATCGATAGTCGCAGTCAACAGCGAAAGTCAACCCTGCTAGTCAAAGTCAAGGTCGTTGGTCAAACCCGCAAGGCCATGTCAATTGGGCCCGTTTTTATCGATCCAGTGCAAAAACCCTGGAAGAAGGTTCCGCAACATTCCAGGTGTCTTCCTAGCCAAGTTACTTGCGGAGGAAGTTTATCTCGAAATTAGGTTTAACCCGAGATATTAAATTGTATAAATAAGGGGAATTATAACCTTAAAAGGACACACACACGATAGGAAAAATGCACCAACAAACCCTAAAAGGGATCAAATCCATTGTAACCCTAACATCAATAAAATATCTCTCCCTACGGGGATTCGTC
The DNA here is from genome assembly GCA_023531295.1 of Papaver armeniacum. Classification (NCBI taxonomy): domain Eukaryota; kingdom Viridiplantae; phylum Streptophyta; class Magnoliopsida; order Ranunculales; family Papaveraceae; genus Papaver; species Papaver armeniacum. The sequence goes on from JAJJWW010012431.1 coordinate 39,684, forward strand.
CGTGGATGTGGGCAAACCATGCCGAACCATGTCTATCATCTTTATGCTTGTTTTGCGTTACTAACCCTGGTTTTCATCATCATCACCAAAAATATCGTGTTTAGTGCCTGGAAATATTTATGGGTACAAACAAAACCATATTTTTTTTTTGTATGTTTTTGATTAATTTACGTAAGATTGGTTTCTTTAGATATGTAAACTAGTTTTTGATTAATTTACTAGGTGGAGACTCATGATTATAAACTAGTTATTTATTCCAAAAAAATTGGTATGCGCATTTGATTTTAAACATCACGTTGGTGCCAAAATGCTTTATGCCCGACCAACCACTTTCCTTTTGGCCACCACTTATGCTTGAGAGGCCGAGACTCGCACAGCTTGCAGTGCCGCACATTCATTATCTTTTCAAGATAAAACTACTTTTATTCCATGAACGCCAAATTAAGATCCTTTGGATTGGTCCACAACTCATTGGTAGTTGGTACCAACGTGTAGGACTAAATTCAGCTTGTACTTGTGCAGTAGACCAATGGCCCAGTAGATTGTTAAGTGGTGCTGAATCTGCTGATAAGGAAATAACTGAGGCAGAACATTTGTAGCCAATAAATAAAGTGAAAAAATAGACTTTGGTTAGTTGGTATACATTATTGGCTTTAGAACAACCACGACAATTCATTCTAACCCAGTACGAGTTCCACTATGTGGATAGTGTACCAGATGTTTTTGGTTAATTGGTAATATAATGTTGGCTTCGAATAAACACCTAAGTAATGGATGAATTTCATGAAGGTGGCGTCGTAGTGTATGAATCAGGATTATCCCCATAGATAGCTACTACTATAATGTGTATAAGATTGGTGTGGGCTTTCCGAGCATGAACAAATATTGCACCATATTCACTTTTCTACTAAGCCAGTTTCTAATCTCAAAAGAGTCTAATTTGATGCAAGTTTTGTGTGGTTCAGTGAATGGGAAATTTTGCTTGTGTTTGACATTTATAATCCAACGAATTTGTGAGTTAAAAAGTTCCGTTTTACATAGTGGGGATGTTATAAATACCCTCCATTTTTTTGTCCTTGCATAAATACCCCCGAGGGGTAAAAAATAATTTTTTGGGAGTCAACTTGAGAAAGTTGCTTCCACTTTTTGGATGCAACTTATATAAAGTTGCGTCCACTTCTGGAAGCAACTTGTGCTAGTTGCGTCTACTTCTGAAAGCAACTTGTGTTAATTGCTTCCACTTTTCAGAAGGTAGGGGAAGTTTTAAAAAGTGAATAAGGGTATAATTTAAGGGGCGGATTTTGAGGGGTATTTAAATAATATTCCCTTTTACATATTACACAATTTAAAAATGGATAATTCATTGTTTGGATAACTGTGCACTCTATTTTGATGAGCCTCATATTCATGCCTAAATTGCATTTCCTCGTTTCATGGATACTCATAGGTAGGACATATATAAATGTTAATCCAACAAATGTTTGGAACATGGTAACTTCCACTAATTTTGGGCTGAATATGTTTAATTTGTTAGATATCGAGGAAAACTAAATATTTAAAAAATAATACCAGTAGTAATTGATTTTTATAAATACAAACAAAAAACTCGCAAACAAGCTTCTTCTAATTGTTATTTACTTTTTCACAAGAAGGGATTAGGGTTAGAGGGTGTTAGTAATTATAAGCGATTAAGGGTATATTTCTCCCCTTAATTGTGTTTGTAAGACGGCATCAAGGTCATGTTCACTACTTGTCATCTGTCTTAGACAGTAGGTATAGAGTGGAAAATCGAGTGTGTTGGTTTATAAAGATCCCACGATCGGTGAATATGGAAATTAACTGGGGGATATAAATTACTTCCCCCAACCCATAGTGTCTGCTAAGGGGTGATTTTTGGATATGAAAATACTAAAATACCCTTCGGTTAATTAAAAAACATTATGAAAAGACTATACTACCCTTTCCCCTAAAATTTAAAATCTAAAAACCAAATCATTTATCCCCCATTTACACCATCAGTTCCGGCACTCACCTAGGTTTAGGGTTTTGATTTTTTTTTTTCTTCCATATTCTTCTTCATCGTTCTTCATCCGTTCTTCGTCGACAATTAATCGTAGATTCAAAAATTTCTTCGTCGATTAACCTAGCCGAATCATAACCATGCCTCCAAGAAAGAAATCAGATGCCCAATCGAAGTCAAAATCGATTGGTCAACAAAAATTAAAACAAAGGCTTGCTTTGATTGCTCAAGAGCAAGAAGAAGAAGAAGCAGTGAACTCGGACAATCAACCTCTCGTAAACATGGCTTCCGTGAGAAGGTAAGTGATTTTGAACTGTTTTATAAGTGTTTGAATCGATTTATAGCAGTGGGTTTGGGTTAGAATCATTAGAATCTCGAACCCTAGCTCAAACAGTTGAGTTTCAGTGAGTATCGGCATTGATTTTAGTATGAAAACAGTGCCGGTAATGGAAGACAGTGCCGGGAATTAGTTACGGCATAGATTTTAGTATGAATACAATGCCGTTTTCAAACCCAGATTCCCCTGAAACTGAATGTTCTGTACCGACATTGAAATTAGGTTGAACACTATGCCGGTAGTTAGTTACGGCGTTGCTTTACACTTATTCGACTATGCGGGTAGTGCCCTTTTAGTATCCAGGAAACCCCCAGAAATTGATATCAATACCGGCATTGATCTTAGGTTGGATTGGTGTCGGTTCCTGGTTATGGCATGGAGTTGGATTTTTTCGAGTGTGCCGGTAGTGCTCTTTTGGTATCCTGGAACAGTTTAGGGATTACCGGCATTGTCGATAGTTGTTGTTCATGCCGGAAATGTATACTGGCATGATTTTTTTTCCAAATTACTATGCCATTTTTGGTCCCGGCATGGTGGGTATTACTTGAATCTGTGCTGGTATTAAGACTGGATGTGAATTAATTTCGTGTGTCTTTTGATATAGGGCTAAAGCCAAGGCAGCAACAAAGGAAAAACTAAAGATGCTATCATTAAGAGAAGAAGGAAGGATGATCTTGATACTCCTCGTCTCCGCTTCCTCGAGGGATAGATCAAGGTCGAAAAAAGCGTTCGGGGGCTAATACAAGAGGGATAATTTGGGAGAGTGGTGGTGACCGTAGTCGACTTTTAATTCGTGAACCTACTGGAACAGTTGAGGACGATGAGCATGATGAAGAGGAAAGTGAGGAGGAAGATGATGAGGTTCATCCAAGTCAATTAGCAAGCCAAAGAGAAGTTGGTGGGCCAAGTCAACAACCGAAAGAAGGGGAGTCCAAGGGCACATACAAAGTATAAGTTAAAGGTTCGCACCTTCCTCACATTGATGACATGATACCTGACCTTGAACGTGGTAGAATTTTGGGTGAAGCTCACGATCCGAGATATCTATTTGGCTACAAGCACTCGTGGGCTCGTATTATCTATCAAACCTATGTAAGAATTTTTTTTCTTGTGCATATGTATTCTTGTGTATTTATGTAAAATATTTTAATCCTATTATCTCCTAATTGTAGGATCATAAGAAGGTTGTGCGTCTTTGCCGAAACCAAGCCGCGGCTAATTGGGATTTGTCTAAGGAATGTGAAGAGGTCCAAACAATAGTAAGAGATTCTGGTCTATATGCTTTGTGTACATTTTTACCAAGGAATGAGGGGGTTTTATATAGATTGATGCTCCAACGGTCTTATTTTCAAAAAACTAGCCGTTTTTTTTTTTTGAAATTCACAGGTACCGACATAGTCGAAGAAACACAATCAATGCCGGTAGTCTTTGTCGGCGTTGTACGCTGTTGTTAAAGCGACGCAGGTACTATCTGCAGATTTGACCCAATCTCTGTATAATTGACTATTTAGTTGTGTTTCTTTATTTGTGTTTCTTTATTCCTGTATGTTTGGATTAACTCTTTAGTTGTGTTTCTTTATTCCTGTATGTTTTTTGGTAGGTACCGGCATGGTAACTTTATAATTGAACAACGCCAGTTTTAGTGCCGGCATGCTCGTTATTGATGGTTCCACGCCGGTACACAGTTCCGGCGTCGTTGTTAATTAATTTTCCATGCCGGTATTTGGTTTTGAAAGGCATTGCTTCCTGTATGTTTTTCATGCAATGCCGGCATGGTAACCTATGAATGAAACCATGCCGATAGAATATTCCGTAGTATATTCCTTGGTAGGTAAAAGTAACTTTTGTACCGGCATATATAGTTTTTTGGTTAAATACTATGCCGGATTGATATTCAAAATGGGGGATATCGGTCTGCCGGCATGGCCGTAGTACGAATACTATGCCGGTATGGGGACTACCGACATTGTATTCATACCACTACCATGCCGGCACCGAGGTTTTTCAGCTTAAAAAAATTGCGAGTTTAAAGAAAAAAATCGAATTTTCAACCTCCTAGCAGCTTTACCTGTGTATTGGGGATGCTTATATGTTGTGCAAGTTTACTTTCTTCTGTATGTTCTTCAAAAAATTCTCCATGCTCGTAAAAATTATCATTCAAGGGTGTTGGCTCAACAAAGAGTTTCAATTGTGAGTTGTTGTCATTAGCTTAAGATTGAAGATATGATCCTTATTGTAGTTGAGCAAAAGATTCAGCAGCAACAATTCTCTCTTCACAATTATCCTCCATTTTCACCAAAAAAGTTCCCTCCCAAAAAAAAATTCTCTCCTTCTACTCTCACCTCACTCACCCAGATACAAATGAAAACACACACTAATCTTTCATCAAATAATATCTTAAATTTTTTTCTAATTATAATTATACACTAAACCTGATTAGTGAGGGGTAGCTTAGGTATTAGGTAAAATACTTAGATAAGGGGTGACCCTGATTTGATATTTGGATCCAGTTTTTGTCATTTTCCTCTATCCCCAATTAGTTTCCATATCCCCCAATCGTGGGTTTTTTATAAAATATTTTTTGTATGTTTTTAGTAATTTACATGTAATTGGTTTCATGCATATGGTAGAACATTAGATATATAAAAACAAATTATCTTTTACGAATAATACACAAAAAAAAAGTTTGTTTCCACAATGCAAAATACTCCATATTCAAATTAGTATATTTGAAATGGTAATGCACACCCCAGATGATTAAGACCCTGAGATCTTCCATTATTAAATGAACTGGTTGGTCCTGACCGTTCAAGTGAATTCAATTTGGTGATATGTTGGCATATCTTACAGGTAATTATGAATGCGGGATTGCTATGGAGGGAGGAAATCTGTGATGTTATTTAAAAGAATTCCAACCATCGCAAGAATGGCATTCTATGAAAAACCTTTTTCTTCTTTTTTCACTCGATGCCTCCTGGAAAAAAAGCTGACAATTCCATGGATAATGTCAACAAATGAGTGCTACTACTACTAAATGAGGGTACCAATAATTTGCTTGGAAGGCTACCAATCCATTAGTGAGAAATCATTCGTCTATATGGATTTTACACAGTAGTTTAGTTATGTACAATAAAAGTTACTGCTATGTTATCAAGGAGATGTTCGTACTCTTAGACTATACAGAATCGTCTTCATCACCTCTGGCGATTTCAAGCCCTTCGGTTGCTACTTGCTAGAAGTTGTGTGATGAGCTTTTTCTTATCGTCCTTGCTTTTTCCCCATTAGATCCCTTTTCTAATTCTAAAACTAGTGTGACGTTTGCCCATGGAAACTTCACGCTTAGTTTCCTTTCGCAACAGGGACAGAGGCAAATTGAGACAAATGGGGTCTGCCGACCCCACTTGATTTTGTAACTTGACTAAATTAGGCTTGGTATTTTTGTAAAATTATGTGTCTGGTAGGGGCAAATATGTATGATAAAATTAAACTCTACCTAATGGGGGCAAAATTATAAACTAAATCGAAAAAAAAAAGGCATCAAATACATGCATAAATATGAAAAACAATGTAAATTACTTTCTTTATTTTAATTAAAATATTTTATAACATAGATCTTTACTTAAAAACCGATACAAAATCAATTACAATGTGAAAAAAAATTGTGCGGCCTTCGACCGCCTACAGACTGATATGGCCAAACTTTACTATGTGAATTTGCCCCCACTGGAGAAAATGTCTAGCTCCGTCACTGTTTCGCAAACACTTTATATACTCACACAACTTGATCCGGTGCGGTTCACCAGGTAAAAATATCATTTTTCTTCCATGCGAGATTCGTCACTTATCAATTTTTTCTATTGCGCTATAGAAGTTGGTAAGATTATATTTATCACTATGAGGTTTAGGAGAGCAAACGGATGTAATGAAAAGAATGTTTAAAAGTGAAGAAGGAAAATTAAGAGGTTTAGAGTAAACTAACCGAATCTTCATTAAGACCGCAAGACTACTACCCTTTGGGAAAGTAAACAAAATGAGAAAACTATGACCACTGAATTAAAGAAGTGAAATCGTGTCGAAGCTGATTACAATTTTTAACCAAACTCTAGTAGGATTTATTTTTTCGAAGCAAACTCTAGTATGATGATGTGTCTTTTTCTGGTATTCTTAATGATTGTCGGTATCTAATGTCAATAACAAAGTTACTGATATTCTAAGTGATTAGTGTTGCGGTATTTATCGTTTTCTAAGAAATTATGCTTTTAAATTAAATGGTTTTAGTTTCTTCACCGATATACTAAGTGACTAGTGCTGCGGTACTTATAGTTTTCTAAGAAATTAGGCTTTTAAATTAAATGGTTTTAGTTTCTTTTTAAAAAAAGAAGAAATGGTGAGAAACGATGCAACTTTTGTTTCATTATCATTGGATAAATGGCCTGCAAGTAGATAACTATATTTTACAAGGCTGCTAAATGGGGTGCCAGGATTAGTGGGGTGTATCAAAATTATAATAAGACAAAATAGTTTTTATATAGGACAAAACAATTTTTGCCTTGGATTGATACACCCCCACCAATCCTGACACCCCCATTAGCAATCTTGATATTTTGTTTGTTCGCTTTGAGAAGTCTTTGAGATGTGCTACGACAATTTGACCTTTTTTCGTGATAGGCCTCAGTTGTGTTTCAAAATATTATGTTTAAGGTTAAATAATGTTTCAATATTTAAGAGAAAATGGGTCATTTGTCCAAAAAAATTTAAAACACGGTTCAAATGGACGGGTAAAAAAAAGTACGGGTGAAATAGCCAAAAAAAAATAGCAAGGATGAAGGCGGATTCATCTGGCATACTTCAAAAAATAGCAAGGATGAAACCTGGATGCATCTGTGTAAAATAAAAATAAGAAAAAAATATTTGAAAATGGACGAGGATGAAACCGGTTACACATCCGCCTATTTTAAATTTTTGTCCATTTAAACAGTATCTTTTTAATTTTTGGCTATTTAAACAGCATCAAAACCTAAGTGTCTTTTTCACCCAGAAATTGTTGATTTTGGTATTTTTGACCAATTTTGTGAATATTTAATCCCAATAGTCTTAATTACCTAGCTTACATGTAAAGTCCTAAACTCCCATTAGTCCCATCGGACTCATCTCAGCCAACGAATACTACCCCAACAACGGCGAAAGCGACATCTTTTTCCCTATCAACAATTTCTCTGATATGTCCATCATTTTATGAGCGAGTCTGGATTAGCCTTGTAGAAATTCCCCGACAATGAGTACTAATATTTTGTGATGGTAGATGTCATCTAATCGGATAGTTGGACAATTTCATCAGAAACTCATTCTTTCTTTGAAAACCCATGCACTTGAGAGTCACACAAGCCAATCAGATTAGGCGCCTTCCATCTTTTGTTTCATGACTTGTCTATATATGAATTGTGTTAGAGGTTTTTTTTTTTTTTTTTTTTTTAACTAGAAGAAAAGTTTTATTATTTATACAAAAGGATATTCACAGGAGGTAGATTACGCAGAGAAGGAGGTAGATTACGCAGAGAAGGGGAGAAAGAAGGAGAGGAAGACACAAAAGAAAAGAAAAGAAAAGAAAAGAAAAAACAGCTACAACAATTTACAGTGTATTAGAGTTGTTGTTTAGAGTGAGACTATGCACAATCAGTTGAGAAAAAATATGATTAAAGGAAATGTATATTTTAAAACCAAAATATGAAATTGAGATACCGGAGAAAACTTAAAAAGTGTTGAAATTATTGGAGCCAGCCAAGTATAATATAATAGGTTGATACAAGCAAAAAATATTAAATCAGTTGTTGAATTTTCTCAAGTTCCCAACTGAATATTATCTTTGATACCATAAAAGTAAAGTTGAATATCAGAGAGAGTCTGTTAACGTGATTTTATTTCTTTGCTAGAAAAAAAGATTTTATCAGTGGTAAAGTTATAGATGATGATACTAGTGACCTGAATTCGAAACTTGTTAACATCAAATTCTTTACCGATAAAAAAGAAAAGAAAAGGTGTGTTAATGTGATTTTATTTCCTTTGCTAGAAAACAAGATTTTACACTAACTAGTTGCAATGCGGAGCAAAAACAACACGCTGCTGAAGTGCCAAGAACCATCCACCTTTTAATCAGTCCCAATTGAAAATCCCTCAAATTTGAGTTGAGACCCTTTGGATTAGTCCACGAATAATTATAATTGCTAATTAACTAGTTTTGAGGATAATTTAATTTCATTCGCTGGTAGTTTAGAACTCTTCATTTCCCTAGTGATTTGCATTCTTGTACAAGGGCTAACTCAACTCATTGGTAGTTGGTGCCAACGTTTAAGACTAAATTTACCAATAGCCTCTGTAGATTGCCAAGTGGTGCTGATAAGGAAATGACTGAGGTAGCACATTTGTAGCCAATAAATAAAGTGAAAAACAGATTTTGGTTGGCTGGTATACATTATTGGCTTTAGAACAACCATGACAATTCATTCTAGCCCAGCACTAGTTCCATTACGATGTGGATAGTATACTACATGTTTTTGGTTAATTGGTATACATTATTGGCTTCGAATAAACACCTAATTAATGGATGAATTTCATGAAGGTGTCGTTCATCCCTAATGACGCCAAGTTAATTATTGACATTTTGTTATGTTGACTTATTTCCAAAACAACACATATAATATCTAAATATTTGAAAATATTTATATTGGAAAACATAAAATAAATGTGCCCGGCACAGCACGTCTAAATCTCTGGCATATCACATCACGATACAAAACACGCTAAACACATGATTTCATGGGGTGGACTGTGCTGGGTCGGCATGTTTTACACCTCTATGACGAATGTCTCATCCTAACACAAAACTTTGTATTTCATTTTCCTTTCATGACAAGCTCATATAAGTAGTTTACGAGAGTAGTTGAGAATCAAGACTATAAAGTGAGTTTGAGAAAGAGAAAAAAAGGAATACTGGTCTCACCAGAACACTTACCAGAGAATAGCTACTAGAATCCCTGTTAATATTGTTAGACAAGTTGATGTTAACCACAATTCGTATATTACATTTGCTTATATGTCAGCTTTAACGGGAATCTTTTGGTCTCAGCGGTGTAAGTGTGGTTGTTTCGAGGACATCCGGAGACATGATTAGAAGAAGAACTAGAGGAGTTAAAGCCCAAAGCAAAGAGGAAGGGGATCATAGCGACACATGATGCACTCCGGTGGCTTCTATTTTAAATTGCAGATTTTTCAACCTTTTAGGTGACAACAAGAACCTTAACATAACTCGCAAGGTGTCCAACGAAAGACGACATGGAAGACAAATCATATTGTAGACAATCTGTTGGCTTCTTTACTTCTTTTTGAAAAAGGTTTATTATAAGGACTTACAGTCCAAAAACTTCCCCGACCTTCGGCAGCTTATTTTAATAGGAGGTAAAAATCAAAGTCCTCAAACATGGGAAGCACAAAACATCTGTTTAATTTGTTCCAGGCAGTAATCTTTCTTTTCTTTTTATTAAAAAAAAAAGAAAAAAAAAAAAAAAAGTGTAATGAAATTGTGTGCTTTAAATACCTGGATTGATTGGGGGCCAGACCTTTTAATTGGGGGCCATGATATTTTATTTCCACCCCAAATTTTTGAGGGGCGTATTTATCCGATATTGAAAAGACTGTTTTGCCCTTTACTAAACACAAATCTTAAAAACAGTTAACACTAATTTGAAATCATAATTAGGCCCCCATTTAATTTACCTAAACTAAAAAAAAAAAATCAGTTTCTTTTTTCTTCTTCTCTTCTTCTTCTCCTCTTCCTCTCCTCTTCCTCTCACAACCACCATTAACGACCCCAAAGCGATTTTTTTCTTCGACCGATTCATCGTCGATGTTAGAAGATAATCGGCGATTACCTTCTTCTTCAAACATGGCGCGTACAAAACAGACCGCTCGCAAAGAACGTCAAATCCCCGATCTCCTCGGCGAGTCAAAGGAAAGGTAATCGTGGGAAGAACCCCAAAACCCCAAAAATCGAAACCAAAAGAAGATATGGGTCCAATTAGAAGGTATGTGAAGTTAAACCCACCTTCTATGCGTTTTTGTTGTGTTTTGATTGCGAATTTGAGTACAGTAAGCGAAATTTAGCGGTTTCGAGTTAAAGGGTGGGTGTGATGCATTTGGATACCCCTAACGACTTTTCATTTGCATGTTTATTTTATGAAAAATCGTTAGCCTATTAGGTTGAAGGTGACGACCCTTATTACGCTACTTGGTGAATTTTGCCTAGAATAAGTCGTTAATCTTTTATGTTGCGAGATGAGCGACTCTTTTTTCTTGACCACTTATTTATTAAGCTAACGACTCTAGATGGAACTCGAACAGCCCTCTGTTCCAAAAATTGATAGAAGTCGTCATCTCATTTCCCCCGAGTCGTCACTTAGGTATGTGCCCTAAGTCGTCAACCCAAATCGTAGGATCGTTCAGTCTTTTTGACGACCCTTTGTTATTTGAGGTCGTCAACATATTACTTTGAGTCGTCACAATGATGCTTAGAGGGTCGGTTGTGTTTTAGATTATCGTATTGACGACTCTTGATCGATAACCATAAAGTTGATGTCTTGTTGGGTTATTTTTTGTTTTTTGTTTGAAACCTAATGCAGAACCAAAGGCAAGGTTCCAATGACGATAACTCCACCTTCAAACCTCCACGCCACGATAAATTCTTACTTGCTGGTCCATTACGGTAAGAAGCCCTAGTGAGGTATCATTTTCTATCCAGAACCAAGAGACAAAGGTGATGAGTTGTCGGATTCATCGAATCGGACTCACATGTTATTTCCGCTAGCGGTAGTGGTGAAGAAGAAGAAATCCAACAAGAGGAGATACAAGAAGATCCTCTAAAATGTACGAGGTGAAGAGGATGTAGAGAGTGACAATGATGATGAAGGTAATGTTAGTGGTGATGATTACGATGATGGTAATGGTGATGATGATGAGCGGGGAAGGGGATGGAGGTAATAATGGTGGTCATGAGGAGGAAGAGGATGAAGGGGATGATGGTGGTGGTAAGGATGATGAAGAGGATGATGGTAAACAAGATGTAGAAGGCTGAAGAACGAGGATGCAAAAAGAAGCCGTTAAAGAGGGTTAAGAAGGATGGAGCGATATTGCACCCCGGCGCGAGACACGTTCCGCGCCTCGTTTGATGTTGGAGCCTCTTCGAAATGGTAAACCAAGAGGAGAACCTAGAGATGGGGGCAAAGTTCTATTTGGATATCTTTGGATCGTGGGCTCATACCATCTATGAGACAATCGTAAGAATCCCAACTTTGCTTGCTATATGATTAGTTTGTTGATATTACTTTTGTAATATGTTTTTTAATACTTATTTGTTTATTTTTTGCGGGATCATAAGAATGCCGCACGTCTCTTGGGCACCAATCTTCTTTTAAGAAAATGGAGTTGTGGCCGCTAGAAGGTGAATGTGCAAGGGTTAAAGAATATGTTGAAAACTCTGGTTTGTACAATGCCGTTGTGAACTCGTGATTGCGTATGACAAGGTCGTGAGTATCTAGTTTTACTGTGTGAAAGGTATTACGTTTGAAGTCGACACATTCCAACTTCCTTTTGGCGAGATGGCATTGACTCACGATGATGCGAAACCGTGAGATATTAGGGGTGCGAGTCGAAGGTAATTCAACCGGTGAGAATTTCAAGAGAAGGCCTAGTTGGGATGAAATTTATACATGGACCAAGAACTTGTTTGGGTGGGATAAAGAGAAGGCGATGGGCTTTTCGTCTTTGGGAGCTAAGTACCAGAAGAAAGAGTTCAAGCTTGTGGACATTAGGCGGATGTTTGCTGGTACCGCGAGAGAAGGAAAATAACGGAGGTCTCTACGATATGGAATGTCGTTATGCGGCGGCGGCTATTTGTTGTACGTCCTTGCATCGGTTGTATTTCCAGAATTGACAAAGGTAACGGGTGAGCGCCAACCTTCTTGAGCTTTTGGACCCCTTAGAAGATGTGAACAAGTACTCTTGGGGGTGCCATAGTTGCACATACGAATGGTCGGCTTTCCCGGGGATCTCGCGAACGAACTTCTCAAATTAATGGGAATTTGGCTCTAATCCGGGTATTTGGATTGATGAAAGTTGTCTTCTTTTAGTATGTTTTTTTCCTTCGATATATTTTTATGTTTATTTGATTGTTTAAAATAGGTGTGGATTTATGATCATTTCCCCTCTTTGTTCAAAGACAATGAAGATGTGAAAATCAACTCAAATTGGAGCCAGGTAGTCAACGGGGAACCCGTTGGGTGTAGTCCGTTCTCGGGATAGGGAACAAACTGATGCCTTGATAGAAATGCGTAAAAAACTTGACAACATCACGGCGGAGGAGGTAATCTTTAGTCCTTACAAGGATGCTAGAGTTGGCGTGATGGAAGATGTCGTGTATTACCATGGCCCTTTGTTTCACCCCAACGGTTTTTGATGTACAATCCTTTGAGAATCATGCGTCAACTTGGGTTTGTTCAAGATTCACCCGATGAAGACGATGTACCTCCGTTCAAGCACAATTTGAACAAATGTGAGGCCGGCAAAAGGCTGAAATAAAAGTGGTTTCTGAACCTGCAAGCTGATGTCAAGCATTGGAATAATAGACATTCTAACCTCGTAGACATCACATTTTGGGTGCATGTGGATAAAGGTTACGAGGCAACAACGGATTACTATCAATGGTACGAAGGCTTCTCCCATGGTAGGGTAATACGGATCGATCGGGTTACGGGTAGGAGGACCAGCGGAGCATCACATCTTCTTCTCAAGGTGACGGTAGAGATGATACTACCATTCTTAAACTAGTGGTGAGTATTTATTTGTGTAATTGTGTTATTCATTTACATACAAATATACGTCGAGTTCATTAGAATTGTTTTTTAATGTATATATATAGAGGGAACGAATGAAGCTTTTTGTCAAGGCTTTTTGTTGCTCGGGTGACAAAGGGAAGTGATTGAGCTGCGAAGCAACGTCTCGGTTGATTGTTGCACGCACATTGAAAATCCCAATGCAAAGAAGATGTTTCTTGAGCTGGCCAAGGAAGGTAAGAGGACCCGGAAAACACGTAGCCGAGCACAACAAGGTGGTGAACGAGGGGCAAAGTAGCCAACATCATGATGAACAAGGTAGGAGAAGATGGTGGTTCCCCAGTAGGTGAAACTCGGGGTCCTCCTCTAAGAAAAGCTAGGAAAGTTTCCCGGTCGGGGGAAGTAAGGAGTAGGTCGAGGTCGAGATGGTGGTCTTTACTCAAGGAGATGTTACCGTCTCGTGAGATGTTACTTTATAACTTGAACTTATGTGTTTGTTGAAACTACTTATGTGTTTGGTTTTGGTGGTTTGTTCATACTACTTTGTTTTAAGAAGGATGTTTACTAGTATGTTTGTTAGAATAATGTAGTACTCTAATGCGAGACAAGATTATATCTTTGTGATAGAGTTAGGGTCGTTATCTATAGTGCAGCAGCGATTATAACGACTCTATTTGTGATACACATAGTCGTTATGTGTTTTGATTAAAGTCTAACGACTCAAGGAAATGAAGGCGATGTTTTTTCCCCCTGAAGTCGTTATTTAGTATATGGAAACTAATGACGACTCTAGGACGAGAAAACATCCAGGAGATGAACCATATTTTCTATGCGTAGAGTCGTTATTAAGTATATGGAAACTAATGACGACTCTAGCATAGAAAACATCCGGAGATGAACCATATTTTCTATGCGTAGAGTCGTTATTAAGTATATGGAAACTAATGGCGACTCTAGCATAGAAAACATCCGGGGAGATGAACCATATTTTCTATGCGTAAAGTCGTTATTAAGTATATGGAAACTAATGACGACTCTAGCATAGAAAACATCCAGGAGATGAACCATATTTTCAATGCGTAGAGTCGTTAGCGGTATCAAATGGCAGTTAACGACTGTTACATGTGTATTAAATCCGGAAAATACATCTTGCTCGTTGCTTTTATATGGGATATATTGACGACTGTTACAACCAGGAGAAAGTTAATATGGGTATTCTTGAATTTGACACATCAAATGTTCGTCAATGAACCTTCGCGCTCGACGATACAACGTTGTATATTCTTTGTGGTGAATGAACTTAGTATCCCCATTACGTATTGTCCATAACCCATTGAAACGTTCCAGCTGAAATTAAACGAGGAATGTTATATGTTAGTAACGTTGAAGGATGAGGAAAGTATAAATATTAACGAATTACTCACTTTTTCCTTAAGAGGAGCTCGTGGATGATGGTCGTACACCATATTTCTAACTTTTACATACTCTCTCATTGCACTTTTAATGTAGTTGAATCGAAATGCCAAGTCTCTCCATTTTCGGTTATTAGGATTCGCTGATACGCCCGTAGAAAGAACTCCTTAACTCTCTTCCAAAACATTGAATAGATTTCATTTGGACGTTCACGAAAGGTACTAGCAAGCGATTTAACGAGACACAAATCTTCATACGGTTCCCATTCGGCCATTGCAATTGAAAGATTACGTAGTTTGGTGGAAAAACGAATGGTTTTGGGCTATTTTCTCTAGAGGATGGGGTGGTATTATATAGAAGAAAATCCCAACGGTCGTTTTTGAAAATCTGGCAACGGGGTCGTTAACTAAGTTATCTAAGGTGTTGACGACTCAAGAGCAAGTTGTTCCAAAATAAGTCATATGACGACTTAGGTATATAAATCCTTTGCATTAACAAACCGAGATAACGACGGTTCATTAAAATAAATTGAATCTCGATTGAAAGGAAACTTGGAATTGTAGCATATTAAATATTAATTAGAAGGTGGATATTCCTTTGAACACATTACTTGTTGTTCATTTTTAAGTGCGAGATTCAACTAGCATGGCGGCTTCAATGTGATAAAAAGGCTCTCCTCTCCATTTGGTATATGCGGCTGAGCAGCACACCTATCCCCTTTGTGCCTCGCGAGAAACTCGTTGTACTTGGTGCACCATTTCATAACAAGAATCGTCCTATGACTAATGTGGGACGGCAAGTAAGGATATCGTAGTTTGTTGTTGTTATTAAAGAAAGGACCGAACCAACTTGGCTCCAAAATATACTATCACGTTCATGTTCTTCGTGGAGATCCTTGACAATGTAATAATTTTTAACCCATTCGGTCTCTTCCTCGACTTGCTTGAATCTTTCACGGAGTTGGGATTGTTCTTGGTCTCGTCGTATGGCCTCGCGCAACTCTTCTTCTTCCTTCGTAGGATATGGCGCATGTTTTTAGTAGGTCGCATGTTTTTTGCGTATCTCTTCTTCCATTGCCAATATTGATTTGGTTGGTCGCTTGCATCTTCTAAGTATGTTATCAATTGAATTGGGGGTTGATGAAGGATTTGCCATTATTGAGGTGGTTTTCAATTGAATTTGCTCACGGGAAGTGTTCCTCTATATATACAATAATTACCAACGGCTATTTTTTTGGGGAAAAAGTGTATACAAAAAAAGCCGTTGGGGGTTTTCTTATAGAGTCGTCAATGTATACACTATATTGATGACGACTCTAAGGCGTATTACTAAAGTCGTTGCTTTGTATGTATATATGCTTCACGACTCTTAGTATATAAACATTCGAGGAGACCATCAAATTTTTATGGTTAGTGTCGTTAATGTTTATGCTTGAGATGACGACTCTTAGTTGGAAAACATCCAGGAGGCTTGTCAAATTTTAACATTAGTAAATCGTCAATGTTTATGTATATATAGATAGCTTAGTTGTATTGTTGCAAAACATTCTAAGGTATGAGTCGTTAACTTGGATGTTTATATGTATAACGACCTTTAAGCGTAAAAACATCCGGAGACTAGCAATTTTTACGGTTAGGGTCGTTAAGGTGTGTGTATATATTGCTTGGCGACTACGTAACATAATTCAAATTAACATAATCCAACTAGGATAAAAGGATAAAAACGCATTGTATTGATTAAGCATTCTTCGAAATACAAATATCTGGGTAGAAGATACAACCATTATAAAAAAAGTATGCTTCAAAATGCAATGCATTGTTTAGAATAAACATCTTCTCTCACGATTCATTTCCCAAGTCTAAGTGCAGGGGTTGGGTCCATAGCATTCCAAATGTTCATTCCATACTCATCTTGGTTTGTCCACTCCTTGGTGTACTCTCCCCAATCACCATACACCCGTAGTAGAGGACATTCTTGGAAATCTTCAAGCCTATGTAATGGTTATCATTGACATGTGCCATTACAATTCTTCTTTTCTTTATCTCCGTCTCGCACCTAGTTTTGGAAGGTACGTACATACAAGAGGCTCCGGGAAGCCTTGGCTGAATACAATTACTACACAAGTGAATGTGTCCGAAAAGTTGGCCACCAAAAGGCATTTGCATCCAAAACTTATACTTAGGCCTTCTTGGACCCCTTCCTCCATTTCACGTTTGAAACCAACTCCTAAACTTCAATTCCCTCTCTTTTTGGTCTCCTTCCATGAGCATTTTCAAATATAGTTGTTTGTCTGAACTAGATTTTACGCCATTTTTTTCTTGCATATTCGATTTGGGTGAGCTTAAGTTCGTCGGCCTCGTCGAAATGCCCTAATTGTTCCGTTGCAACATGGTAACCACAATTTCCATCGCCGTCGACGTCGTCGGTGGATAGAAGGTGATCCAAGATGACGTGAGGAAGTTGGTCAGTATACTCTTTATACAAAGTGTAAGCAACACGATGTGGTCTTCCTTGGGAATCTCTAGGGGTGCGCGGATTACCTTTTATTCCTCGTATCGTCACCATTCCGCTCGTTTGGCTTTCTTGGTCACCGACCACATGGTCTACAACATCCATGTCTTCCTTTGGCGGCCCCCTTGCCTTGGGTACGAAAAGAGTTCTCATACTCCGTATATTCACTTTGGACATGCGATGGCGTGACAGTCGCTTTTGCAACTCTTTGCCGCTTTCACGGTTTCTCTAAAAGACTTTTTAGTTGTGGGTCTACCGTTGGTTTTTGTTTGTTTGGCTCTTCTTCTACTCCCAAGCTCTTACAGGCGGCCGGCCACAAATTAGAAACCGATGTCATCTTCTGCAGAATTCGTTTTTCGATATTTCTCATTGATATACTTGCCAATCTCAAGGTCTCCAAATTGTTCATCAGCGGCTCCTGTGGGATTTGGGATGAACCCAAGTTGCTTCCAAAAAGGATCGATATCTTCAATGGGAATGAGCCCCTTGTACCCACCAGAGCTTATGTTTACACGGGAGGCCAAGCCACGTCTCAGTTGTACAATTACATTTAATGACTTTTCCATCGGAAGATTTCGCTCGAAATTTGTTAAGTTCAGTCATCATATGCTTTATTGCCCACCATGATACTTGGTGCGAAACCCCACGTAGCAATTCTTTGTCTTCCATGTATTGCTTCAAAAAACGGTCCTTACTATACTCCATCTGAGTCACTATCTTGCTTAGGTCATCCTCGGCGTGCTCGTGAATAGCTTCTGTCACAGTAACTACCCCACCGAGTGTTCTCTTGAAGAATTTTTTTCAAACGTCCATGGGGCCCATTACGCAATACTCGTGGACTCATTTTTGTAGTGCTTGAACTTATTGGTCCATGCATAAACAAACTTTTCCTTCAAGGATTCAACCATGTATCTAGGCAATAATCGACAACCTTCTTATGATCGTACTCCAATCATCAATAAACTTTTGAAGATTTGCATAGTACTTTACTTGGTCTTGAATGAGCCAAATGGTCCCAGATCTTTGCAGAAATCCTCCCATAGATCACCATCTTGACATATTTTCCTTTTCTTTCATTTTCTCTTGGCTTTCTCTTTTTTTGAAAGTTTACTTAGGCGGCTCGTCTCTTCCTCCTTGGAACGTTGATTACCCTTTGCAGGCTTGATCTTTTGAATCGATTCTTGCAATTAGAAAAAATATTCATTTGGATGTGCCACGTACAAAGAAAATGTTGAGCATGTGGAAAAACTTGTGACGGCACTCCGGATTGCAAAATCCCTATCAGTAATTATAACCCGCGGTGTGCCTTCGCCTCGGTAAATCAACCGAACTTGTTCCAAAGCCCAAACATATTCCTCTATTTCTTCCTTTTCCATAAAGCACCATGCCACGGTGAATGATTGCTTATCAGAAGTATGACTAACCACGTTCAACAACGGCATGTTATACTTGTTGGTCTTATAGGTGCAATCTATGAACAAGACACAGTAAAAACTCTTGAGCCAAATCCACCATCCTAGGATGGGCAAGAAAAATGTGTGTCACTTTGTGCTTAGGACCCACCCTTGTTTGCATGGCGTAGTTAAGTTTTTACGCAACCACTCGATTGTTGCATAATTAATCTACCATCCCATTCGAGTTCTCACGATCGTTGCTTTGGCAGCGTAGATGGTGGAAATAATAGACAAGTTTGTCTTATCTTCGGCTCTTATTGCATTTAGGATGCGAAGGGGCCTACATCGCTTCATCTGTCGTACCTTTTCCATTTGATGTGGTTTCAATCGGCATATCTTTGGGTGCCCTAAAAGAGTGCTAGGTGGAGGATGGTTGTGACGACCATCAGGAATACTATACAACCTCCATAGATTAGTTTCGGGATGCCTTTTGAAAACAATCTGAAGGGGCATTGTATCTTCTTGGTCGTTTTGTAGACCCTCGTCGTCTTCTTCTCATACTTGTAGTTCTTCCCTTTGTGACTTTCTTCCTTATCCCCGCTCTCTCGCATACCATCTCCATTTGCTTATAATCAACGTGTTTGCTTTGAACAACTACGCACATCTTCTCTTTTGCCTTGGAAATAATCCATTCCTTGACATCAGCCTTTGTCTCCACGTCTACATCAAAACCAATGTCACGTTCATGATGCAACACTAATTAAACAATTTTCATAAAGATATACATCGATTCAAACATTAAAAACGTACCAAATCGGTCATATAGTGTTGGGAGGTATCAGGACCGATAATGGAGACGGGTTCGGAGTTGAGAGCTCGCCCGTACAACCCGGCTACATAGAAAAGAAAAACATATCATTCAGCGGTCGTTAATATAAAGAGATGTTAAAATGGCGACCTAAAAGTCGTCATCTTTATTTCTGAGTTGACGACACTAACGATCGTCAACATTATTTTTGCGAACGGCTGACCCATTCCTCGACAAATGACGACCCTCTTTATATCTGGACGACTCTACATTCCCAAATATAAACCATTACGCCGAGTATCCACCTTGGGTCGTTCTTTGTTTATATATATCCCTTGACGACTCTAGGACAGAACTAAGTGTAGAGAATTTGAAAACCAACGGTAACTTTGACTAGTAGGAGCAATTATTGCAGAAGTAACCGTTTTTTTTTAAAAAATCTAGCCGTTGGGTACTTTTATGCTATAAATAGAGACCAATCTCTACCAAACTTATTCACCCATCACTTTCAATCTTCCTAAATCAGTTACTCATCACTTTGAATCACCAAAAATGGCTACAACTCCGTTCAATGATCTAGAAGATGTTGCTATTGTCAGGGCACACACCACTCTCACAAAGCACTCCGTTGAGGAAGCGCAATGGGTGACCAGTAACGAAGACCCAACAAGAGGGCCTTACTTTGGGGATGATCAAAACACCATTGCTTGGTGGAAACGGATGTTTAAGGTTTTTAAAGCACTAAGCGGAAATCGTTATAGGAGGACGCTCCAGCAAATAAGGGAAAGGTATGCATATTTATACAATGAATGCGTCTTTTGTTGAGAAAGCAATTGAAAGCTCGTAAGGGCCATTATGCCAAACGAAGACCGAATGAATAGAGTAAGTTTGTGAATCAATAGGCCTCTCATCAAAAAATATTTATTTGGTTATGATTATTCAACAACGCTTAACTTATTTGAAAAATTGTTTTCCAGAGTATACTTTGGGTCGGGCCAATACATTTTAATTAAGGTACGGGCATGAGTTTCTGCACGAGGACTGCTACACTCTCTTGGAGGAAGTTGAATGGCAATTCGCCCAATATAATTAAACTCGTATAGATTTTCTATGGCAATAATCTTTCTTTTCTTTTTATAAAAAAAAAAGAAAAAAAGTGTAATGAAATTGTGTGCTTTAAATAGAAGGGTGAAAATCAAGATTTTGGAGAACTAATAAAAAGTGCTCAAAACTTTGGTACCGACTACGGAGCATGACAAAATGAGCTATAACATATATAATGAAGACAAATTGTGGACAGTTTTTTAGTTAAATAACCTTTAGATTTGAATTCTCGGATCCATGAAGTCTCTAATTAGGCTGCTGATACTTTTATTTTTACCGTCTTATACCAAAAAAAATATACCAACTGTCGGACAAGATTAGGAATGTAACCTCAAATATGAGTTGTACAATGAGAGTTATACACACTACGCTATAGCAACTTTCAATCTTGTGCATTCCTACCTTGAAACCACCAATAGAACGATGGGTGGCTGGGGTGCTCCCATTTATCCCCAAATTCCTAATATATATAGTACATAAAAAACTTTTCTTAACCCATTCTAGTATTTTAGTTCTCTCAGCTTTTCTTCAGTAGCTGCTTCAAACTGTATCCTACTAAGAAATTTAGAACTCAATCCTAAATTTAATTTCAATATAAAGTTTGGCTATTTTCGGGATGGGACTCAATTGTGCTTCAAGCCGACATCCAAACCAACCAAATTATTATTGGGATTTTTTATAAAGTACCCTTATATTTCACTTTACACTAAAAATGTGTCCTTGTTTTTTTTTTTTAATTTGTTAAAGTACCCCGTTTTATTCAAGAGGCAAATTCCATCTAGTTAAGTGCTAGGTGGCGTTATCTTTCCTATAAAAGTCTTATTTACCCACGAACTATATCTTCTTGGTGGGGAGGGTAAATGATCGACAATCTGAAAATGGTGTAACGATCTGAGCAGGATCGACGCGAGAAAGTGTTGTCACGATCACGAATTGGGCTCGACGAACCTTTAAAATGTTGTAGAAGGTCGATTTTCCACCAACCAAAAACCCCAAAAAACTTGAAATGATGAACCCTTTTGGGGAAATGATATAACAAACCGAGAAGCGGTTATGCGATCGAGTAGGACTAGGCGACACGAAAAATGATGTAGAAAATCGATGTGGCAATAGGTAAAGGGCAAATATGTAAAATAAATTAATTACTTTTAACTAACACTAGATGGCAGGGCCGGCCATGAGGCAAAGTTAGCAAAGTTTGACTTTGGGGCAGCACCGGCAGGGGGCAACAAAAAAAAAACAATCTTATAAGATGTCTTATGTCAAAGAAAAAGTAAGAAGGTCTGCATCGTGATTAAATATATATTTTTTTTTCCCGAGAATGGGCGCAAGGCCCATCTTGAGGACTTTTTAAAGAGCATCTCAGTCCACGCTAAGGTGTGGAAGCTCGCTCTACCAGCTATTCGCCCCCCATGTTTAACGGCGGGGGGAGGCGCCTTGCTGGCGGCATACTCGGCCCAATCCCAGGCCGGTGCGGCGTTGCGGTCTCGGACCGAATCGGGTCGTGAACGAGTTAACATCAAAAATCATAAACGTTTCCTCTCTCGATTTTTTTTTTTTTTGCTCTGTCAACACTCTTTTCCCCCTTTCTTTCACAACTCAAAATAGGAATCATAATGGCAAAATATAGATCAAAAATTAGTTGTTGTCGCTGATATAAGGAGTGAAGGGAGATGATTGGAAGTGGTTTAAGTTCTTTGTTAGAAAAGGTTTTCAAAAAAGTGAAATTTAAGTTGGATCTTGAATAATCTTTGCGACTAATGATGTGGTTTTGAAAGTTGATTTATGATTAAAACAATGGGTTTATATCGAATTTGTGTTCTGCAGGGAAGGACTTCATTTAGGTAGTCTCCAAAGTGCAGCCGTCACCTAACCCTCATCAGTTACAAGATACACATTTAGTGCTTGACAAAATGCCAGAACCACCATGTTAGTACGAAAATGTAAAATCTGGTTTGTACAGGTAAGTAATTTATAACTTTATATTTCTTAGAAAACACCTTCATAGTGTGCTTTTAGCATTAACGATGTACAACCACTAGAAAGAATGGGCATATATGCCCGTGGATAACCATTGTTTTAGAAACCTATTATAGGGGCTCCAAACATTCAGGGACGGTATTAGGGGTGGCTTACCCAGGCTGAAGCCCACCCCAAAATTTCTAAAATGATGTTTTGTTAGTGTAATTTTTAACATTTGTAAAATTTGTGATTGTAAATTTTAATTAGCCCATTAATTGTTAAGATATGATTACTGCGTGGAAAAAATCGAGAAGATTTTGGAACCACATCACTTATGGATTAATTTTGAATAGCATCTCAATAGTTCAAAGGCTATAGGGAAAAATAAGTATTCATGATGTTTCTTAAAATCGGGTATTGGATGGGCTCACTGTTACGTGTCGGTTTGATAAAATAAAGCGTGTGTCAAATGGGGGTGTCTTGTCCTTAACTAAGCAAGCGTTTGTCCACCTTTAAAAAAGGAAAAAAAACAAGTGTTTGTCCAAAAATTCATTTTTCTTCTACGAAGTGACTACAATTTTATGTATATTTATGTATAATCTAAAAATGCAGTGTATTCGTGAGACAAAAATACAATATGTCATGACTTATTATGCGTATATGTACAAACTCCAAATATTTTTGCATCCCTATAATAACCTTTAAAACTAATATTAGTTACAAGGTTAAAAAATTTGATTCAAAGCTTTATGCTCCAAGGAAAAGAGATCGTGTGGCATACCCATACTCAGCTTTAAGTATATATTACCGCAGTTGTCATTCTTTCAGTTGAGATATATTAAGTTGAGAGTTCGAGAAAAAAAAATCAACCCACCCAAACATAAATTCCTGGATCCGTCGCTGAAACATTGGGTTTTGAGGGTTCACAAGATGACAAAATTAGGTTATGAAATAGTATCTAACAAAACCCCATATCCAATTATCTTTTGTAATGGCTAAAATATCCTCCATAAATTATAAAATTAAATTTATTATCTTCTCATTATCTTTCATTCATAAATCATGATAAAGATGATGATCATATACAAAAAAAACTAAATCTATTATCTTCTCCTTCTATTTTTATTCATAAATCATGATGAAGATGATGATCATAAAAAAACTTATTATTCTTCTTTTTCTCTTCTTCTTCTCCGTCGTAATAAAGATGGCGATCATAAAAATAAAAAACTAAGAAAAGCCATCACTTATTTTTCCAGTACTGTCTACGGTTGGGAAAATTCATACTTCCCAACCGTAGGCAGAAATGTCTACGGTTGGGAAAATTCATATTTCCTAACCGTAGACTTCCTACGGTTGGAAAAATTCATACTTCCTAACCGTAGACTGCCTACGGTTGGGAAAATTCATACTTCCCAACCGTAGGCAGAAATGTCTACAGTTAGGAAAATTCATACTTCCAAACCGTAGGCAGTCTACGGTTGGGAAAATTCATATTTCCCAATCGTAGACATTTGTGAAACTGTTTTTTCAAAAACCTAATTCGATCGAGTCCGCTTATCCATGCATTAAAACCAATAAAATAAGATGGGTTTTTGATTTTTACCTTATTGAAGTCATTGCGGGTGGATTAAATGGTGTTAATCGATAATGAATTATTTTGGGAATTGACGATTAATCGAATAAATAGACGATGGAGGTGATGGGAAGAAGAAAATGGAAGAATTAAAGGAGAGGAATGAAAACAAATTAGTTCTAGGTTTCAATATTTAATCGGTTAAAGGTATTTTAGTATTTTTCTTATGAATTAGGTCCCCTTATCTTCATTGTAGGATATTTGAATCCTTATGAGCCCTCAAAACACTTTTCTTGGAGCCCCTATAATAGGTTTCTTGTTTTATAAACTACTGAATGAGTGAATTCATTGCTGTTCGCCTCTCTTAATATAAAAAATGTTATTTCTTGTAGAGATGCCTTCTTTGGATTATTCTTTGGGAGAGAGATAAGCAAGAAAAGTAAGGAATGCATATCTACAATAAATGTCTGAAAACAAGATATTACGTTTTTGTAAAGAAAAGCACACCCGTTGTCAGCTTGACTTGTGACACCGTACATGTTCATGATGGAATTGGTAAAAAGTTAAAAATTCATGCATGTTCATTACTGATTTTGCATCTAGGAATGTAAGAAGAGTCGAATAGATGGTAATCGGTTTTATTACTCGAATCGAATGAATTTTTATTGTTAAATTCACGATAAGTTCTATCTTTCTCATTAGATATTCAAGATATTTATACATCAATATGACTTGAGTCGACACGACACAATACTTGCGAGAATACGAGAACTCTTCCTAATATAACTCGTAACAAACTTAAAATAGAGTCTGTTTCTAATACCCTCCCTCAAGATGGAGCATGGAGATCACAAATGCCCATCTTGGACAAAAAAATGAGCGAGTTTTCCTAATGCCTTTGTGAAGATATCGCCAATTGCACCGTTGTAGGAGTATAGGAGGGTGATATAATCTTAAGTATGATGGCATCTCGACAAGATGACAGTCCACTTCAATATGTTTTGTTCGCTCATGAAATCTTTGGATTTTGAGCAATGTATAGTGCGATTGGCTATCACAAAATAGATTCATCCCATGCATATGATGAACTCCCAAATCTGGAGTAAGCTGTTTCAACCACTTCAACTCACATATTCTTTGCTTCCATAGATCGTATGATACGCCTCTGTGAGGAGCGAGAGATTGTATGATGCTTCTTAGTCTTCCAAGACACGGGAGAAAAACCAAGAAGAACAAACCAACCAGTTAATGAACGTCTAGTCAATGGACAACTCATGTCCGAATCACACCATCTGTTAAACTAAGACCATTATCGGAAGCGTGACAAAATTCCTTTTCTGGTCTCTTCTTCAAATATCTAACAACAAGTCTTGCTTCCCAATGTTCCACTCTTGGTTGTTGCATAAATTGTGATAAAATATGCCTTTGAGTAAGCAAGATCTGGTCTTGTGGTGACAAATAAATCAAGCGACCTACCAGTCTTCTATATTTTTCCACATCACCAAGTCTGACTCCTTTCGCCAATGCTAGTTGATGATTCGTTTCCATTGGAAACTCTGCGGAGTTTACCCAATAATCCTATTTCCATGATAATATCCAATGCATATTTTCTTTGGCATATGTAGAAACCTTGTTTACTACGAGCCACTTCTAAACCTAAGAAATATTTCAACTTTCCCAGATCCTTCATCTTGAAACATTGTCCCAAGTAAGTTTTAAACTTCAGAAGTTCAACTAGATCATTGCTTGCCACAATCGGATCATCTACATAAACTAAGACATTCGGCTGCATTTTTTCCTTTTGTCATAGTAAAAAGAATAATCGAATATGAGCCATTTGAAGTAGTAATTCTTCAAAGATGTTGATAACTTTGCAAATTAATATCTAGGCGCTGTTTTATGCCATATAATGATTTCTTCATTCTACAAACCATATTAGAATTTCCTTTGGAAAATCCCGGAGGTATCTTCATACACACTTCTTCCTCCAGATCACCATGAAGAAATGCATTATGGACATCCATTTGATGCACTTCCCAATTCTTAAGCTGCTCTGTGACTAGAAAAATCAATTGTTGTCATCTTTGCCATAGGTGCAAAGGTCTCATTATAATCCAATCCTTCAACTTAATGATTCCCAAATATTACAAATCTTGCTTTGAAACGTATCAAATTCCCATTTTCATCATGCTTCTCAGTGTAAATCCATTTACTTCCTAATGCCTTCTTACCTGGTGGCAATTCCTCCAATTCCCATGTTCCTTGTTTCTCTAGAGCTTTTATTTCTTCGGCCATGGCTTTTTGCCATCATGGATGCTTCATAGCTTCTTTGAAGTTCTTAGGCGCATTTCCAGCTATTATAGATGCAAGAAAATTTCTATGTGCCACAGAAAAACGATCACAACTAACATAATATGTCAAAGGATAGGGTGTACCTGAGGCCAATGATTGTGTAGGTTGAGTGGAAGGTGGACTATTTTCTCGTACAGTATGCGTCACAAAACCCTTGAGTCAGCTAGAAGGAATTTTCTGACGTTTTCCTTTACCCATCTCACTTCTGTTATTATCTTCCACAACTCCAGTTGATGTACCACTAGAGAGAGCATCCTGTGTACTCTCCTTAGGATGTTCTTGAACACATCCTTATAATTCTTCTGCTTCATATTCAATATCAAGCTGTGGTTCTTCATTACTTTGTTGTTGTTGTAGCTCAAACTGTTTATATTCAATAGCTTCATTAGGTAACTGTACTTCTTCTCTATCCTCATCATCACTCCAACATACTTCATTACTGGATGAATCAATATTATTTGACTGCCCAACATTTTCCATCATGTATGAGGCTGGTGTTCGTAAAATTCACATCTCTTTACTGTTATAAATTGTTTTGTGTCTAAGTCATAAACTTGCCATGCCTTTTTACCAAATGGATAACCAATTATTTGATAACACCCATCATCGAGTGTCCCTCTCGAATACAATGCACTGCAAAGCATGAAGCATCATAAGTATTTGTGGTTGCTCTTTGTTAAAGGAGTTGTACCTTAAAAGCCATAACGTTTTTGCCACGTCCTTAGATAGAAGCACATCTCTCAATCTCAACCGAGATTCGAGAGTTAACTATAAATGCAGTGCACAACATCTATTGATGGTAAAGGATCTCTTGCTAATAATTGTTCACGTAGTGACCCATACACACTATCTAAACCAATCAAAAATAATGAAGATAATCTTCTTCTCTCAAAGTAGTCACCTGACTTGCAATATCACAGGTGCAATGACCACACTTGCATTGTGGTATTTTCATATATATCACCAGTCACCCCATGACTTATTTAATCTTCCAAAATAAGCGACTACACTTTGATTTACCTTGTTTACACTCACTCAAAGATAATTTTATTTGTGATTCTTGTACCACTTACCACACAAAAGCGTTTCAGCAAGTGTGTCGAGAGAAAAGCGACATCATCATAATCTCCCGATTGTCGATCGTATGGAAGAATCCGGTGTTGTTAATCCAGGAAACAATGGTTGATTGGTACGCAATCCGTTTCACTCCAATTGTTGGGATCTGTAGGTTCTTTTATTGTCTGACCGTCAACAAAACCAAACTTTCGTTTGGATATTAATGATCTTCTAATGGATCTAGCCCATTCATCATAGTTAGTTCCTCTTAACACAATCGGGGTAATAAGAATACCGGGGACCATCACTCGATCCTAGATGATACACGGATTTTTCTTCGATGAATCATGATCCGAGTTGTTTTTCCTTTTTCTCAGTCTTTTGATGTTTCTTCTACCATTACATTTTAATGAAAAAATTGATTTAAGGGTTTTAGGGTTTTAACCAGGCTCGATGCCATGTTAAATTCACGATAAGTTCTATCTTTCTCATTAGATATTCAAGATATTTATACATCAATATGACTTGGTCAGCACGACACAATACTTGCAGAATACGAGAACTCTTCCTAATATAACTCGTAACAAACTTAAAATAGAGTATGTTTCCTAATATTTATTATTATTGGTTTTTGAACAATGCTTTGTTATATGTACAATTAAGATATTTGACAAGCTTTTGGAAACATCTCGCAACACAATATATGTATTTACAGGCTTAATTAATCTTGGCAGAAAATGATGCTAACAGCTTATAAACCTCCTTATGCTCCTGATTATAGTTTGTTGTATGTAAGGGGGCAACATTTTTGAGTATGCTTTGGGGCGACAAAATGTCGGGGCCAGCCTGCTAGATGGAAAGCAGCTAACGTGAGGGTACTTTAACAACTTTCAAAATAACGGGGGCTTTTTTTTTTTTTTATCCTGAAAGAGGGGTATGTACTTTATCAAAATTCTCATCATCATTTTAGTCTGAGCAAAACCCAACAACACTTTGCCAAAACCATTTTCCACCACTCCGGCTGGCTTATGGAAGCCGACTCTTTACCAATTTTATATTTTGAAAGGTCGTCCATTCTAAGTAGTATTTTTCCGAAGGAAATGTATTGTTCATCTGGCTTGACCTTGATGGAATATTATTTTCTAAAAAGAAATGTTTATCTTAATAGTTGAGCTGATATGGTTTGGTAAACAATAAAGTCCAGGAGATGAAGGTGAAAAATTAAAATAAAAATTTAACCTTACGGACATCTTTGACAATGAGTTATAATCATGTATGTAATTTGAAGGTTGATAAAACATAAAATGGGTTAAAAAGACCAAAAATAATTTAAGGTGAAAAGACATTTAGATTTTGAAATTTGTTTAAATAGACAAAATTATAAAAATAGCCGAGGATGTAACCGGTTTCATCTACCCATTTTCAAAATTTTTTCTTATTTTTAATTTACATCGGGATGCATCCAGTTTCATCCTCGCTTTTTTGAAGTATAAGCCAGGATGAATCCAGTTTCATCCTTGCTATCTTTTTTGTCCATTTCATCCATAATAATTTTTACTCGTCCATTTGAACCATGTTTTAAAAATTTTTGGACAAATGACCCATTTTCCGTTGATAAAATACTTTCTGTTAACTAGCGATGATAAAATCCTCATTCGTGAAATAATGTCACGTAAGGCTCTCTCCGGTCTTCACGCTATCAAATCAATTGCTTTCATTTCTGTTTCATGACGTCTCTAAAAAAGTCATTATAAATAGTGTATGAGAGTTTTGAGAGTTGAGAGTCTTGAGACTATACAAAATGAATTTGAAGAAAATAAAAAGAGTTGTTAACATGCGTGGTTTACAATTGAAATATTGAAGTTGAGACGCTGGAGTAAACTAATCAAGGGCGTTTAAAATACGTGGTTCTTTGTATAACAGAAAAAGAGGGTAACATATACTATGGAACCGACTATTGAATATCTTATATCTGTTAAGTTTAACAATTTCTCATATCCTCCTTTGTTGGTCACGACCAACCAGATGCATAAATCACCAGGAAAATTTGCTTTTAAGGTGCCATCAATGCCTCGTATGAGCCATGTATGAGCATTAAGGATACAAGAATGGCTGATTCTTTCTTCACGACTCGAATGTATTCTTGTTTTAGACACGACAAGTAAGTTGTTTAGTATATATTTGAGTACGATTGTACGGTTTATTACATCAATTTTGCGTACTAATAGGTCAATTTGCTCTTGAGGGTTCCTTTTTCCTAACACACTTACTTGTACCGTTTGAGATATAGGAACATAAATGAAACTGTTTTAATAATAAAAATAGACACTTGTAGTTTGCTTCAGTGAGTTTTTAGTTTTTGTGTGTCCATTTCAATCGTGGGATCGTTACAGTTACAGTTCAACAATTCAATTTCAAGTCATAATTTTCTTAGAATTAGGATAGGTTCCATCGGATTGTAAACAATCTCTAGCTGGCAAAGTGCAATGAGATGATCAGTTAATCTTTGGTGTGGTGTGGCCTCCGTTGTGCTTCAAGACGAGTTCCAAGCCCACCAAAAGACCGCCAAATTATCATTCATGACGTTACAAAATCGATCCGCTTGCACCAAAATCGATCCATAATCGTGTGACCATTATTGCAGCAACCAGTGATGCATGATCCTTTCACAACAGTCAAACAACTTCATGACGTTAATTATTTTATGTTTTTTTTTGGCAATTCAATTTTCATTAATGAAAACCATGATTACATGGATCTCAAGTACATCAAATTGAAAAAGTAACAAGAAACAACACGCTTGTAGCGGTGCATGATTGAAAATTCCGACAAGGAAAACAGGAAGGAATTCCAAATCTTGACCTAATACAAGAATGCAAGAACCCGATTGAATCGGAGAGAAGATGGTCTCCATAATATTTAAGGACCATTTGAAAAATCGTCTTGGGATGAAGTAATGCTCAATGGTATGGGAGTAATCTGCAAATTTGTTGATAGGAAATCCTAGAGTAACTTTGAATCCATGACGGACTTGAACAAACATATAATCAAGATCAAGTAACCATTAAAATAAAAGAGAATCACTATGAAGATGAAGACAAAAATCACCATGAAGGTGAAGAAAAAGAAGCCTAATAGGGAAAAGTCATTTTATTTAAAACTAAAACACAAAAGAAAACTAAAATCCTTGCTGAGATCTAGCTCCAAATGGACTAGATCGGGAAAAGATGAGTTTTAAGGTTTTTTTTTTTCTATAGAGAGGTGGAGAGAGGGAGATAATTATTTATTTATGTTTCATGCACACCAAATTCATCTGGTGCGTAAAAGTTGGTAGGACTATAAAATATGAGGTTTAGAAGAGAGAATCGGGTGTAATGAAATAAATGTGCGGAAGTGATGGTGGAAAAATGAGAGATTAAAGTAAACTGATCCAAATTTCATGCTAGACTTTTGGACACCGGTAAGGTAAAAAAATGAGAACAAGTATTGAAAAAATTTAAACAGTGAAAGTGTTAGAAGCTTTTATGGATTAAAATTCTTCACCCAAGCTTGAGAGCGACCAAAAAAAAATTTAAGATTCATTCTAAGCTGTTTTAGGTATCTTGGTGTCTTTTTATAATTAAAAAATTGTAAGATAATATGAAAAATAACAACGATAATCGTCGAGCTTTAATAATTTTTTCTTTTCTTATTTTATTTTATTTTAGTCTAGTACCATTTAAAAAAGATGTTGATAAAGCAGAAACATATATAATGGCATTATTTATCCATAAATGTTTTTATTATGATTGTTGAACCATTTCTAACTTAATATCCTTTCAGAATGCTATCAAGAAGATAATGATAAAGCACTTGAGGTAAAAGGTTTTTAACATAAGGACATTCTAACTTGAGTTCTTATCCTATAGAGATTCCTAAATTAAAGACGGGTCAGAAGTTTTTGTTAAGTATTCTTGTACTAACATCCGAGGATTTCATCAAAAACTCATTATTAGGAACTATATCAGTGTATTTGTCAAGTCAACATTAGTTGACTTGACCAGTCTTGATAATCCGTAAGTGTGTGAAGAGTAAGTATCCTTTGTCGATTAGTACAGGATGGTTGGCTCATAAATACTTAATCATTCTTCCTGTAATAGTTTTATCTTCTTCAATACAAGTTTTATAGATCTTCTCATGGTATCATTCGGGTTGGTCCAGCAATTAAAAATTTTTTGCTTCATCAATATTCTTTCACACAAGAGTTTTCAATAGTACAGTGAACTATCAATACAAGTTTTTCAATAATCTTTTCATAGTTTCATTACCTTTTTCAACAAATTTTTCAAGAACAAAATTAGGGTTCTTGTTCCAGATTGATAAATTTCTCTGATAATTTTTCATGTCACTTCTTGTCTACACTAGACGAAGAAATATGGCACAAACTTCATTTGTTACTCGGGTAATTTTACTATACCATTTACAAACATTGCTAATTTTGTTTCATCAAAATTAGATTCGTCAAATTTTCTCCTACGGCGTGATCGGTTTGAGTCAATTTTATATTAGCTTCTTTATATGGGTATGTTAATGGGAAGAAGTTGAACCAGGAGAAACAACTTATGATTGATGGTGTTCCTTCACTCAATCCCAAATGGGTATATTGGAAAAAGCGATTCCTTTGTTATGAGAATTTGTCTAAAAGCTACTTTTACTCATACATTTGGAGATGTATTGGGTCTGCCATTGCAAAGAGAGATTTGGTCTTTTCTTGAAGTAAGCTTCAAGAATCAATTCATGGCTAGAAAAAGTATGCTGAGGAATCAGTTACATAGCTGCAAGAAAGGTAATTCTACAATCCTTCTTTACCTTCAAAATTTAAAGTCAATTGCTGATTCTTTAGCTGCCATAGGGGAGAAAGTGGGTGAATCAGATTTGGTAATGTATGTGTTGAATGGACTAGGAAGGGAATATGATGGTTTTGTGATTTCTGCTCAGAATAGAGAAGTTCCTTTTACATTTGCTGAGTTAAAACCAAGATTACTAAACCATGAACAGTGGTTAGTAGATCAACATCAAGATACTAGTATGCTCTTTGATTCACAAAATTCTTCTGCTTTATATTCAAGAAATGGTAACAATAATGGAAATAATGGATATGGGAGAGGCAAGAATAAGAATACAGGAAATGGTAATTCAAATAATAATAGAAATGCTCAAAGTTGGAGGTCAAATGGGTCTAATGATGCTTCTTCTTCTGGTACTGCAAATGGAAGAAGAGATTTTTCTCACATTGAGTGTCAGATATGTAGAAAGAAAGGACATTATGCAAGCAGATGTCATTTTAGGTATTATCCTCCTTCATCTTCCTCTGGCAGTAGTTCTGCAAATGTGGCTCAACAACAAAATTTTTCATCTATGGGAGAAGATATACATCTTTCAAATTATTCTACTCCTTCGACATCGAGACTCCACGGTGGCTTGCGATTGCGGAGCTCTTTGCTCATATGAGGGAATGATGGTCTTCTTCAACATTCTTCTACTTACAAGGGCAAAGATACAGTTCAAGTTGGCAATGGTAAGTCTCTTACTATTTGTTCTACTGGCTTTCTACTATTCAAACACCTAAAACTAGTTTTAGGCTCTCCGATGTTTTAGTAGTTCCGGATATGAAACATAATCACATTATCTATAGCAAGATTTACAAGAAAATCATTGTTACTTCAAATTACATCCTTATGGTTATGAAATTAGGGATTTAAGAACACATGCTTTACTTGCTCATGGAAATGTGGTTAACAATTTGTATCTATTTGTAATTCTGTTTTGTTATCACCCTCAATCTGTCTTTATCTTTGTTTCTTTATCTGCTCCTTCACAAGTTTGGCATGGTAGATTAGGCCACCCTTCTAGTGCTATTGTCCAAAAATTACATTCTTCTAAGCATATTGTTTTGTCAACTCCTCTTCCTTCTTCTCTTTGTCATCCTTGTCGAAACGCTTGCTAAAAGCGAGATTACCCTTTCAATTATACGCTTCACATGAAAATAAACCTTTGTCTCTCATTCATTGTGATGTCTGGGGTCCAACTATTCCTTCTTTAAAAGGTTACAAATATTATATTGTTTTCATTGATGATTTTAGTAGGTTCAATTGGATTTATCCAATGGGCCGAAGTCTGATGCTTCATGATGTTTTGCTCATTAAAAAAGCACCACGAAAATCAATTTTCTACCAATATTATCTCTTTTCAAGTTGATGGTGCTGCTTTGAGCTTGTCAAGGGTTCCTTTAAAGCTATTCTTGAACAAAGTGGTATTTCTCTTAGGATTTCTTGTCCTAAAACCCCAGGAAGCAGAATGGTCACAGCTGAAAGAAAGCATAGACACATTTTGAAATGGGTAATACTTTATTGTTTAATGCTTCTTGTCCTAAAGAAATGTGGTATGATGCTTTCTTAACTGCCACTTATCTTATTAACAGAACTCCTGCAAAAATTTTGAATTTTAAATCTCCTTTTGAAGTTCTTTTTGGTACTATTCCTGATTACTCTTACCTAAGGATCTTTGGTTCTGTGTGCTATCCTAATTTGAGTTATGCAAGAGTTGATAAACTATCTCCTAAGTCTGTTAAATGTATCTTTTTGGGATATAGTTCTTTTCATAAAGGTTATAAGTGTTATAATCCAGAGACTAAAAAGTCTTATGTTTCCAGAAATGTTGTTTTTGATGAAACTCAGTTCTATTTCAATAATTCTATTTCTCCAATTCAAACTTCTATTTCTGCTTCTTTGCCTATTCAAGACCTTTCATTATCAGAACCAACATCTACTTCTACTATGGTCACTAGGTCTCAAAAAGGAGTTTCTAAGGCAAAACAATTTCCTGATTATGTTGCTCATTGTTCTATTAAATATCCTATTTCCTCTGCTTTTACATCTTTGTTAACCACAGTTACTGAGCCAAAAACTTTTAAGCAAGCAATGGATGATCCTAAGTGGCAAGTTTCCATGAAAGATGAGTATGTAGCTCTTAGAGACAATGATACTTGGGAATATGTAGCACCAGAACCTCACATGAATATTTTAGGTACGTAAATGGGTTTACAAGGTGAAACAAAAATCGAGATGGTACCATTGATAGATTTAAGTCTAGACTTGTTGCAAAGGGTTATGATCAGCGAGGATGGTGTGGATTATCTGAGAGACTTTTAGTCGTAGTTAAAGCCTGGCTTGTAAGAATTGTTCTTTGTATGGCATTAACATATAAGCTGGCTGATTAGACAATTAGATGTTAGTAATGCTTTTCTTCATGGTTATTTGGATGAGGATGTTTACATGACACGCCACGAGGGATTTATTAATCCAGTTTTCCATCAAATTATGTTTGTCATTTGAAGAAAAGTCTATATGGGTTGAAACAAGCTCCACAGAGCTTGGTTTCATAAGGTTCGATTCCTTCTTGATTAGTTATGGCTTTAAAAAGGCGATTGTCGATAATTCTATGTTTGTATATTCTTCCACGTCTGGGTGCTTGTTCTTTTGCTTTATGTGGATGATATTTTACTCACTGGCAGTTCTTCTCTTATGCTTGATACTTTGATTTCTGCTTTGAAACAAGAATTTGCAATGAAGGAATTAGGTGAATTGGGGTATTTTGGGTATTGAGCCTTTGAGAAGTTCGGATAGTATTGTTTTAACAGAAAAAGTATACTTTGGAGTTATTAGCTAAAGCACATATGTGACGGTAAACCCTGTGATACTCCTGTTACAAAAGGAGCGAGGTATCTTTACATGATGGAACTAAGTTGGTAGATGCTAGTGAGTATAGGACAATTGTTGGTAGTTTGCAGTATTTAACTATTACAAGGCCTGATATTTGTTTCGGAGTAAATTATGTTTCTCAATTCATGCATTCTCCATCAGATACTCATTTCCAGTTAGTTAAAAGGATATTACGATATTTGAAAACCTTGTTGGTTTAGGAATTACTTTGAGGAAGGTAGTTTACAACATTTGAAAGCTTATACGGATTCGGATTGGGCTGGTTGTCCAGACACAAGGAGATCTACTTCTGGTTATGCAGTGTATTTGGGTAATAATTTAGTGTCATGGTCTTCTAAAAAGCAGCCTACTGTGTCTAAGTCTTCAGCTGAGGCTGAGTATAAATGCATGTCAGTTGCTTCTGCAGAGTTAAAGTGGTTGTCTGATTTATTGTCTGAGTTGAATATTAAAGTTACTACTCCAACATTGCTACTTTGTGACAATACAAGTGCTCTGTCCTTAGCATCTAATCCTGTTTTTCATGCTAGGACAAAGCACATAGAATCAAATATCATACTATAAGAGATTTGGTGGAGCAAGGTTTAAGGCTGCAATATGTTTCTTCGAAAAACCGGGTTACGAATATTTTTCTTAAAATTTGTGCTTTCCAACTTTCTCAAGGCTTAAAGTCACTTATGGACACCAACTTGCAGGATGCTTCTCGAGTTCTTGCACACTTCTTGATGGTGTTACTTAGTATTGTTTTTCCTTGAAGTTCTTATTTTACATTTTTCTGAAGCTGTTAATGTGTGCTATTATCGGTTTGAGGGGGTGTATTAGGAACTATATCGGTGTATTTGTCAAGTCAACATTAGTTGACTTGACCCGATCTTGATAATCATAAGTGTGTGAAGTACGTGTCCTTTGTCGGTTAGTACAGGATGGTTGGCTCATAAATACTTAATCATTCTTCCTGTAATAGTTTTATCTTCTTCAATACAAGTTTTATAGATCTTCTCACTCATTTGTGAAATGTCACTCAAGTCTCCTTCCACAAAACCATGTTATCCAAGGGCCACGGGATCATATTATGCACCTTTCATTTTTATATCGTGACAAGCCTATATAACTACTGTGTATGAGAGTTGTTGAGGGTTTGAGACTATATAAAGTGAGATCGAGAAATAAAAAGTGTAATGTAAATGTGTTCTTTAAAATCAAAGATGAAAAATCAAATTGTTGGAGTGAACTAATAAATATTGTTGAAAATTGTGTTTTTCAGTGTTAAGGTGAATATAAAAATTATTGAATCGGTTAGGGCCCAAGCACAAACGAGTGTCACGGAGCGTTAATCATACTGCCAACAATTTTATCATACTCATTGCTAAGAATGAGGACATCGTCATTGTGCGAGCACGTGTAGCCATAGTTATACTCCCGCAATAGCCAGACTTTGTGGTAATGGCTTCGGCTCCTCAATGTCGATAGTTCTTCTTCTCCATTGTGAATAAGTTTCATGTAATGCTTGACATAATTTCTTTGATTGGGGTGACATCTATTAGGAAATCCTTTCGTTTATTAGAAAACTGAAATGTAAATACACTGATGTTACACCGGTGAAATAATTTCCATATGAAAATTCTTACAAAATTAAAGGTTGTATTGTTCTTGTTTAATAAATTGTTGCTTTAACGAGATATATGAATGGCGGTGAGTAATATTTTTGATTTGGAAAAAATACCAAAGGAAAATAAAATCTGTCATTAATATCACATCCTAAAATCTTGAGAATAAGAGTTGATGTAGTATTGTCTTTTCTTTTTGTGTAAGAAAAAATTTACCATAAAACTAGCCATTCTTTTAATAGAGAAATAAATACTCCTTAAGTTCTCATGAAAACCAGCAACCAAAGCAGAAGAAAAAATTGCATCTCCCTTGAATCAAATCCATTAAGGATGAAGTTCACGCTCTTCTTTCGCTATTCTTGATGTGCCTTGTGCTCTCGATAGTGGTAAGTTTCATAGCTTCGATCGTCATTTTGTTTTACTTTTATTTTTAACTTGATGCTTTGTCGAATAGATATCTTTCGATATCTATTTTGCATCGATATCCAAACGTGTATAATCAAGCGATATAACAAAGTAAAAAAGCGGTCTTGTAGCGCCCCCAAAGCTAGCGGCTGACTAATCCAAGAGATTAACAAATAAAAAGGAATTAAGGATCTAAAACATTTACTTAGACATTCAATTAGGAAATCTGCTACAAAACTTAACCCAAAAATTAGCCCCGCTCTAAAATATATATATACAAGAACTCCTCTCAAATGATACTTATACAATAGTCATTTGGTTTACAAATATTTGATATGCAATATATTAAACATAGTAGAAGTTAACCAACCATGAAATCAACCCTTGAAGATTTATTGCGCCAACTACTGATCTGTCTCGAAACTAAAAGTGGGAATGGGTGAGCACATCATCCCTAAAAGGGGTGCCTAGCAGAAATAACATTTAACTTTCAAGAAATCAAGGCAAGACATGGAAAACAATACATGTTTTCCCAAACATTAAAAGTGACCAAGTCACTGTAACAAACAAACATGTATATGGACAAACTCCTTCTTGAAACAATTTATAATATGGTTGTGCAATTAGAAATCGCAAATCTACACCTACTCAAATGCGTATGGATGTTAAAACAATTAGAACTATGGCTAGCAAACCAATATATCATAAATCTACAGGTATAAATGTGAAGGGCGTATCCTATATACCGCAGGGTGGAAATTCTTATTTCCCATAAAAATTCATATTGACATTCAAACATTACAAGTCCTTTCCAAACCATGGAAAGATTACAAATAATCAGCAGACACTCATAATACAAATTGAACAATGCATGGAATGTACAAATATACGATGCATGAGTTTATAAACATAAATATTTGTAAAAGAAACAACAATGGTTTCAAAAGAGTTAAATGTAAATTCCCATCTCTTTTGATGACAAACCTTTTTCTTACCTCGATATCTCGATCCTTTGGTTCATCCTTTGAATCGATCGTTGTTAATAACTAACGTTAATCATGCAAGAAGTCTAAGAATCTAGCCAAGGCTCACACAAGAATCATACAAGTCTATCTAATGGTTTAAATTTCATTTATGACTTTCTGTTTTTTTATCATCTCTTGCATATCTTATGGTTTACTAATTCAATTAGGTTGGTTTTATAGTCCATTAGCTAAGTCTTATGAACATCTACAACTTTGTAGAAGAAGTCAAAGTCTAATTAGGACCTTAGAGGTCCAAAATATCTAATTAAGAAAAGTCGATCCTAGCCCAAACCCGATGACTCATGGGCTTACTCTAGCTTCTAAACCCATCAAACGGCCCGTTAACAAAAGGTGTGGTCCAACAGAGTCAACTTACGGTCAACGTCTAATCTAAGGTCAACTAACAGTCAACGTCCAAGGTCAGGTCAAGGTTCAGGGTCAATGGTCAAATAAATCAACCAGGAATCGGTCAACGATCCAACTCAGGTCAAGATAGGCAAACTCAGTGAGTTAACCCAGTCAGATTGACAGAGTCAGAAGTATCAGGTCAAGTCAGATAAGAACAAAATCATTCAGATAATCAGACTGGGATAACTAATAGGTTTAAACCATTGATCCAACATTGAATTTCCATTCTACTAGATTTGGTGCAACACTTTCATTAACAAAATAAGAACAACTCAATCACTTAACTTAAACAAACTTCAAATCTTAATTACGATATTAAACTAAGCTTACCTGCAATTGAAGCTCTAAGCAACACTCTGACACTAATTACAATTCAGTTGTAATAGTTTTTATCACCAACATCTTCAAATCTGCAATTACAACTTCATTAACATCCTCAAAACCTTAAACTCAATAAACCATTACCACCTGCGAACTTTTCAATTTCAACACCAATGACCATATATAATCAACTGAATCTCAACATGTACTTCATTCATTTACAAACTCAAATTCAGTTTACCTGAGTGTAGCAGCAGTTGTATGCTTTCACAGAAACCACTATCTATAATCTTGCATCTACTATAGCTCAACTCAACCAACCAAACCAATTGCTAAAGCATAACCCTGCCAACTTCTTTATTTCACAGTTTAACTAACTCTTGCACAGCATAACAGCTCAGCCATCTTTCTTCGTATTACTTACAAATTCCTCCACCAGCAACGTCTACAGTTCACCATTAACTCAATCCTTCATAACCATAACCATTGAACTTAGCAATCATCTAAAACATCACCTCAGCTCAACTCGTTTTTAACTGTCACTTACTAAACCACCAAGGCTCAATCACAACCATTGTCATCCACCAATATCAGTTGAGCATAGCTCAAATACACCTCCTCCCAATCTGTATCAAACTCAGTCTTATTGGCATCTCCAGAATCTTGTACTTTATCAAAACCCTGACCACCAGCACTTGCAATTCTAACTATAATCAGAGCAGTATTCTTGTCCTGCAACAATCATAACCACCACCACCAACACAACACCATAATCTCTATTACCAAACTAGTAACATCAACACTACCACCACTTGTATTACCAGTTCTCAATCAAAGCAATATCTCAATTCCAGTTTATTCACCAATCAATGAAATCTAATAGTTTTACTAAATTAACTCAGAACAATTACCTCAAAGTAATTTTCCTCAAGCAACTGAATCAGATTCTGCTTCTCACCTTGATCTTGATTCACCAACACATCTCAAGACTACCAAGAACTCATCAGCACAATTCCAACCATACCCTAATTCTTCAACTCATCACTGATTCTCAAATTGAGAAAGAACATAAAGCCTAATTTTTCTTAATCCCGAATTACTATTCATCCTTGACCCTAATTCACTCTAACGATCAATACCCATCTCAAATCATTCTTCCACACATCAATTTCATCTTCTATAGCTTCTCTAAATTATTTCTATGAAACCCTAATTCTACAATTCTTCATGAACAACTCCATAACTTCTAATTAACTCCAACCCTTTCTTCAATT
Organism: Papaver armeniacum; assembly: GCA_023531295.1. NCBI lineage: Eukaryota > Viridiplantae > Streptophyta > Magnoliopsida > Ranunculales > Papaveraceae > Papaver > Papaver armeniacum. The sequence continues at coordinate 79,894 of JAJJWW010012431.1, forward strand.
ATCTAAACCCAACCTTTAAATCTTCTCATACGTCAATAATTCGAACTTTAATTTGATTCTCTGAAAAATCTTAACTTAGTTCTCTGGTTCATCTTTTCTTCTTCAACAACGACAACTGCGACTCCTCCATCATCTAAACAACTCCATCACCGAGTTACTTTTACTCAGAACTCATTCTCGACTCTTAAATTTCTCACAGGAGCAGAAGAGCATCTCCAACAGTAGGTCAAAAAAATCCTACGTGGATGTCATTATTAGACCTCCATTTATTTAGATTTTATCACGGATCTTAATAAGACCACTATCTTTAAAAGCTAAATCTCGAGTAGTTAAGGTTGCTCTGATGTATTTTAGATTTAGATAAACATTAAAAAAGTAATATTTAGCTTGATTCCATATTAAAAATTATTTTTTTTAAAATAAAATTGATGACATGGAATTAGTTAGGGTCATCTAGAAAGGTGTAGTTAAAACTTTCTTACTTGCATAGTATTTAGTATTTGATCCTTCTAGGTTGTAGGACCTAACCATTGGAGATGCTTTTATACTAAATGGGGGTCTAAAATCCTATGTCATTCAAAAAAATATTTTCACCTCTATTGGAGATGCTCGAACAGGGAAGAAAAGAAAAAGAAGTAGAAGAAAGATGAATAAGAAGGAAGAAGAATGAAAAGAAGACTTATCTTCTCGATATGGTGAGATAAGGCGAGGAAAATGATAAAGGCACCCATCACTTGGATATGGGCAGCCAGTTCGGTTCAATACAAAAGTATATTTTTTCCCTTCATACTTGTCCCGATAAATTCTTCGTGCATTCAGAGTATCCAAATGACGCGTTAAACGATCTATTTATTCAAACTTTAGAGAGCTATTCGATGATACTAATTTCGTATCAGATCGTTGTTAGATTAATTCCTACTTAATTAAATTCTATATTAAATAATCGAGTCATTAGCGGCTAAATCGTTACTTGACTAGCTAGACAGTCAAATGGCGTTGACGTGCTTGGGGTCTTACGGAGGTCTCGTAGTGGTGTCCTATATGTACTGATGGTAAAAAAATAATGGGTGATGATATCGGTGACACGGGTTAAACTACTTGATATCAAATTCTTTACGATCAAAAAAAAATCTGACGTTCTTCAAAAAAATAAAGTACGTGCTCATCTGAAAAAATTTTACATAATTTTTTGTAGGTGTAGCCGACTTATGAATGTGACAAGGTAATGAGCGGAATATTCGGGGGGCCATGCCAACCATGCTGCCAATTTTGTGAATCTTATTACGAGGGGGCAGAAAGAATGTTATAGCGGTCACTCGTGCATGTGTATTTATCATAGTTCTCTCTTGTCATTAACTTATTACAACTTTTTTATTGGCATTTACTTAGCATACTTTGTTACAAAGATGAATCAGATTTGAAAACCAATAGATATTATGATTATAAACTAGATATTTGATCCAGAATTGGTATGCGCATTTGATTTATACATCACGTTGGTGCCAAAATGCTTTATGCCCCGAACACTTTCTTTTTGGCCACTACTATCAAAAAAGACTCTTATGCTCCGATAATGAGACCGCACAACTTGTTGTACCCAAAATTCATTATTTTTCTACTTTTTTTATTCCATGAATGCCAATCACTATTGCATTTCATCTAATGCATAAAAGTTGGTAAGACTATATAATGCGAGGTTTAGGAGAAACAACATAATCGGATGTATTGAAAAAATGTTGAAAGTGAAGGTCGAACTTGGAATTTAAGAGATTGGAGTGAACTAATAAAAATTGTATCAATACGCATTTCGGACTCTGTGGAGTAAAAAAATGAGAAGAAGTGTGAGCAATATATAAAGTGATAGCTAAAAGCATATTGAAGCTTGAGGGATTACAATTCTTTAATTAACCAAGCTCGACAAATATAAAGTTTCGTTTTGTATTTATGAATGTGTTTATGATTGTATCAATTTTCACGTCTTGATTTTTGTTTCAAACCATACTATGCCAAATCATGTATGTAGGAATTGATTGTAATGGGCTTTCATATAAGCAGACCAGCGATAGAATGTGCTTTGTGTATCTAAAGTTGATCGATGGATATGAGAAAACATACTTAACCATTGGAGGCACGGTGCTTCTCTTCGATAAAGATCAATTTCTAGTTGGAATTAAACTTTTGAGGTTCCTCAAGACAAATTAATCAAACGAAGGTGGAGAGATTGGGCAAACCATTGCTACCTATGCATTAATGATGAAGAAATTGTAGGGAAACGGTGGTTTCCTAGTTTAGGTCAACTTCCATAAATATGGAATACCTAAATTAACGGTGGTTTCCTAGTTGGAGATGGTTTCCTAAACCAAGGAGGCTAATACTTGGGAACCAAGTTTGTGACTCCTATATAAGGAGGTCTAGGCTAATTGTTTTATTGATGGAATCCTCAATGTAAATCTCGTAGAGATGTGATGGATTCATCCCACCTATTGAGGTGGTTATGTGAAGACCTAATGGTGGATGGAATACATCATTATTATATAGGATACTTATCGATGTTGGAAGATATGTCGTTATGGAGTATTCATATGGAGATGTTGGTAAGACATCTTGTTGAGAAGATCATGTTGGTGGTCTTTGGATTAGATTATTGGTGTTGAGCTAAAGGCGTCCATGGTAATCTATATCGGGGTGTGCGAGAGAAGATCATCTTGTTGTGGTAGATAATGTGGTAAGCGTTATCTCGTATGGAGTGAAAAGGCACTTTGGATCTTATAGGGTGCTTGTGAGAGATCTTGTGTTCGGTCATGTTATGGTGAGTCGATGGGTTGATTAGTCAATCAGTTGTGTAATTCTCAGTGGTGATTCTATAATGTATAAAGAGGTCGTAGCCGTTTGGTGGATGTAGGCAAATAAACACATTGTGTATATTGTTGAACCACGTTAAATCTGTGAGTACTTTACTTTTGTTGCTTTGTTTTTATGGCTTGCATCTATGTGGTTCTCTTTCTCTTCTTCTTATCCTAGATCATAGTAAGGTTACATGGAGCAATCCAGGAGATCAAGTGTTTCTTGTTAGCTAATATGTTTCCACAAGATTAGCAAGTAGATGGCTCTGAACCCCAATAATTGGTATCGAGCTCTAGAATTTTGGATAGAAGATTTGAAGAAGAAGTTTTGGGTTTTGGATTAGAGAAAATTTTTGAAGACAAGGATTTGGTTTCATCAAGTATGTGAGGATTGATATTCATGACTTAGAATCTACGAGTTTGATGTTATCAAGTATGTGTAGGATTTGATTTCATTGATTTTGGGGAACAAAGCAAAGCAAAGCGTACTTCGAAGGAATGAGATTATATCGAGGTGATACGCATTCGATATGGTCAAGATGTATGGTCTTGATGTTTGTGGTGCTCTACATTGGAGATTTGACATTGACACTTATTGGGGCGAGAAACCTATGCAAGGCTTCAAGTAAGTTTATTTATTCTCTATACTTGTACTATATTCTTGTTAGCTGTTTGAAAGACCTTCGTAGATTGGTTTTCAATTAATGATGTTGCTTGGCAAGACACAAGAAGGAAAGAATATCTTAGTTGGGATACAAATGTTGGTTTGTATGTTTGTGGAAGTAAAGATGTAATATTAGCATGTCAAAGTCTCATTATTGTTCCAAACCAAGGGAAACAATAATTTGTTTATCAATCGTCATTAGTTAGATCATGTTCTTTGTTTTTCTTTAACATGAAGTTGAAGAATATGAAGATGAATTCATACTCGTTATTGCCTTAATTGTTTATTCTGATAAGGATACATGAAGTTGAAGAATACGAAGATGAATTCATGCTAGTTACTTTTTAATTGTTTGTTACGATAAGGATGGGAAATCTCTTAGTAGGTTTCGTTTTGGATGTATTGTCCGTTGGCCGAGGGTGTGATATGTTCAGTGAAGAGTTTGATATTCGGTCTTAGTATTTGAAAGCACGTGGCTACAAATAGTTGCGAGACGGTGATCGTTGGATGAGATGTGATATTGGTTGTGGTGGAGCTATGCATTCTTATTATTATATAAGAAGAAGTTTTCGAAACCAGTTTGTAGGGTTTGTCTTTATAAATGTTGGTATGGCATTGTGTAGGGTATAACAATGTTTTTGGAGTTTCTCTCGTACTGTTTCCGATGGAAAAGCTAGATAGTTTGTGATATTTTTGATTCTTGTCGATGACGTTCAGTCGAAGAGTTTTTTGGTTGTACACCATTTGAATTCGATCGGAGCTGGTTGAAGTGCAAGACCATTTGGAGAAATAGGTTGGTATATTTGTGTTACGGATATGTTCCTACTTTGGTGAAGACCCATTGTGAGGAATTAAAAAGGTATCGTTTGAAAACTTCAAGAGTTTAAAGAATAAAGATACAATACTTCAATATGTGTGGTGGTGTGGCTATGGAAGCTAAGCGCCTACTACTTATGAGAAAACAGCATGAATTTGAGTAGGGCTGCAATTTTGGCGTGTTTTTCCTAACCTTTTGTTATCCATTGGCTATTTGATTTCTGATGATCGGTGTGAGACTTTTTGTTGGAAGAGCTACATTATAGCAGCTTGATAATATTTGGGTATTTTCTTATCTGCTCTGATTATTGAAATTGATTTCAATAGGGGGAGGCCAGTAGAGATGAAGGTAAAGATTTCTTTTGAGAAATTTGGCTGTGACGATATAGTTTCAGTCAAGTTATTTTCTCTAAATAGCTTGAGAAAATAAACACAACAGCGTCTTGAATTGCTTGGAGCTTGAGTAAGTTCTTGAAGGTTTCGGTTATGGTTGGGTGTTATTGGGTCTTTGTGTAAATGTGATTATCGAGATTTTGAGCAGTTTATCGTTCGGAGCAAGATTGGGAAAGGATATGCACAAAGCGAGAATGTGTGACTTTATGTATTATTCTGACAGTAACAATGAATTCTTCGACATTAGTCAGAGTGTTATCCAAGTCTTATTATGTTGTGGTTTGGTTTGTATGAAGTCGAAACTACATGCTTTATGAAATTGATAAAAGACTTTCTTGACAATTATAATTAAAGCTTAGTAAAAAGACATTGTTGTCAAAGCTCGTTGAAGTTCTTTGAAGTGGTGTAGAAGAAGATTGGTGTGTCGTTGTCAGAAGACTTTGGCTTGGACATAGTTAGTGTGGTATGTATCATTAGTCGAAAATATGATGAGTTTTGAAGGAGTAAAACTCAATTGGTGATATATGGTTGTAGAATCATGATCCAATGGAGATAGGCTCGTAAAGCAAGAATCATAAGAGATGAGCTCGAGATTGTACGTAGTGGCAATGATCCATGGATTGGTTATATTTGGTGCAAATTGGATTAGAGTCATGCTCAATATGCTTTGGTACATACAAGATGGTTAGTTTCTTGGAAGCTAACATGAAGGTGGTTTATGACAAACTAGCATGAGTTTCTCGTTAAATCTCTTTGGAGGACATGCGCATGGAAAAGAGCAAGTATGTGATCAGTTGTTTAAATAAGAAATTGACTCGAGTGGAGTTTAGAGGCGAAGATGAAGACTATGGATTTACGCTAAGGTAATGCTTAGGCGGACGCATGGAGAACTCTTGTGGTAGTTTTATTTGTTGATCGATTAGTTATGGATGTCAACCCTAACGGATGTGGTGCGCAACTTGGAGTTAGTGGCTTATAAGAGCGTAACATTAACTCGAGGTGGAGCAAGAAGGCCAAGAAGCTGTGTTCATGGTATGGAACAAGTTGAAGGTGGAAAAGGATCAAGGGAGCATAATGACTATAACTAAATTCGAAGGTGGCATATGGACAACGATCGTGTATGATCTGATTGAATTGGCATGCAATACACCTAGAATGATGCCAATCAATGTGAAGTTATGAAAATAAAGGAGTAAGGTGTTTCTCAAGATGTTGCATAACGGATGATCATATGATGTTGATTTGTTGAGATAGTCGGATTTTTTCACCGTTGTGGAGATTTATACTGATCTGGTAGGTTGGATTGTTAAGTCTAAGTTGGTAGCGTTCAAGTTTGGTTTACTCTCTCTTGGTGGAGGTTCTATGGAACAATTTGGGTGAACTACATTTCGGTTTGATTCCTATTGAGGATATGTAGGCAACCCGGTGATGGTGCAATCGATGTTCGAGAAGATGGAGGGATAACAAGTTGATCGTCTCATGCATGAATGCATGAGTCCGAGGTGGAGAATTGTAGGGGAAACCGGTGGTTTCCTAGTTTAGGTCAACTTCCATAAATATGGAATACCTAAATTAACGGTGGTTTCCTAGTTGGATATGGTTTCTGAACCAAGGAGGCTAATACTTGGGAACCAAGTTTGTGACTCTATATAAGGGAGGTCTAGGCTAAGTGTTTTAGTGATGGAATCCTCAATGTAAATCTCGTAGAGATGTGAGGGATTCATCCCACCTATTGAGGTGGTCATGTGAGAGACCTAATGGTGGATGGAATACATCATTATGGTGCTTATAGGATACTTATCGATGTTGGAAGATATGTCGTTATGGAGTACTCATATGGACATGTTGGTAAGAAATCTTGTTGAGGAGAAGATCATCTTGGTGGTGCTGGATTAGATTATTGGTGTTGAGATAAAGGCTTCCATGGTAATCTATATCAGGGTGTGCAGAGAAGATCATCTTGTTGTGGTAGATAATGTGGTAAACGTTATCTTTTATGTGTGAAGACGCTACTTTGGATCTTATAGGGTGCTTGTGAGAGTTCTTGTGTTCGGTCACGTTATGGTGAGTCGATGGGTTGATTAGTCAATCAGTTGTGTAATTCTCAGTGGTGATTCTATAATGAATAAAGAGGTCGTAGCCATTTGGTAGATGTAGGCAAATACACACATTGTGTATATTGTTGAACCACGTTAAATCTGTGAGTACTTTACTTTTGTTGTTTTGTTTATGGCTTGCATCTATGTGGTTCTCTTTCTCTTCTTCTTATCCTAGATCATAGTACATGGAGCAATCCGAGAGATCAAGAGTTTCTTGTTAGCTAATATGTTTCCACAAGATTAGCACGTAGATGGCTCTGAACCCCAACAGAAACCTCACGGCACTTACTTCTCCATAGCTCATTTGCTATCTACATATGGAATTTTTCAAGGTTGAATTTCATCTAAGCTGGGTTCTTCCTCATTCAATTCACACGGCTCTTAGTACTGGCCATGCCTCTATTAGCTCAAGAAAGTCACTTGTCATCAAGGCCCTTCCTTTGCAATTTTTGGACCCTTAGGAAGGAACATAATCGAAGAGCCTTCAAAAACAAGTCTTCGACAACGGCTAAGATCAAATTTTATGGGAGTTACCAACCCAGTGAATCCAGTGATAAGAATCCGTTTGTTTGAATAATAAAACTGAGTCGAAGATGTCGAGTAATAAATCCTAGTCATTGTTTTCTTCTAAGCCAGTCAAATTTGATGCAAGTTATGTGTGGTTCAATGAACGGGAATTTGCTTGTGTTTGACATTCATAATACAAAAAAATTTGTGACTTAAAAAGTTCCGTTTTACATGTTACACAATTTAAAAATGGATGACTCATTGTTTGGATAATGGTGCACTCTATTTTGATGAGTCTCATATTCATGCCTAAATTGCATTTCCTCATTTTATGGATTATCATAGGTAGGACATATACAAATGTTAATCCAACTAAGGTTGAGAACATGGTAACCTCCACTAATTTTGGGCTGAATATGTTTAATTTAATGAGATACCGGGGAAAACTAAATACTTAGAAAACAATACAAGTCGGTTGGGGTAAATACAAACAAAAAACTCGCCAACAAGCTTCTTCTAATTGTTATTTACTTTTTCACAAGAAGGGATTAGGGTGAGATGGTGTTAGTAATTATAAGCGATTAAGGGTATATTTTTCCTCTTAATTGTGTTTGTGAGCTGGCATCACGGTCATGTTCACTACTTCTCAACAATCTTAGACAGTAGGTATAGAGTGGAAAATCGAGTGTTTTGGTTTATAAACTGTTTTTTGTATGTTTTTAAGTAATTTAAAAGGAATTGGTTTCATGCATATGGTAGAACGTTAGATATGTAAAAACAAATTATCTTTTTCAAATAATACACAAAAAAGAAGTTTGTTTCCACAATGCAAAATACTCCATATTCAAATTAGTAAATTTGAAATGGTAATGCACACCCCAGATGATTAAGACCCTGAGATCTTCCATTATCAAATGAAATGGTTGGTCCTAACTGTTCAAGTGAATTCAATTTGGTGAGATTTTGCCATATCTTACATGTAATTATGAATGCGAGATTGCTATGGAGGGGGGAAATCTGTGGAATTGCTTAAAAGAATTCCAACCATCGCAAGAATGGCATTCTAGGAAAAACCTTTTTCTTATGTTTTCACTCGATGCCTCCTGGAAAAAAGGTGACAATTCCATGGATAATGTCAACAAATGAGTGCTGCTACTACTAAATGTGGGTACCAATTTTCTTGGAAGGCTACCAATCCATTAGTGAGAAATTATTCGTCTATATGGATTTTACATGGTAGTTTAGTTGTGTACAATAAAAGTTAAAGCTATGTTGTCAAGGAGATGTTCGTACTCTTAGACTATACAGAATCGTCTTCATCACCTCTTGCGAGTTCAAGGCCTTCGGTTGCTTCACTTGCTAGAAGTTGTGAGATGAGCTTTTTCTTATCGTCCTCGCTTTTTCCCCATTAGATCCCTTTTCTAATTCTAAAACTAGTGTGACGTTTGCCCATGGAAACTTCACGCTTAGTTTCCTTTCGCAAACACTATATACACTCACACAACTTGATCCGGTGCGGTTCACTATGTTAAAAGGTAAAAATATCATTTTTCTTCCATGCGAGATTCGTCACTTATCAAGTTTTTCTATTATACCGTAGCAGTTGGTAAGATTATATTTATCACTATGAGGTTTAGGAGAGCAAACGGATGTAATGAAAAGAATGTTTAAAAGTGAAAGGAAAATTAAGAGGTTGGAGTAAACTAACCGAATCTTCATTAAGACTGCAAGACTTCTACCCTTTGGCAAAGTAAACAAAATGAGAAAACTATGACCACTGAATTAAAGAAGTGAAATCGTGTCGAAGCTGATTACAATTTTTAACCAAACTCTAGTAGGATTTATTTTTTCGAAGCAAACTCTAGTATGATGATGTGTGTTTTTCTGGTATCTAAAGTTATTGATATTCTTAATGATTGTCGGTATCTAATGTCAATAACAAAGTTACTGATATTCTAAGTGATTAGTGTTGCGGTATTTATCGTTTTCTAACAAATTATGCTTTTAAATTAAATGGTTTTAGTTTCTTCGCTGATATACTAAGTGATTAGTGTTGTGGTACTTATCGTTTTCTAAGAAATTATGCTTTTAAATTAAATGGTTTTAGTTTCTTTTAAAAAAAAGAAGAAATGGTGAGAAACGATGTAACTTTTTTTTCCTTACCATTGGATAAATGGCCTGCAAGTAGATAACTATATTTTGTTTGTTCGCTTTGAGAAGTCTTTGAGATGTGCTACGACAATTTGACCTTCTTCGTGATAGGCCTCAGTTGTGTTTTAAAATATTATGTTTAAGGTTAAATGTTTCAATATTTAATCCCAATAGTCTTAATTACCTAGATTACATGTAAAGTCCTAAACTCCCATTAGTCCCATCGCATAGACTCATCTCAGCCAACGAATGCTACCCCAACAACGGCGAAAGCGACATCTTTTTCCCTATTAACAATTTCTCTGATATGTCCATTATTTTATGAGCGAGACTGAGTCAGTAGTATGTCTACAATTTTATTCATCATATTGTAGAGCAATTTCTTGTCGATCTTTAACTCATTAATCAAAGTGCTTCCGAAGAATTTATCATACGATCAACATGAATTTGGATATCATCTTTTGTAGTATAAAATCAACGTCTCAAAATTTTCATTTATCATATGGGTAGAACAAAATATACCATAATCAATTAAATGCTTGTGTAGCTAGACATTCTTTCGATTTAGAAATTCTGCTCAAGTTCTCACAAAATCGGCAGCCAAAGAACAAGAAAAAGTTACATCTTGCTTGAATCAAATCCAACCATTAAGTGCACGAGAAATTGGGTCATTTGCCCAAATATTTTTAAAACATGGTTCTAACGGACGAGTAAAAACTAGTATGGGTGAAATGGACACCAAACAAATAGCAAGAATGAATCTGGATTCATCCTGACTTACACTTAAAAATAGCGAAGGGAAACTGGATGCATCCTGATGTAAATTAAAAGTAAGAAAAAATATTTAAAAATAGGTAGGATGAAACTACTTACATCCTGGTTGTTTTACATTCTCGTCTATTTAAACAGTATCAAATTTGACATGTCTTTTTCACCCAAGAATTTTCGTTATCGGGTTTATTAACCAATTTTGTGTAAGTTTACTGCTCTTTTTGATGTGACAAGCGGAATATTCAGGGGACATGCCAACAACATTAAAGTCAATTTTGTGAAATCTTTTTGTGGTCGGCCCAATTTTGTGACTTGATTTAAGATGTCTACTTTCTTTACAATTGAGGTAAAATGGACATTTAATTTGCGGATGCTTGGTGTAAACGTCTGCGAACAAGCTGCTTTCAGCACCGCAATCGCGTCTTCACGTCTTATGTCCGTCTTTGTCTTTGTCAGCGATTTAAACGTCTTTGTCTTTATCTTGTGCTTTACTAGTCAAAAGCTAGGCACAGCAAATGAGCACAACACACGAATAACGTCACCGTCTTTATCTTGATCGTCTTTACACGATGCTATAAATAATTTGAAATCACTTAATGTATACATTAAGTCGGACATTATCACAAGAATTTAATTAGACAACATATCATTTGAAATTATTTCAAGTAAAATTAACAAGTTTATTCAATAAAAAGAAATAGCCCATCAAATATAAAATTGGATTATTGTCATGTAAATTAATGTTCTAGTTAAATATAGGTGACGACATTATAACAACGATATTGAAATATATTTTCCAAATATTGAGGTATTATATGTGTTGTTATAAATAAGCCAACATAAAATGTTAAAAACTAGCTAGAATAATGACTCTTTTGTGAACTATATAAAAAATGTGATGTATTATGCCTTGGTATATGGTGTATTTGTACATGTTATGACGTGCTCTCTTAACGTGCCGTGCTGGGCTGGGCCACGTGCTTATCCGTGCCGCGTCTTTGTCTTTGTGCTCTTGTGCCAATTAGTCAAACCCGAGACGTCCCATTTAACTAACGTGTTGTGCCGTCTTTGAAGCTAAAGTCACGTCTTTGAGGTAGGTTGTGCTCAAATTTTTAGCGTCTTTGTTTGGGATGTGCTCGTCTTTGGCACGTACCAATTTACACCTCTAGATGTGCGTAAAGGAAGGAACATTGCATGAACAGAAGTTTTGAGAAGAATCCTATTATTGGGGCTTAAAAATGGAGGGGATTTTGGTGACTTATGGGGTCATGAAATAACAATTCATAAGAGCCCCTTATCATGGTATTTTTGTAATACCCATTCTACCCATTATATGATTAGTACTAATTATATTGATTAAGCTAACTAATTAGTATTAGTGAATGAATTAGACTAATCAGATGATTAATTTTTTGGAAATCAAAACTTGATTTTCCTTGATTTTGATTTTGATTTTGATTTTGAAGAAGGAAAAATGGTGATTTTGGTGAAAACTTTTGAATTTTTTTTGAAGAGAAATGATGAAATCCTTTGTCACAAAACTCGGGATAACCTTATAATCAACTCCCAACATCAATTTATCGATTCAAATCCGTTAAAAATCAGAGTAAAAATCTGAAATTTGTACTTGTTACATTTGGGGAAATTGTATCGAACAGTAGTAATAACAAAGTTCTGATTAGGATATGAAGAATTACAAGCGTAATAGCATAGTTACGGTTGGGATACAAGAAAGAATTCAAGTCGTAAACACATACTACGGCTGGGAAGTGAAGAACTTTTGGCCGTTATTCTTCCCAGAATCTCGAGTGCGTATGCAGTGGGATAACATACTTTTCCGTCCAGTAATTGAATATGTATCTTTGAGAAATTTTGATTTTCAACATGAATATATACTACGATTGAAAATTAGTAATACTTTCATTAAATAGACCACAATAAAACCCATTACATACTTAATAAATCCCCATTACAAAGTTGGTTTTAATAACATCCCTTTCGATGTATTAAGAAGTCTTTGATGATGGCGAATTGAGCTTCCAAGTTGAAATTATAACCTTTCCATTTTCTCCATTCCTTCTTAGATTGAGCTGCGGCTTCTCTATCAGTCTCACCTTTAAGTCCAAGTTGGTTGCACATACGACGTAAATCCTTATATTCTTCCATTCTAAAAATCGAAGATACAATTCAACCCCATCGCGGTTGTTAGTGTTACCTGTTTCACTACAAAAATTCTCAAAAATATTACTCCAATACGATTGACTTGGTAAACCACATTTATTTCGTTCTTCTCCCTTCTTTGGATAGCATAGTACAAAATTTGTGCAAAGAGATAAGTCTTCTTCCAAAGTGAAGTTGGGTTTATCCTTTGAGTACATTGCATTGAGTTTGTAGGAGTTTTGGTGGAGATTATTGATGTAGTATGTGTGATTTTGATTTGGAATGGGTGGTTATATAGAGGTAGAGTTATTTAAAGTTTAAATAAGTGGTTGAACAACTAAAACCTTCTATAAATCAGTCTTCAAACGGATCTATTTTTCAAAATTCAAAAAACTAGCCGATATGATGTGGTATTCAAAATTATATGAATTTACGGCTAGGAAAACTTGAGGGTAAACCCAGTAGTAGTGCAAAAACACTGCGGGGTTGTGGTGTGTGATTTACTGCTAGGTATTTCGAGTAAGTAAATAATAGTTGTTAATTTTTGTCAGAATAACGGCCTGGATATATAGCCGCAAAAAGGAGCCATTTTTTTTTTTGGGTTATCAGAGTGACATACGGCTAGGAAATTCACACCGTAAATGTATTTACGGCCAGGAACTTCAAATGTCGACCAAGCCGTTAACCAGAGTTGCAAATTTATGTCAGAATTACGGTGGGAGTTCTAAGCAGCAAAAAAAGATATACGGCCGGAAATGTAGCGTAACAAGACTCGTTTGATTTTGAGTCTCAGTGAAACACACGGGCTAGGTATTTCTTTGGTAGTGCAGGGGCTACGGTTCCCTTTTTCTGACGTTTTGTAACGGTGGACTTTCCAACCGAGAAATTTTGTGCAGGTTTATTTGACAATAATTATATGCATTTTCGGCTAGGTTATGTGAAGGATCGACCTAGCCGAAAGTGCACAAAAAAAAATAGTAAATCTTGATTTTTTCCTCAGTTTTCTTAGATTAGACAAATGGAAAGACTAACATTCATTCATAAATGCAAAGTTTTAAAAATTCATCCATCTAAATCCATAACCAAACAACAAAAATAGTAAATAGACAAAGTCTTAGATAATAAAAGCTCCATGAAGTATTATAATAAAAAGCGAGTAAATAGTCATTCACTTTCACTTGATCCCTCCTCCGAAGTACGCAAAAACTCATTCAAATCGTCCTCTTGATCAGGTTCCACAACTTGTTCTATAACTATAGATTTTTTACCCCGACCGCTGCCGCCTTGAATTGGAGTCTTTTTACCTCCACCACGTCCACCTCGAGCACTTGTTCCAGCACGGATAACTTTTGCACTTTTTACAGCACGGCTAACTTTTGTACTTGTTCCAGCACGTCCACCTTCGCACCTCGACCACCTCGACCTTTTTCACCTCTACCACCTCGTAGGATTTTCCTTGCTTAGATTGAACTTGGTCACGGGGAATCAGTCGTCGCTATTAGAAAGAGACTAGCCCTTTTAGTTCTCCTTGGTCGTTCCGCTTCATCAGGATATAAACCTCCTTTCTCAGGGATAATTATGCCTCTAACTCGATTCCGCATTAATCTTAGTTCAGATACCGTTAAGTCCTCACCCAAATTAATCATACAGGGTGATGTCATTGGCCATCCAATTAACTCGTTCGACCTATTTTTTCATATCTAACACACATACTCTAATTATTCATAGATAATTAAAAAAAAAACAACATATACAAACATAATTAGTAGTGTACGTAACACCATCTTCTCCCAATCATCTTCTTCATTCATTGATGCCTTTGATTTTGAAATCTGTTTCTCTGCATTCTTGAAATATCTCTGCGCCTCCGGATCCAAATTTTCCACATAAGGATGAGCCCTTTCGATACCATTCCATGTAATTCGCATCCGCTTGGGAAGTCCCATGACAAGCTTAGCGATCTTCTACTCATTTGGTTTACTTCTTGGGAGCGAGCATTCCAATGCTCGATCGCCGGTCATTTTCATAGTTCAATTTGACATCTTTGTCCTTAAATTGGGAGGAGTGGTTATGCTCAGTTTAAAGGAGTTTCTTCAGGTGCAATTTTACGGACAATACCGATTTGGCGGGCGTTCTACGAGGATCTAAAATGACGAACCCAGTTGCATGAAACAAAGGTCCGTATAGGTCACCACATCAGAAAATACTATATCACCAACTTCATCTTCTTCATCCTCATCAAGTTTCAAATATGGATCAAAAGCCACATCTTCGATTGTCAAAGCATCCAACTTTTTTCTCATGTCCTTCATTTCCGTGTCTTTAGCCTTGTGTTGGGTCCCTCCAAAGGGGTATCTTCCTCCTGTAGGTTTTCTAGAGGCCATTTTGTATCCTGCGTAGGCCTCAACCTTTTAAAATGGTCGTAAGCCCATGACTACGTCAAAAAATTTGTTAATAAGACAAACCAATATATAAAAGTAAAACAAATAAACATTCGTTATATTAAAACAAAAATATACTTGGATAAGAGCAACACATCCCGTAATTTGTGTTTCGTTCCATATAGAATCTTTGCAAAAGGCAGTCAAAACATCGACAAGGAGGGCGGTGGCCCATGAGTACCTAGGTACCTCATTTATTTTACGGATCGATCTTGAGAGTCTTCAACCACTGCAAGTAACAAGCATTTACCTTATTGTTGATGGTGGAATTTCATTTAAGGTTAAAATTGTAAAAGCCAGAAAATTATGCGCTGACATCTTGTAAAAGATAAAGCCATTAATAAGTGTTGGATACTCCCTCACTTAATTCACCAAGAATGGAGCATGTGGCAACAATCCCATTCGTGAATACTGAGAATTCATCCGAGGTTGGAGCATGTAGCAACAATCCCATATACCCTGTGAATTTCTAGCATTATTAATTAATGCGCAATCGGCCTTGTATTTCTGTACTCATTATCGGTGCGGCATGACGACCGAGTGTTGGTCTTACGGATCAACACGAACCTCCAAGCATTATAATGAAACCATATACGAAATACCCGCATGTGGCGACTCTCGGTGTGTTATACTAGCCTGATTGAGCATCCGGACTGACCGTATCAGTCAGGATATGATCCACAGATCATCCAACTCCACAAGCATGATTGGATGACCCGGATCAATTCCATCACCCCAAGCGGTATGGAATATCCCGCTGCCAGAACCAACGCGGACCCGCATGGTCGGCCTCCCTCAATTGGCCTAGCTTGCCAAAACGTCCAAACCATAGCGGTATGGGCGGAAAACCCTAAAATTAGGGTTTGCGCGCACTACGGGAAAAATATACATCATCTGTTTGGAGATTTACAACACTTTTCTAAACATCGTAGAAAGTCCTATGTTTTACAATCTGGTTTCAATGGAAGAGTTGTCGTATATCATCCTTTGCCAACCCTTAGGAAACAAGGGGTTGCGCTAAGAAAACAAACGACAACTCCTTAAGCAAAACAAGTTGTGACGACATTTAGCTATAACAACTCTATTCCATATATGTAGTGACTTAGCCTATCACAACTCGACAAGTGTTGTTGAAGAACACAAAAATATGATAATGAAAAAAATGTTAGAGGGAGATTCGAACATGAACCTCTTTGCATGGAAGTCTAGCTCATCAACCACCCTTTCGGTTCACAAGTTTCGGTTTGTTACTTTTTTTAATAGAAACCTACAACAACACTTATAAGTGTTGTTGAAGTAAAAATATATAATGTTGGAAAAAATGAGGTTATAGGGGGAGATTCGAACATGAATCTACTGCATGGACGTCTAGCTCATCAACCATCCTTACCGTTAACAAGTTTTGGCATTTTTTTCTTTTTTTAATAAAAATGTATAACAACACTTATAAGTGTTGTTGAAGTAAAATATAGAACATTAGAAGTAATGAGGATGGGGGATTTGATCCTCAACCTCCTGTATGGAAGTCTACACCACTAACCATACCTATACTATTACATGTTGTCAAGTTTGTGGTTCTTTAATACACTAACTTTATGACAACCCTTCATAAGAGTTGTAAAACAAAATGTAATGCTCAAAAATAATGCTCATGTGGTGAGCGCAAACAACACGAAGCCTTCTCTGTAAACAATCACATACACGCCTTCTCGTAAATAATTACATACATTTTTCACTATTTGTAATATTTACTTTAGTCACTTCCGAGATAAGGGTACTCAGTGGTAATTTTCAGTCTCCATAATATTTATTACCTTTATTTCTAGTAAGGGTAATATGGTGATTTTTAACAATTTATAATATTTAGTTTACTTATTTTCCGATAAGCGTGGTCTGGTCATTTTCATAGTCTTCATAATATTTATTGCATTAATTTCCAAGAAGGGTAATATGGTCATTTTCACTAGCGAGTAGTATTTACTTTACTTTTTTTCGATAAGGGTAGTCGAGGTCACTTTCACAATCTCCATAATATTTATTGCACAAATTTCCATGAAGGGTAATATGATCATTTCACTATCTGTAATATTTACTTTACTTATTTAGGATAAGGATAGTTTAGTAATTTTCACAATCTAAGTAATATTTATTACCTTTATTTCTAGTAAGGGTAATATGGTCATTTTATCATTGGTAATCTTCAACACCGGATGTTCAATTCGATATATTTCTTATCAATTTTGATTTATTTCGTGCTGTAAATGGATGGATTAATCGTTCTCACCAAGTTTCGACTTAGAGTAGTCAACTCGCGGCCGGGTTTCGATCTCGGAGCATGGTATGCATAGAATATGCATAAATAAGGTTTGTTTAAGGTTTCGTAGAATATCTCGAAGGAATCTTACTGTAAATGGATGGATTCATCGTTCTTACCAAGTTTCGACTTAGAGTAGTCAACTCGGGGCGGGTTTCGATCTCGGAACATTGTATACATAGAATATGCGAAATAAGGTTTGTTTAAGGTTTCGTAGAATATCTTGAAGGAATCTTTGTAAATGGATGTATTCGTTATTTTTACCAAGTTTTTGACTTAGAGTAAGTCAACTCGCGGCCGAGGTTTCGATCTTGGAGCACGGTATGCATACAATATGTGAGAAATAAGGTTTGTTTAAGGTTTCGTAGAATATTTGAAGGAATCTTGTAAATGGATGGTTTCTTTGTTCTTACCAAGTTTCGACTTAGAGTAGTCAACTTGCGGCCAGGGTTTCGATTTAGAGCTTTGGGTATGCATATATTTATGCGAAATAGGGTTTGTTTAAGGTTTCGTAGAATATCTAGAAGAAATCTACCCGTAAATGGATGGATTAGTCGTTCTTACCAAATTTTGAATTAGAGTAGTCAACTCGCGGTCGGGTTTCGATCTCGGATCCTGGTACGCATACAATATGCGAAATAGGTTTTTTTTTAAGGTTTAGTAGAATATATCGAATGAATCTTACTGTAAATGGATGAATTCGTCGTTCTTACCAAGTTTCGACTTAGAGTAGTCAACTCACGGCCAGTTTCGATCTCGGATCCGATACGCATACAATATGCGAAATAGGGTTTGTTTAAGGTTTCGACTTGAAAGTAGAATATCTAGAATAAATCTTACACATAAAAAAATATGGTAAATGGATGAATTAGTCGTTCTTACCAAGTTTCGACTTAGAGTAGTCAAGTCACGGCCGAGTTTCGATCTCGGATCTGGTACGCATACAATATCGAGAAATAGGGTTTGTTTAAGGTTTCGTAGAATATCTCGAAGGAATCTTACATGTAAATGTATGGATTAAGTCGTTCTTACCAAGTTTCGACTTAGAGTAGTCCACTCGCGGCCGGGTTTAGATCTCGGATCACAGTACGCATACAATATCTGAGAAATAGGGTTTTTTTTAAGGTTTCGTAGAATATCTCGAAGGAATCTTACCTGTAAATGGATGGTTTCTTCGTTCTTACCAATTTTCTGACTTAGAGTAGTCAACTCGTGGCCAGGTTTCGATCTCGGAGCCTGGTATGCATACATATATGCATAAATAGGGTTTGTTTAAGGTTTAGAGTAGAATATCTCGAAGGAATCTTACACGTAAATGGATGGATTCGTCATTCTTACCAAGTTTTTGACTTAGAGTAGTCAACTCGCGGCCAGGTTTCGATCTCGGATCCTTGTACGCATACAATATGCATCACCAGGGTTTGTTTAAGGTTTCGTAGAATATCTCGAAGGAATCTTACATGTAAATGGATGAATTCGTCGTTCTTACCAAGTTTCGACTTAGAGTAGTCAACTCGCGGCCGAGGTTTCGATTTAAGAGCCGGGGTATGCATATATTTATGCGAAATAGGGTTTGTTTAAGGTTTCGTAGAATATCACAGAAGAAATCTTACCTGTAAATGGATGGATTCGTCGTTCTTACCAAATTTACGAATTAGAGTAGTCAACTCGCGGTCGGGTTTCGATCTCGGATCTAGTACGCATACAATATGCAGAAATAGGTTTTTTTAAGGTTTCGTAGAATATCTCGAATGAATCTTACTTGTAAATGGATGAATTCGTCGTTCTTACCAAGTTTCGACTTAGAGTAGTCAAGTCACTAGCCGAGTTTCGATCTCGGATCTGGTACGCATACAATATGCGAGAAATAGGGTTTGTTTAAGGTTTCGTAGAATATCTCGAAAGGAATCTTACATGTAAATGTATGGATTCGTCGTTCTTACCAAGTTTCTGACTTAGAGTAGTCCACTCGCGGCCAGTTTTCGATCTCGGATCCTAGTACGCATACAATATGCGCGAAATAGGTTTTTTAAGGTTCCATAGAATATCTCGAATGAATCTTACCTGTAAATGGATGGATCGTCGTTTTTACCGAGTTTTTGACTTAGAGTAGTCAACTCGCGGACAGGTTTCGATCTCGGAGCCTGGTATGCATACAATATGCAGAAATAGGGTTTGTTTAAGGTTTCGTAGAATATCTAGAAGAAATCTTACCTATAAATGGATGGATTCGTCGTTCTTA
This sequence comes from Papaver armeniacum, assembly GCA_023531295.1. Lineage (NCBI taxonomy): Eukaryota > Viridiplantae > Streptophyta > Magnoliopsida > Ranunculales > Papaveraceae > Papaver > Papaver armeniacum. The sequence goes on from JAJJWW010012431.1 coordinate 99,295, forward strand.
CCAAATTTTTGAATTAAAGTAGTCAACTCGCGGCCAGGTTTCGATCTCGGATCCTTGTACGCATACAATATGCATCACCAGGGTTTGTTTAAGGTTTCGTAGAATATCTCGAAGGAATCTTACATGTAAATGGATGAATTCGTCGTTCTTACCAAGTTTCGACTTAGAGTAGTCAACTCGCGGCCGAGGTTTTCGATTTAGAGCCGGGTATGCATATATTTATGCGAAATAGGGTTTGTTTAAGGTTTCGTAGAATATCTGAAGAAATCTTGTAAATGGATGGATTCGTCGTTCTTACCAAATTTCGAATTAGAGTAGTCAACTCGCGGTCAGGTTTCGATCTCGGATCCTAGTACGCATACAATATGCAGAAATAGGTTTTTTTTTTTAAGGTTTCGTAGAATATCTCGAATGAATCTTACCTGTAAATGGATGAATTCGTCGTTCTTACCAAGTTTCTGACTTAGAGTAGTCAGGTCACGGCCCGAGTTTCGATCTCGGATCCGTACGCATACAATATGCGAAATAGGGTTTGTTTAAGGTTTCGTAGAATATCTCGAAGGAATCTTACATGTAAATGTATGGATTCGTCGTTCTTACCAAGTTTCTGACTTAGAGTAGTCCACTCGCGGCCAGGTTTCGATCTCGGATCCCGGTACGCATACAATATGCAGAAATAGGGTTTGTTTAAGGTTTCGTAGAATATCTAGAATAAATCTTACCTGTAAATGGATGAATTCGTCGTTCTTACCAAGTTTCTGACTTAGAGTAGTCAAGTCACGGCCAGGTTTCGATCTCGGATCCTGGTACGCATACAATATGCAGAAATAGGGTTTGTTTAAGGTTTCGTAGAATATCTCGAAGGAATCTTACATGTAAATGTATGGATTCGTCGTTCTTACCAAGTTTCTGACTTAGAGTAGTCCACTCGCGACGGGTTTCGATCTCGGATCTCTACGCGCATACAATATGCGAAATAGGGTTTTTTAAGGTTTCGTAGAATATCTCGAAGGAATCTTACCTGTAAATGGATGGTTTCTTCGTTCTTACCAATTTTCTGACTTAGAGTAGTCAACTCGCGGCTTGGTTTCGATCTCGGAGCTTTGGTATGCATACATATATGCATAAATAGGGTTTGTTTAAGGTTTCGTAGAATATCTCGAAGGAATCTTACCTGTAAATGGATGGATTCGTCATTCTTACCAAGTTTTTGACTTAGAGTAGTCAACTCGCGCCGGGTTTCGATCTCGGATCCTTGTGCCGCATACAATATACATCACCGGGGTTTGTTTAAGGTTTCGTAGAATATCTCGAAGGAATCTTACATGTAAATGGATGAATTCGTCGTTCTTACCAAGTTTCGACTTAGAGTAGTCAACTCGCGGCCGAGTTTGATTTAAGAGCCGGGTATGCATATATTTATGCGAAATAGGGTTTGTTTAAGGTTTAGTAGAATATCTAGAAGAAATCTTACCTGTAAATGGATGGATTCGTCGTTCTTACCAAATTTCTGAATTAGAGTAGTCAACTCGCGGTCAGGTTTCGATCTCGGATCCTAGTACGCATACAATATGCAGAAATAGGTTTTTTTTTTAAGGTTTCGTAGAATATCTCGAATGAATCTTACCTGTAAATGGATGAATTCGTCGTTCTTACCAAGTTTCGACTTAGAGTAGTCAAGTCACGGCCGGGTTTCGATCTCGGATCACATTGTACGCATACAATATGCGAAATAGGGTTTGTTTAAGGTTTCGTAGAATATCTCGAAGGAATCTTACATGTAAATGTATGGATTCGTCGTTCTTACCAAGTTTCTGACTTAGAGTAGTCCACTCGCGGCCAGGTTTCGATCTCGGATCCTAGTACGCATACAATATGCAGAAATAGGTTTTTTTTTAAGGTTTCATAGAATATCTCGAATGAATCTTACCTGTAAATGGATGAATTCGTCGTTCTTACCAAGTTTCTGACTTAGAGTAGTCAACTCACGACCAGGTTTCGATCTCGGATCCCGGTACGCATACAATATGCAGAAATAGGGTTTGTTTAAGGTTTCGTAGAATATCTAGAAGAAATCTTACCTGTAAATGGATGGATTCGTCGTTCTTACCAAATTTTTGAATTAGAGTAGTCAACTCGCGGCCAGGTTTCGATCTCGGATCCTTGTACGCATACAATATGCATCACCAGGGTTTGTTTAAGGTTTCGTAGAATATCTCGAAGGAATCTTACATGTAAATGGATGAATTCGTCGTTCTTACCAAGTTTCTGACTTAGAGTAGTCAACTCGCGGCCGAGGTTTCGATTTAAGAGCCGGGTATGCATATATTTATGCGAAATAGGGTTTGTTTAAGGTTTCGTAGAATATCTAGAAGAAATCTTACCAGCAAATGGATGGATTCGTCGTTCTTACCAAATTTACGAATTAGAGTAGTCAACTCGCGGTCGGGGTTTCGATCTCGGATCTAGTACGCATACAATATGCAGAAATAGGTTTTTTTTTTTTAAGGTTTCGTAGAATATCTCGAATGAATCTTACCTGTAAATGGATGAATTCGTCGTTCTTACCAAGTTTCTGACTTAGAGTAGTCAAGTCACGGCCGAGTTTCGATCTCGGATCACGGTACGCATACAATATGCTTGAAATAGGGTTTGTTTAAGGTTTCGTAGAATATCTCGAAGGAATCTTACATGTAAATGTATGGATTCGTCGTTCTTACCAAGTTTCGACTTAGAGTAGTCCACTCGCGGCGGGTTTCGATCTCGGATCTAGTACGCATACAATATGCAGAAATAGGTTTTTTTTTTAAGGTTTCATAGAATATCTCGAATGAATCTTACTGTAAATGGATGAATTCGTCGTTCTTACCAAGTTTCGACTTAGAGTAGTCAACTCACGACCAGGTTTCGATCTCGGATCCCGCATGGTACGCATACAATATGCAGAAATAGGGTTTGTTTAAGGTTTCGTAGAATATCTAGAAGAAATCTTACCTGTAAATGGATGGATTCGTCGTTCTTACCAAATTTTTGAATTAGAGTAGTCAACTCGCGGCCGGGTTTCGATCTTGGATCTAGTACGCATACAATATGCGAGAAATAGGGTTTTTAAGGTTTCGTAGAATATCTCGAAGGAATCTTATAGTAAATGGATGAATTCGTCGTTCTTACCAAGTTTCGACTTAGAGTAGTCAAGTCACGGCCAGGTTTCGATCTCGGATCCTGGTACGCATACAATATGCAGAAATAGGGTTTGTTTAAGGTTTCGTAGAATATCTCGAAGGAATCTTACATGTAAATGTATGGATTCATCGTTCTTACCAAGTTTCTGACTTAGAGTAGTCCACTCGCGGCCAGGTTTCGATCTCGGATCCTTGTACGCATACAATATGCATCACCAGGGTTTGTTTAAGGTTTCGTAGAATATCTCGAAGGAATCTTACATGTAAATGGATGAATTCGTCGTTCTTACCAAGTTTCTGACTTAGAGTAGTCAACTCGCGGCCAGGTTTCGATTTAAGAGCCGGGTATGCATATATTTATGCGAGAAATAGGGTTTGTTTAAGGTTTCGTAGAATATCTAGAAGAAATCTTACTGTAAATGGATGGATTCGTCGTTCTTACCAAATTTACGAATTAGAGTAGTCAACTCGCGGTCGGGTTTCGATCTCGGATCTAGTACGCATACAATATGCGAAATAGGTTTTTTAAGGTTTCGTAGAATATCTCGAAGGAATCTTACATGTAAATGGATGAATTCGTCGTTCTTACCAAGTTTCTGACTTAGAGTAGTCAACTCGCGGCCAAGTTTCGATTTAAGAGCCGGGTATGCATATATTTATGCAGAAATAGGGTTTGTTTAAGGTTTCGTAGAATATCTAGAAGAAATCTTACCCCGTAAATGGATGGATTAAATCGTTCTTACCAAATTTACGAATTAGAGTAGTCAACTCGCGGTCGGTTTCGATCTCGGATCTAGTACGCATACAATATGCGAAATAGGTTTTTTTTAAGGTTTCGTAGAATATCTCGAATGAATCTTACCTGTAAATGGATGAATTCGTCGTTCTTACCAAGTTTCTGACTTAGAGTAGTCAAGTCACGGCCAGGTTTCGATCTCGGATCCTGGTACGCATACAATATGCAGAAATAGGGTTTGTTTAAGGTTTCGTAGAATATCTCGAAGGAATCTTACATGTAAATGTATGGATTCGTCGTTCTTACCAAGTTTCTGACTTAGAGTAGTCCACTCGCGGCCAGGTTTCGATCTCGGATCCTAGTACGCATACAATATGCAGAAATAGGTTTTTTTTTTTAAGGTTTCGTAGAATATCTCGAATGAATCTTACCTGTAAATGGATGAATTCGTCGTTCTTACCAAGTTTCTGACTTAGAGTAGTCAACTCACGACCGGGTTTCGATCTCGGATCCCGTACGCATACAATATGCGAGAAATAGGGTTTGTTTAAGGTTTCGTAGAATATCTAGAAGAAATCTTACTGTAAATGGATGTATTCGTCGTTCTTACGAAATTTTTGAATTAGAGTAGTCAACTCGCGGCCAGGTTTCGATCTTGGATCCTAGTACGCATACAATATGCAGAAATAGGGTTTTTTAAGGTTTCGTAGAATATCTCGAAGGAATCTTACCTGTAAATGGATGAATTCGTCGTTCTTACCAAGTTTCTGACTTAGAGTAGTCAAGTCACGGCCAGGTTTCGATCTCGGATCCTGGTACGCATACAATATGCAGAAATAGGGGTTGTTTAAGGTTTCGTAGAATATCTCGAAGGAATCTTACATGTAAATGTATGGATTCATCGTTCTTACCAAGTTTCTGACTTAGAGTAGTCCACTCGCGGCCAGGTTTCGATCTCGGATCCTTGTACGCATACAATATGCAGAAATAGGTTTTTTTTTTAAGGTTTCGTAGAATATCTCGAAGGAATATCTCAAATCGACATTGAGCTTCATACTTATCGATTTTGATGATGTATCATGCTAAGTTTGAAGTCAGAACCCTCTCAAAGCTTCTTGGTTCATAGTTTGTATGTTGTTATACCACATTTGAAGTTCGAATCGACACTAAGCTTTATATTAATCAATTTCAATGATGTATCAAATATGTTGTTATACCACATTTGAAGTTCGAATCGACATCGAGCTTCATATTCATCAATTTTGATGATGTATCATGCTAAGTTTGAAGTCAGAACTCTCTCAAAGCTTCTTGGTTCATAGTTTGTATGTCGTTATACCACATTCGAAGTTCAAATCGACACTTGAGTTTCATATTTTCAAACTAGAAGCACAAAGAGAAAGCACAAAAGAACAAAGAAACACACCAATTATCGAATTCATTTTTCATTTTCCCGATTCATTCTTATGTATTTTTTGATTTTTATATCGAGAATGTTGATAACAATGTCCTAAATTTATTAATATTTTTTTTGGATTTTTTTTCATGTCGAATGTTGATAACAAAACCGGATACATGAGTTTGTATTAACACAAAGAAAACACGGTTTCTTCTCAATCCGTATGAACATTCCAAATACAATATCAACCGTCAAGATCTTTTTCTTGATCCGTATGAGTGGATCAAAAGAAATTTGGTCCGTCGATCATTTTAATTTTCATTCTTGGTTGTATCACTCAACCACCCGAACTCTAATTCCCATCTGGTTCTCTCTTTCTTTCTTCCTCTCCTCAGAAAAACACCATCGGCGCTCCATCACCACATTTGCTCTTCTCTCTATCCATCTTCTTCATCTCCATTTCTTGATTGAATCGACCCATCTTAATTCTTGGCTGCAATTTCTGGTGAAAATCATCACAACCTTAGTCACATAAACTCATCAATCAAATACCTCAGATCCACCTTCTGCAAACCCTAAATCAAACGAAACCGAATTTCAATTCGTAATATGCTACTGATTACTTCTTGATATTCATAAAGAGAGACAGAGAGATCAAGAAATCAGGGTTTTGGTAGATAGATGAAAAATTAGGGTTTTAAAATCTTTGACAAAAATTATGTGAAGGTTATCTTGCATCAAATCGAAATTAAAGGGTTAGGTTCGTAGGAGGTGTAGTACATGGGTTGAGATTTTGGGTACATTAATTTCTATCAAGAACAGAAAATCAAGGGTTTGTTCTGTAAGAAGAGAGGAAAAATTTGATTGATATTTCTGATAAGCAGAGAGTGAGAGGGATTTGATTCTATTGACGGGGATTCAACAATTATGAAGATTATTCTTCCAATTTTAGTGTTATGAAGAAATCAGGGTTCAGTCGAGGAGAATGATGTCGTCTGATCATTGAATCTACAGGGAAGCAGAATTAGAAACTAGGGTTTGTCTTGAATTGGTTTTTGACAGAGATGAATCCCGCACTTCTTAGCACACTCGAGGCGAGTATGCAAACAATCCATTTTCCCTTTGGGTTTGGCCCTTTATTGAAGAAATCATAGTTTGTTCTTTGATTTGAGAAACATCGGTTTCCTTATAGGAAATCTCACTCTGCAATTCGCTTGCTCAAATGATGTCAACACTAATGTTGATAAAGCAGAAAGGTCTGAAACTCATTCAAATCTTTGCAATCTCATTTTTGGGTTTTTTAGATTGATTTTCAGCTTGTTATCTGAAAAATGTTCATAAAATCGAGAGAAAAAAAGGCTTGATCATTCACTAAATGTTCTTTTACTTGATTCAATCAGTTTTACTAATGAATTTACTTTGTATGATGCAGATTGGTTAAGGATGATCACAAAAAGGGAGCAAACATTATTCTTATCCAGGTAATTTTGTTATTATCTCAATCCTCAATAAATTTGGCCGTGAAAGAGTATTTATTAGTTATATGTGTTTTGACCGATGTGAATTGTGATTCATGGCAAAGAAATTATTAGTGTTTATATTGGAGGATGGAAGTGATAGTCTAATTGGACTACCTTAGGATTTTAGAAATAATCTTTAAAAAGTTGCAAAGAGGAGAAGCTGGGGAAGGGTTTCGGTTGTTATGTGTTTTTCTTACTAAATTTGATGTAAGTTATGTGATTTGGATCTTATCTTATGATGGTTATTTGCGGGAATTACTTGAAGGATATTATTTTACGTCGAGCGCGAGAGGAAGATTTCTTTCTACGAGCAAAGCCTTATAGAGAGCACTCTACAATCATAAGGTAAAAGAGTTGAACTGTGATAATAAATAAGAATCATGTCGGTTGCATCATAAGGTAAAGAGTTGAACCTGTGTTAGTAAGCGCGAGACATTTGCCTGCGATTCCGGTTTGTATGGCTAGAAGAAAGCGAGCAAGGATTTGGCAATGGTGGTGGTACAGCTGCGGTACAAAAGATGCTGATGGAATAGGTGGTTATGTAGCGATGTTTGAGACTGGTAAGAAAATTGGTTTTGGATCACTTTCAGCATACTTGTTGAAATGCTACCTTGATTTCTGTGTATGTGTGATGCGAACTTGGATTTTCACCGATACCGCCAATCCCGCACTTTTTCGGGTAAAATTTTACTCGCTCAGAATCATTTCGAGATCTGAAAATGGTTGAATGTCAGTGGCAAAGACTTCCAGGTTTCCATGTCTGTGTCGGTAGCGGAGGCGAGAGGCAACTTCCAGAGTGGTATACTCAGAAAGGTAACATTTTTCCCAGTATTTAATGCTATCTAAATTGTTATTGAGATGAGAAAATACGGTATTTGTCGTTTGCAATGAGATGGGATTTCTGAAATCTACCTTCATTCGTTGAGTTTTGACCATGTGTAATTATCGGCCTCATTATTTCAAGTATTGTCATTGATTTCAAAATGGTTATTTCAAAAATGAGCCCCCTAGGTGTTAAGTTAGTTATTCATATACGTTCTTGTATGAAAGGATTTTTATTTTTTAAATTTGGGAACTTTAAGTATGTTCGGGAGTCTTAATGGTCTAGTTCTTAGTGTTGTGCTTATCCTTATGAAGAGTTGTTTGTTCTCTTGGAAGAAAGATGTTGTTCTTATTTCGGTATGGGTGAAGAAGCTATGTTTGACCTTTCTTGTTTTGTTGTAGGAAGACTGGTGGAGATGAGGAACGGATGGCAGCTACTGCAGCTTACATGAAGCTTAAATGGCAGGGCCTTCAAAAGAAGGTTGTCTTTGTTACTGTTATTACAGATCTCAACACCTGCCATCGCACATGGTGAGCTCCTTATTCTTATTAATGTGAATTAGCGCATATGTTGCTTTCACATTAATAAATTGTTCAAACTTTCCTTTCAAATGAGTGAATCATTTTATCAGAAGAATATTTTAGACCATGCCTTTGATGTACAGAAATGGGATCAGTTTATTCATAATACGAACGAACCATAGTTTGATTGAGGATGATCCATGAGCTTATATAATCATTCTTTTTTTTGTTTCGGGTTCAACACCGGGTGTCAAGCCGGTGCTACGCCCTTCGGACAAGGTTGCCAAGAGGGCATTGGTTGATGGCCTAGAGTATTCCCAGATTCGCGTATTTGGTTTGCCGGTCGGGGCCCTTGTCTTGTCGGCCAGAAAGAAACTGCAAGAGCTCTCGTGAAGCACTATTCAATGCGCAGAACTTGGTAAACCAATTGGACAGATCATCATCATATGTGGCGGAACCAAAATCTTAGCTTCTACACTAGAAAGCGGTCCATGGATAGTCCTAGTAAAGGTAATTCACTTGTTACGTATATCCAACTATGTAGTCAAGTGGGTTTGTTTTTTGACAAAATCACTTTTAGATGCTTTTACTTGAGTCAATAACAACTTTCTTTGTTAACCACAAATCAGAGGATTCGAAACCCAAATGGAGAAATGGATGGGTGCTTGTGATTTGTATTATAACCAAAGTATGGAGACACATTTCTTCTTATTAGTATTTTCTGGAAATACTTTATCCATGTTTACTTGCATTGTTTTGTTTTTAGTTCTTATGCATTTTTTTGGTAATTTGGACCTAGAACAATTGCGGAGGCGTTGATAAGGGGCCTTCCAATCATGAAGCAATGGCTAGGCAGTTGTATTGCAGGCTCTGGTGTTGTGTTGCTCCTAACACATCAGTGTTATTAAATTTTTTTTTTTTTGTGTCGAAGTTATGTAAAACTGATCTTTGGTAGTAACAAACAATAGTGATTATAATTGAAAATCTGGTCTACAACTAATTCGAAGTTATTGCGCAGCGCACTTTCATGCAAGGTGATTTGAAGTTAGCTAAGTAATGTAATTGGAGTGGCTGGATAACTTGAATGAATGTAAATGTGTTACACTGGCAGGTTAATGTGAATGTGAAATACTTTCGGCTAATGTGAATGTGAAATACTTTCGGCAATTCGGTTTTGACAATAATTTTTTTTTCAAAATAGTTTTATGAACACAACTTCTAATAAGAGTTGTGTTTGCATATTTCAACTACACAAACCAAGAGGTGGTGAAAGGATGTCTTTACAACATAACTAGGTGTTGTCCAACATAGTTCTACAACTCTAACAAGTGTCGTGCAAATCTTATTCATAATAGTAATAAGAGTTGTTACATATTTCTACAATACACATCCTAGGTTGTCTAAGATAGTCCTTCAACTTATACAAGTGTTGTGTTACATATTTCTACGATACACATCCTTTGTTGTGTAATATTGTCCTACAACACAAGCAAGAGTTGTGTTAGGCTTTCAAAAAAAATTGAAAGAGAATCACAACTTTGGCAAAATATTGTCGAACCATGAATCACATCACCCTTTACAACCCTTGTCAACCATTGTAGAAAAGCTTGGACTTTCTACAATACCCCCGTTCCACAATGCATGAAATAGAGTTGTCGTAGGGGTACTACAACTCTTATCTAGTGTCGTCAATGATGATTTTTCCCGTAGTGGCGGCATATTACATGTGTCGCAAAACAGTCTTAACCATCCATCTTCGCAGGTATAGATGGAGGGTGTAGATGTAGATTCAAAGGGCCCGGAGCATGTCAACACAATCACCGTGGGCCCGCCTACATACCTGACCAATCGGTCAGGACCAACCATGGTTGGTTTTCCCAATTCGTACGCCGAATAAAGCATGGTCGCACGACCTTGAAACCCAAAATTAGGGTTTTGAGCATCACGAGCATCCATCTTCTCCGACACGAATGGAAGGTCCAAGATTAGATTAAGCAGGTCCGGTCATACCAGAATGACCATCGTGGACCCATCTATCCCCTCACCCGATCGGCCAAGGCATATCATGCTTGGTTATTCCAAGACGCGCGCCCAAACTAACGTGGACACACCTCCCAAACCGCAAACCGATCTCGACCGCTCAACTTCGCCGGGACGATTTGGATGGCTCGAGATCACGTTTTCATAGGATATTCGGGTATAGGCGTGAACACCAGCCTACCACCTTCACACTGACCGATCGGCCAAGACCGGCTAAGATTGGTCATCTTGGAACGTGCGCCCGAAATGGGAATTACGCGCGGCTCTTGCGGCACCGGTTTTTTGTCACAAATTGATCTCGACCACTCAACTTCACCGGACGGATGAGTGGCCCAGATCATACTTTCGTGAGGTAATGTGTATAGGCGCCTACACCGTCATGACGTCTACACGCATGTACGGTCGGCCTGGCCAAAGTCATATCCCAAGCTGGGATTCGACCAGGCTGAAGAGGGATGCTTGCGCACCTCTTCTAAAACCCTAATTCCACCAACGGTCGCAGATGAGTGTCTCAAAGATCATCTCGTCCGTCCAACTTCACCGGCTTGGTTATACAACCACGGTCGGGAGTTAAGCGGTCGGTGAGGCGTCATGGTAATCACCACCCATCACTCTACCACACCAGGATGCAGTACCTGCATAAAATACACATGATACTTCACAAGTATCAACTTCCTGAATAACGCAGTTATTCAATTTAGCATTACGTGCTACCTTTTGTATATCCCACGATCTACACACTCGAGACATAAATCATGTCACAAACTGGGGTACATACTGGGGTATTGGTCTGGCGGTTTACAGCGTGCAACGCGCCATCACAAGAACGTGTTAGGAAGTGATCATGGACGGTTAGAGATGACAGGAGAAGTGGGCAAGACTGGTCGTGTAACACCAACACACACCTCCACTACTCCATCACTCCACTTCCCACGAGAGACGTGAATAAGGCTCAAATGACTTGTATAAATAGGTTCTCCTCCCTATTTTCAACACAGGAGAAAAACAGGAGACAGGAGAGAAAACAAGAGCAAGTCCAGACAAGAAACAGAAACCAAGTGTTGATACAAGAAACCTGAATCGATAGCTTGCATCTTGTGCCCGGTTCAACTTTTCATTACAAGTCATAAGCAAGCCAACACCTTCACAATCTCAACACCTTCTTCGCTTCCCTCCCTAAGATCAACCCCATCTCCTTCACTTTGTGACCGAAACAAGTCTAGAATGGCCATTTCTTGGTTTAGGCCGGACTTGCACAGATTGATTTCCGAATCTACAAGCACTCACCGCGCAGTGGATTTGTTTAGGGTTTAGATTCATTCCTCATCCACACACCCCAAATTACCAAATCCGGCAGGAATAGTTTTCACCCATAAACACTTATTTCCTGAGAAATAGGGGAAAAAGACGATCCCAATAGCATGCAACAAGTAAGCTATAGCCGTATGTCTAGCTCTTTCTGCGTCCATCACCACCAATCCACTCTTAATCTTGCGGTCAGAATCCCCAAACTTATCCTTCAACGAACCAAATTAATCTTCCTTGACATATTAATTGTTTCACTAAATTCTCCCGGTGTAGTAAATTTCCTTTTAGCTCTAGGCGCTTCTCCATACCCTATCTCAAACTCTTCTTCCGATTCATCTTTACCCCACCCAAGACAGTTCTTCACCAAGGCACAAAGCTCATCAAAAGGCATAGAATTGTTGAAACCCTCAAACACAGCCTTTCCTTCCAAAGCTAGACCATTGATTTGCTCTGCGTCATCCCGGAGTGATAGTCATCTTGTCGAATGGGAGATGAAAAGTTATAGTTTCGAGCCAAAATCTTTCTCTAAAACCATAAATTGTCACAACATCATATGTCTTAAAGCCTCGATTCCATACCATAACCCGAAGCTTTTACCAAAGCTATCACATCTGGATGCTCCTTGTCCAACGGCCAAAACCTTGCTTGTTTGTGCTTTAGTTTAGGGACTGCTTTATCAGGGAACTACAAAAATTGGTTATAATAATTAATAATCCATAACAAAATAAATATAACATATATGTAATTTGATTTATTACCTTTGTGCCACAAACCCTAGCAGCCCATGAAGACATGTAGCCAATCAAGACGGAACGATCTCTTGCCTCACCCCAAGGTCTCCCATTCGGGTAAAGGCTCCATAGAATCAATTACTTCTCTTGCCGTTGTCTTAGGTTTATACTTCTTCTTTCCCTCCTTCTTGTCCTCCTCAACTACGGATTTATCTTTATCAATAGCAGCACCAGTAGAAGTGCCAACTTCAGTTCCTCCGGTAACAACAAGTACACCTTCATTTCCTCCACCACTAGAAGTGCCAACTTCATTTCCTCCGGTAACATCAACTTCAGTTCCTCTAGCAACTCCAACTTCAGTTCCTCCAGAAATAACAACTTCAGTTCCTCCAGCAACTCCAACTTCAGTTCCTCCAGTAACTCCAACTCCATCTCCTCCACCTTCATTTTCTCCAACAGTCACAACTCCACTTGCATTCCTTGCGTTTGCACCCAATGATTTTGCGTGATGAGGTTGCGGAGTCGGGTCACTACGAGGTGTTACTTCTTGTGATCTTTTCTTCTTATTTTCTTTTCCTCTGTTCAAAGACAAACAAGGCCAAAAACCAATAGTATATAAGCAAAAACGGCTGGGAATATTTGACACAACCAAACCGTGACAACCAAAACGGCTAGGAAAATTGGATATCCCAAAATGCAAAAAACATAACGGATGGGAAAATTAGTAATCGATCTAGCCGTAATAAGTTAATAACAAACGGCTAGGAAACTTCAAGCCGTAATACATAAACGGCTAGGAAACTAAATAAGCGATCCAGCCGAAAAACAAATAACGGATAGGAAAACCTATACGTGTAAATACAGCTGGTTTGATATTCAGCACAGTACTATATACGGCTAGGAAATTCCAAGACGTAATCTATAAAAGGCTAGGAAACTAAATATCACGGTCAGGAAACAAATTTACGGACAGAAAGACCGAGACGTAAATATTACCGCTGAAAAAAATTCGAATACAGGAGAATATACGGCTAAGAATAACTTAGCCGTATACAATTGGTGCGGATAGGATTTCTCCATCTCGTACGCATCGACTATATTACGGCTGGGAGTTCTAAGATATCCCAACCGTAAATCCTACAAACGGCTGGGAGTTCTAGGATATCCCAACCGTAAGACCTATTTACGGCTGGGAATACAAGAACTCCCAGCCCGGCATAATTCAAACTGTTTTTCCGACCTAAAATTTTCGAAACCAACAGAATCATCAACAAAACGCTTAGATAAAGAGTGGGTTTTGAAATTCATACCTTATTGTTGTCATATCGGGACTCATGGTATTTGGTGCATCTCCTTCATTCACTTCTTCTTGATCTTGATTGCCATCTTCATTTGATGAAGTGGGTTTCTCTCGCTTCGAAGGAGGTTGATTAAATGAAGCTTGACCTAAATTTTCCTTAGGTTTCATGGTTTTATAGAATGAGTTTAATCGACGAAGAATTTTTTTTGGAATCGACGATTAATCGTTTCAAACGAATGGAAGAAGAAGAAGAAAAAAAAAAATAAGAAGAAGAAGAAAGAAAGAAAGAAATAGTGTTGAGTGGTGACGCTTTTTTTTTTCACTTTTAATGATTTTTCAGTTTTTTTTTATTTAATGATTTTTCAGTTTTTTTTTTATTAGATTAATCAGTTAATAGAAGGGTAATAAGCTAAAGTGATTGAGGGTATTTTTGAACTTTTACTTAAGTCTGATCTTCCCCTATAACATTTGGGTTCCACTTAGTAATTTAAGCCCCCAAAGTCCCATCCCCTTTAAGCCCCCATAATACTCCCTCCGTACCTATTATATAGGCGGAATTTTCATTTTTCCTTGTACCACTATATATGCGGAGTCCAATTTTCAAAACGATTTTTTACTTATATTACTCCTATTTATTTGCTTGGGAATCATCACAATTCAGTATATGTTTCTAAAATTGGGAATATAATTAAGGGTAAAACAGGAAAAAACATAAAAATGTATAAAATAAAAAAAATAATCTAAAAGAATTGATCCTCCGCCTATATATGTGGTACGCACGGAGGGAGTGGTACGGAGGGAGTAGGATTCTTTGAGAAACCATTTATGATCCGGAGAGGAACCGTACAAGTGTTTGGGCACAAAACTTTTCCTGCCCTAAATTGCTACTTGTGAACAACATTTACATAAATTGCCTAGACTAATGGCTAGACAAATTGCGGTCATTTTTAATTTTTATGGGGGGATGGGTAAACAACATACATTGGTGTGGCCATTCAGCAACCAGTGCTGTACGATTGATTTGCAAAAGTCAACATTTTGTTCTCGAGAGTCGAGACTCTCGCAACTTGCTGTGCCCTGCATTCATTATTTTTCATGACAAAACTCTTGTTTAATGCATGCCAAATCTATTACTTGTCCATTTCAACTAGTGCACATTATGCAGTTAGCATCCCTTATAAGATTTAGGAGAGAGAATCGGATGTAAAAAAAAAATGTTTAAAGAGGACTGGGAGGTTGGAGTAAACTAATCAAAACATCATCGATACTGGCATGGCACTAGACTAGACTTTCTGATTCTAGCAAATTTAGAGAATCCGAAGACAGTGTCAAAAGGATGCGAGAAGTAAAACCAAATCTTATTAATTAAAATTCTTGAAAGAATGGCGAAGAATGCTTATGTATCAGACATACTGTTGTAAGTACCATGGATGTCTTACGGGATCAAGGCTTAAATCCAATACCCACTACCGGCTATAATACTGAAATCTCACATCTTATTCTGTAGTGGCATAAAGAATCATTGACACAGAGTAGAAAGTTTTAGAAGAGATGATTGTTTTGTAATCACTGTGTAATTAGCACTGATGAAGACTTTGCTATTTATAGAGAAGAATTACAATAACTTTACAATGAAGAATAACTTCAATCTAGGAAAGAAATATATAATTACATCAATCACTCTCAATCACTCTTAATTACAAATTATACTAATTGACAAGAAAGAAAGGAAAGGAAAACAAAATGTAAAAGCTAAATAAGGAAGCATATCAATACTGATTGATATGCTTTGACTAAATATTTCCAATATGGCAAGTATTAAGGAGAATGCGTCATTGACTTGAGCATGCCGCTTATAGACTTGAGCTGGCTGAGAAGAAAATCATTAGACTTCCATGTTAACAAGTTAAAAAAGGATGCTTAATATGGTGATGAACTCCACTCCATAACAAATGAGTGATGGTCATGCATAAATTGGAATTTAAATTTAACTAAACTTATTATAAAATTCTCATGTTAATTCATTTCATCGATCTACATTCCTTGGTATCCACGTATTGGCAACATGGTAACCCTGACTGATCTTAGGGTGGGTAAAATGGTTGTGAGCTATTGGGGGAAACTAAATACTTAGAAAATCATAAGCTTTAGTTATACGAAATAAAACTGTACAACGATTTTGTAAGTTTATTTACCTTTTTTTATTGTAGAAATTGATTTTCTTTCAATGTGACAGGGGAACCAGACACATAACAAAACTACTTCGGTTTTTGTTATTCATTCTTTAATTATCATTTTAGTATAAATCTTAGCATTTTGCGAGTTTTGGTTATAGTTGCAGGAAATCCCACAACTACACCCGAATGAGATTCAAGTAATCTATCTATGAATGAAACCATCATGAAAACTCAAGATCTTTTATTAGAAATTAGAATTAGAAATCAATACAAGGAAGTTATCTTAAAAACCTACTTAGGGAGTATATAACGCTCTCTCTTCTAAATATCTTCTCTAGCTCACCAAAAAGATCTCTCCCTCATACAATGGTAGTTGGTTCCTTTTATAGGAGATTACATAGTGGAGGATAGCTAATAAAGCCCCTAATTTCGGATCCGAAGCGCGTCAATGTCGCACGCTCTATAATCATTACCGCACGGATTCTTTACTGCCGCATGATCCTTCACACGTTCGTATTCGCTCAGTATTATAAGATCCATTTCGCATAACTATAAAGTGTGCGGTATTTTATATCCACATTTTGCCTCTTCTCTTATCGATCCTTTTAGAGAATGGGCGATGAGAGAAATTTTTTTATTTGCTTTTGCCGCACTCATTCATCTTTTCGTATTCTTTATAACTGACAATGTTCTGTGTTCTCGGCATGACTTCTTCCACGTGTTATCTTTGCCACTCATTATTCGACACTTCTTCGTAAAATCTATCAACTGTCGCTTTGTATCTTTTTATCATTAATGCGTCCGTAATAAGAACCATCTTGGGAAAAGGGGACGAAATCCTTTATAAACCCCAACAGGATTTCTTCTTTTCCTTTTTGTTCTTTTTGTTCTTCCTCCTGCCATTTTCTTCTCCTTCGTTCTGCAACTTTCGTTATTCACCTCACCTTCAATTTTCGGCTGATCATCATATCCTACTTCGCACTTTCTTCTATCTTCTTGGTTTTTCTTGCTCGTGAGCCTCACTTTTCGTTACCTTCTCCTTTTTAATCCTTTTAATCTTGATCATCTGGATCATCTTGATTTTAATCGTACTGAACCTTTTGATTAAATCCCCTCATCTCCCATTCTCATTCTAAAAATGCCGCTTAAACCAGGTTGGAAGAATGCTAAAGATTTTAAGAGATTAAAAGTTGAATTCGATAGAAGTGGCTTTACACTATCCGCTCCTCCTGGCTCGAAACCTTCCTCTTCTGTGGAACCTGAATGGTTCTCATTCCCCTTCGTGATCCTCATATTCCATTATTCTACTGAGTGGGGATTGTATTAGGATTATGGTAGAGTATGCTCGTCCGGCTGGACTAGAATCTCTTTACCCTGAAGATGTAAGAAATCTGAAATGTACACAGAAAGAAATCATTCCAGCAGAGTACACTGTTGAGAATTTCTTCTGTCATTATGATGTTGCTATCATGAAGAATGAATCAACCCGCTGGGGCATTCGCTTAAATAAAGCGGGTGGCTTGGTAGAAGATCAAAGGATTATGCGTGATGTTGACTTTCATGATACTTCCAAAAATATCTTGCGTAAATCTAAGGATGCTTGTTGGAATGCTTACCCTCTTGTTCTGGAGGGTTCTTACATCTCTGGGGTGGGCGCTGATGGTTCATCTCTTCCGCTCCCTGCAAATATTGATGGTTACAAACCTTGGGAGTTCAGATGGCCCGAGAAGGATGATGTGGTGAGTTACCTTTAACCCTATATTTCCTTTGTTTTTGGGTGTCTTCTCTTACTATTTTCTTTCACTTCAGATTAGCAAGCAAAATAAGAAGGCTAACAAAAAAGCGTCTCAAGCGTCGACTTCGCACAACGATGAAGTAAGAAACACTTATTTAAACTTTAAAAATATTGTTGCCTCTGTTTATTATCTTCTATTGTGCGTAGGTGGAGATTGATGATGCTGAGAATCTTGATAACCAAGCTTCTTCAAAAATAAAAGGAAAGGTTAAAGGTAAGAAGGTTGTCTACAAATCTTCAACTAAGAATCCCGCCAAGAAGAGAAAGTTATCTCCTTCATCTCCTTTAAACACTTATTCTTATGATGATACACTACTTCCTTCGGACGATGCCGCACCAACATCTTCTATGGGGCAGTTGTCATAGAAATATCATCATCAAGCTTTTCTTTAGCATCATTATAAAGAACCAGAATTTTATTTCTCGACCTCCTTTGTTTTAAAGAGTTATGAAAAAAAGAAACATTTGAATCTCCCAAGTGCAACCATTTGATTCTAGAATTTTGCCTAGCTTCAGCCTCTTCATACCTTCGTAACTTAGCTTATTCTTGCACTTAAATCCTTTCTCTACCAGCGAGCTCTTGATTTAAAATTTGTTCCTGTAGTAGTTTTTGAGTATCATCTAAAACTTGCTTAGATGGAATAAGTTGAGCAGACACAGACCTGAATCGTTCTTTTTTCCACAAACTGATGCTCTTTTTAGCTCTCTTTAATTTAGTCACTAAGATATACATAGGATTACCCCTAATAGGTTCCTTCCACACATTCCTAATTAAAACCATGCAATCCTCCTCTTCAGTGAGATAATTATAGAATCTAAATGGAGGAGCTCCATGCCTTCTCTGCTCAAAAATAGAAATAACACTTGGAGTATGATCTGAAATCCCGGAAGAAGAAACTCAATGAAGAATCTTGAAAATACTTTTGAATCCACTCAATATTAACTAAAACCCTATCAATTTTTGATCTTATCATACCCCCATGTTGCCGACAATTTGACCAAGTGTAAAAACACCCAATGAAAGGAAAATCAAACAAATGAGAGGAATCAATACAACTTTGAAAATCAGTATAATGATGTGCCATTACTTAATCCCCACCCACCTTATCAGTTGGATACAACAAAGAGTTGAAGTCCCCCAAAACAACCCAAGGTTTACTATTAAAACTAGCAAAAGCTTTCAAAGAGTCCCAAAGGCTCACTCTATTAAGATAGTAATTCTCTCCATACACAAAGTAGCCACAAAATTAAATTTTGAACCGTAAGAAACATCAACAAAAATAGCCTCAGAAGAAGAGTGGATCAAAGAGACTTGAATTACGAGAAAGATCCCACCCTATCCACACTCGCCACCAGAATTCACACCATCATTATGTAAAAACCTCCAAGACGGGTTTATATTATTTCTAATTCTACTTTTATTCACTTCTTGAACATGATTTTCAAGCATCCCAATCATAGAAAAGGAATTATTACTAATTAAATTCTTTATTTCAAACCGTTTTAGAGGATCATTTAGACCTCTAATATTCCAACTCCCTACTTTAAACATTATTTAAATTTTGAAAGGGTAGAATTACCTCTTGTAGATTTCTTAAGATCTGCAATTATAGGAAGTAGATTTGAATTAACATCATTATTGAGAAACCCCTTGTTAGGAAAATGAGCTCTTGAACTAGGCTCACCATCTTATACCAAAGAAGACCCAGAACTTGCAACACCCATATTTTCTTTGTTATGCTCAGGTACTTCTTCATGATTCATATCATTCATTTTATCCAGAATAAGAAACTTGTTATAAAGTATCACCTCATTTGGTTCATGCATCTGCA
The DNA here is from genome assembly GCA_023531295.1 of Papaver armeniacum. Lineage (NCBI taxonomy): Eukaryota > Viridiplantae > Streptophyta > Magnoliopsida > Ranunculales > Papaveraceae > Papaver > Papaver armeniacum. The sequence goes on from JAJJWW010012431.1 coordinate 118,659, forward strand.
CAATAGGCACTTCATTAACAACATGACATTAACAGTCCTGAAATCTTCGTCCATTACAACTGGTTGAGGCTGAACATTATATTCTACCACCATTTCCTCCTCAGATGAGCTAGAAACATATTCCCTGATGTCTTCACTCCTTTTTGTGGACTTAGAGATTCATCCCTCAGCATCAACAGTTGAAAAGGCGAGGGTACCCAAATATACCTCAAGCTAAAACTTTTCCTACCTATAAGTCCTTTCTCCGTAAGTAATTATCTATGGACTGAGTCGAGACAATGCAACTAATCGGTTCACACTTCGTGTGATCGTCCATGGATACGAGATCAAGACAATACAATAACGAAGTATGTTTACTTGATAAAAGGGTTCGGACTTAACCAAACACAATAGGATTGCTTATAAAGTAAATAGGAATTAACGTTTGTGTAATTTACTTTAATTATAATAAAATAATTATAATGCGGAAATATAAAGTAAATGACACAACAAGATTTTGTTAACGAGGAAACCGCAAATGCAGAAAAACCTCGAGACCTTGTCCAGAATTGAATACTCCCAGGATTAAGCCGCTACACAAAATTAAACTAACTTTGTATAGTTGAGACCAAGAAACTAAACCTATAGTTCACCTAGTTCCATCTGTATTCCCACGCCTCCGACCTATGAATAAGTCACGTACTTGTAACAATTCCTTTGGTTCTTATTCCAAACAGTAAAGGAACAACAAATCTATTTGGTATCAACTCTCTTCAACCAAGTGATGTGAGTTCGACAAAGGCTCTTCTGTTTATCTCAATAAACTCCTTCGTCGGGTTATTAAAACTATCTTATTCTCAACTACCGAAGTAATTGTTAAGATTTTGCAATCAACACTTTTAATCACAAAGAATTGTATTGATGCCGATCTACACAACTAACCAATCCAATCTACCACAAGGATAAACCGATTAAAGTTGGATCCTCTTATACCGAACCAAGTATTGTGCACACCAAATTAGGAGAAATCTCTTAGGTCTTCAAACTTCATAGGTTACTCTCCTGTCACAAAGGATTAGTTTGCTATAAATGCAAACTTCAAGTATTTATAGACAAGAAAGTTTAGACACCAAGGAATTTCCAAAACCGAAAATATTCTCAAAGATATTCAATATATTCCAAATTCGGTTCCCATAATTCCTGGAAATGCTCTGTCCAAAATATTGACCGAAAATCTCTTTGGAAAATCTCAACTAGTAAATGCACATTACTAATTCTCGTTTTCCTAAAATAAAATTAAAAACCTTAAATAAAAGATTCTTAACTTATTTATGTTTTGATCCTGGGATTTTCTTCCTTTAGTTATTAAGGAATAACTTTGAACAATTAAAGATAAACATTACTGCACGTGTTCAAAGTATGCCGACATCCTTACTTTGTAAGTCCTCTTTGATACTTACAACCTTGAAACCGATTTTCCACACTTCCAAACAAGTTTAGAATTGGTTCATCTGACTTTCAAGAACTATGCGATTGATTAAGAAACACTCAATCACAAATCATGGGTTTAACGGTTCTACCAAAACAAGTTTCGGTTCTACCTCCATGTGAGTAATGTGCATAGTCACACTAGCTTTCCAAAATTCGGTTGACTAGGTACTTGGATCGGTTTCCCAAATATATATGGTATCTAACTTATATGCGTTGCACATGTCCATAGGATCGGTTTCCCTTTACCCAGAGTTGGTCATACACCAATCACAAATTCAATCATACCATCTCAGGTGATTACTTAAGATCGGTTTCACTAATAAAAGTTATACCAATACATAAGTCAGGCCTTTGTGAATAGTTTTACCAAGAATACAAACAAGTCATGAGCGGTTATACTAAATCACACATATTGGTTGTTCACAAGATATGAAATGAATAACAATACCAATAACGCCTGGCGATTTCCTTTTCGATTCATAAACAAGTTTATGAACTTACTTCCTTAAAACACATGTAAAAAATTGTTTACTAGGATGAAATCCTTACCTCATACCCATACATAATCACAATAGCATTTAAACGATTATGTTGATGTCTTATCTACAAAGTTTAATGTTTAAGCAATAAACCTCGTATTATATTCCTTAATACTATGTCTATCTAGAGTGTTCATGCTTCGCAGTTCTGTTTTCAATATGCACGACTTGAAAGATACGTTAGGGAATGAAAAAGTTCAAGTCAAATATCACTAACCTCAAGTGGAAGGATGATGTTGTCATTGTAGCTTCTTACTTCTTCACTTCTTCAAGTCTTCGCAATGCTTGTAATGTCTCATATCCTAATACTTTCAATCTAACCTATACGAAGTTGACTCTAGTATATAATCAAGCAACTCTTAAAATGAGTTTTGATTCACTAAAATATGACAACCAAACTTGACATACCAATGCTTGGTGGGTTCAAACGAGCCATGCTCTAACAACAGTCACAACAGGTTTCTTTGGAATCCACTTCTCCACTCCCTTTGGAGTGTTTACCACCTTCTTTGTACACCTCAAAAGTTTTAAAATCCAGACATCTTGGTGGCTTCGAAGTATACTCCACCTTAACTTCAATTCTATCCTTACCATCAATCACCAGAGGAATAATAGCAGGGAAATCACATTCAACATCAATTTCAACACACACTCTTGCATGGATCATCCTGGTTTTGTTGAGTGTTTGTTTGTCCATCATAATAGGAACCCCCACATTGCTAGTTATCATACTCAATCCCTTAGAATTCCACATATAGAGACGAACATTTCTTAGATTCAACCAGATGGGAATAGTTCTTAGCTCAATAGTTTTAGACCAAGGTCTAATAATGAATAACCTTTTAAGAATATATATTGATCCATGTTCAAGCGATTGAACACGATCCTCTTCATTATCAAACTCAAACAAAAACAAACTATCACCATTAATAGTTACCTTCAAGTTTCCTTTAGGTTTCCAGCCTTTGATAACATCAAAACAAACTATCACCATTAATAGTTACCTTCATGTTCAAGTGTTTTGTTATAATTTACTTTTTCCATCAAGCACAAGTCGGGCGTAAAAAACAAGGTAGCAGATGCCTTGAGTTGACGTACTTCTCTTCTTACACAAATGAGGGCTCGTATTTTGGGATTGATGATATTCGGGAGCTCTTAAAGAATGATACTTATTTTGGTCCTCTTATGGTTGACGAAAGGTCTCTCCAAAATGGCAATTATGTTCTTTTCGATGGGTACCTTTACTGGAAGAATTGTCTTTGCATTCCGCAATCAAGCTTGAGATTGAAAATTATTAAGGAGCTTCACGATGAGGGGCCTATGGGGACTACTCGTACTTGGAACTTGGTTTCTAGCTCATACTTTTGGCCGGGAATGTGGAAGGAGATTCATCGATATGTGAAGAGATGTCATATATGTCAAGTATCTAAAGGAACGGCAACTAATGCTGGATTATACATGCCACTTCCTATTCCTTCTCGTCCATGGGAAGATTTGAGCATGGATTTCATCTTGGGATTACTGCGTACTCAAAGAGGTATGGATTCAATATTTGTAGTGGTAGATCGTTTTCCAAAATGTGCCATTGTATTGCTTGTAAAAAGACAACGGATGCGGTCATGGTAGCTCAACTCTTTTTTAAAGAAATTTACCGTTTACATGGTATTCCTTCTTCCATCGTCTCGGATAGAGATAGTCGTTTTGTGGGGCATTTTTGGCGCACCTTATGGAAGTTGGTCAAGACCAATTTAAGTTTTAGCACCGCTTATCACCCTCAAACGTATGGGCAAACCGAAGTGGTAAACCGTTCCCTAGGTAATATTGTTCGTTGTTTGGTTGAGGAGAATTTGAAGACATGGGATCAAGTTTTATGCAAGGCTTAATTTGCTTACAACCATGCGGTGAACCGGAGTAGTGGTTATTCACCATTCATGGTGGTATACGGGTTCAATCCAAGAGTACCACTTGACTTGTCCTTAGTACCGGATTTGAAAAGGCCAAATGCTAAGGCGGAAGACTTTGTTTCTCAACTTCACCTTATACATGAAAGCACCTGAAAGCATTTAGAAGCCTCATCAAGTAAATAAAAGAACAAGGTTGATCAAAGACGACGCATGGTTGAGTTTGAAGTAGGAGATCTTGTTTATGCGGTTCTTACTAAGGAACGTTTTACCGTGGGTGAGTACAACAAGCTCAAGGCAAGGAAGATTGTACCATTTCCAATTGGAGAAAAGATAAATGGTAATGCTTATCGACTCAACTTACCAAGCTCAATTCGTATGCCCGACGTCTTTAATGTTAAGCACTTGGTTCCATATTGGGGTGACAATGCTATGGATGAAGAGATGGACAATTCGAGGGCGAATTTCACTTAAGGAGGGAAGGATGATGCATAATGGTATTTCATATATACCATTTATGACCTTTTCTTTCGTATTTACTCTTTTACCCCTTCTTTCCCTTATTTCCTACCTTTGTCCTTTTTGTTTACTACTTATTGTTTAAACCCTAGATCTTCTAGTTTTCAAGTTTGGTTTTGTTTAGAAAAGTGGTGTTAGAACCCTAAATCCTTCATAAGAGAAGAGCCTCCAACACTTTGTTATTTCCAATTTGTAATTGGGTAGAAATTTCAATTTGTAAGAGATGCATCTATTATCTTCTAGTTTCCAATCTTAGAACTGGGTAGAAATTTGAAGATTATTAGAGAAGAACCTCAAATCTTGTATCTTCCTTGTTCCAAGGGTAGAAGAAGCTTCATTTGAAGGTTGGTTATTTTTATTTCATGGTGTTTTGTTATAATTTAACATCCAAATTCAATTATAAGTGTTACTTTACATTAATTACGTACCACATAATAAGAAAGTCTCCTTCCAACAAAAACCCCTGCAACCAAATCCTCACATCTGCGGATCTCTTCTCAAAATACCGATGAGGATACTGGAGTAATCCTCTCACCATCAACCATTTGAGGAGGAAAAAACTTCATCGAAGCTTCAAGATTCAAAACTTGTTTCTACGGGAAAATATTAGAAGCCCAAGATTTAGACACATGCTTACTAGGTGTATGCTCTTCAAAACCCTGAGGAATCAAACAATCCTCATATGATTGACCAACAGGATCAGATCTCCCAATATCTCCCCTAACAGTTCCCTCTATCCTCTGGGAAGAAGAAGATAGAGGCAAAATGGATTCGAGACCGTCATACTTGAAAACTACTCATAAATCAGAGCAAAAAAACCAGAGAATCGAAAGAAAATTTGGATATGAGATGAGAACGATGAAGAAAATCAATCTTGACTTTCGGTCAAAATCGCCCGGCCAAAGTCAATTCCAATAATAGTAGTTGATTAACACTGATGTTACTACTTTGTTGGTAAAGCTCAAAGAAATAAATTGGTATCTAAAGTTACTGAGCGTCGGTATCTAATATCAATAGCAAAGTTACCGATATCCCAAGTGATTACTGTTGCGGGTATTTATCGTTTTTTTAGAATTATGCTTTAAATTAAATGGTTTAGTTTCTTCGAACAAAGATACACGGGAAAAACACATCTGCCCAATGTGTTGGCATCCGGATTAAGATCGAGTTTGAAATATGTTTTAACAGTGGCTTCATCAGGAATAACATCACTCTCATTGTCTGGAAGGAGGACAACACATTCTTCATTCAAAAATACCCCTACAAATTGATAAAGACTCTGTTTGTGGCATACAAAAAGGAACATATTGGCAAAGATGATGTATAGGGTTGACCTAATAATATGGGATGAAGCGACTACGGTGCGCAAACATGCCTTCGAAGCACTGGATAGGACATTCAAGGATCTGATGCACAATCCGATAAAGGTATTCGGAGGTGTTTATGGGTAAAAATCGTTTCTGCTGATTTCGGTAATTTCGGTGGGTGAGTGAGAAACTGGTTCGAACCCTAAACAAATGTGCTGCACGTGAGCACTTTATAGATTCGAGAGATCGATCTATACAAGTCCGGCCTAAACCAAGAAATGGCAATTCCAGACTTGCTTCGATCACAAAGTGGAGGAGAAGGGTTGATTTGGGGAGGGAAGCAAAGAAAGGTGTTGAGGAGAGTAGTATCTCGACTTGTATCAGAAAGTGAAAGTTTAGGAAGCTTGCAAGAGATGGAAGCTTTTGGGAGAGCTTGCAAAGTTGCCTTTCTGAGAGTGTGGTATTTTTCTCCTGACCGAGACTTGTTGTCTGGTGGAAATAGGTAAGACCTATTTATACAAGTCGAGATTGAAACGTACTCTGGCCTCATGAAGGAAGAGAGTAAAGGGTGAAATAATGGGAGGAGGTGGTAACCGCATGGTTTAATGGGTGAAAACGTTTTTCACCATTATTTCCTCTTTTATTTGACCGCTTTATTCCTTTTCACGCTTTCTTAATGTGAGCGTAGTGTACGCCTGCATCTTCGTGACCGCCAAACCAAAACCCTAAAGAAGCATCCCCGTTTGTGTCGATGTCTCGAGTGTTGGTTGCTTCTTGAGTGCAAGTGGCGCTGCTAGTGGCGCGTGTGGCATGTGCCAATGGCATGTACAGAATGCCTTGGTGGTAGGTTGCATGGTTTGCAAGTTAGGTTACCAGCGTGTGTGTTTGGCATGTGCCAATGGCATGTGCGGAATGCCTTGGTGGTAGGTTGCACGGTTTGCAAGTTATGTTACCAGCGTGTGTGTTTGGCATGTGCCAATGGCATGTGCGGAATGCCTTGGTGGTAGGTTGCACGGTTTGAAAGTTAGGCTATCAGCGTGTGTGTTTGGCATGTGCCAATGGCATGTGCGGAATGCCTTGGTGGTATGTTGCACGGTTTGCAAGTTAGGCTACCAGCGTGTGTGTTTGGCATGTGCCAATGGCATGTGCGGAATGCCTTGGTGGTAGGTTTCACGGTTTGGAAGTTAGGATACCAGCGTGTGTGTGTTTGGCATGTGCGGAATTCCTTGGTGGTAGGTTGCACGGTTTGCAAGTTAGGCTACCAGCGTGTGTGTTTGGCATGTGCCAATGGCTCGTGCGGCCATGTTGACCTAGTTGCAAGTCTTGCAAGCCTAGGGCGCTATGTTTGGTGTGGGTCAAAGGCATAGCGGCTTGGAAGTATGGCTTGCGACACGTGTTGGCATGTGCCAATGGCACGTGCGGCCATGTTGACCTAGTTGCAAGTCTTGCAAACCTAGGGCGCTATATTTGGCGTGGGCCAAAGGCATAGCGGCTTGGAAATATGGCTTGCGGCACGTGTTGGCATGTGCCAATGGCACATGCGGCCATGTTGACCTAGTTGCAAGTCTTGCAAACCTAGGGCGCTATGTTGGGCGTGGGCCAAAGGCATAGCGACTTAGAAATATGGCTTGCGGCACGTGTTGGCATGTGCCAATGGCACGTGCGGCCATGTTGACCTAGTTGCAAGTCTTGCAAACCTAGGGCGCTATGTTGGGCGTGGGCCAAAGGCATAGCGGCTTAGAAATATGGCTTGCGGTACGTGTTGGCATGTGCCAATGGCACATGCGGCCATGTTGACCTAGTTGCAAGTCTTGCAAACCTAGGGCGCTATGTTGGGCGTGGGCCAAAGGCATAGCGGCTTAGAAATATGGCTTGCGGCATGTGTTGGCATGTGCCAATGGCACGTGCGGCCATGTTGACCTAGTTGCAAGTCTTGCAAACCTAGGGCGCTATGTTGGGCGTGGGCTAAAGGCATAGCGGCTTGGAAGTATGGCTTGCGACACGTGTTGGCATGTGCCAATGGGACGTGCGGCCATGTTGACCTAGTTGCAAGTCTTGCAAACCTAGGGCGCTATGTTGGGCATAGGCCAAAGGCTTAGCGGCTTAGAAATATGGCTTGCTGCCATGGTGCGCAGGGTGCGGCTTGGTTTGGCATTGTTGCCGCGGTGCGCAAGATGCGGCTTTGGTTTGGCATTGTTGCCATGGTGTAAAAGATGCGGCTTGGTTTGGCATTGTTGCCATGGTCGCGATATGCGGTTTGGTTTGGCATTGTTGCCATGGTGCGCGCATATGCGGCTTGGTTTGGCATTGCTTTGCCATGGTGCGATGAGATGCGGCTTGGTTTGGCATTCTTTGCCATGGTGCGCAGGTATGCGGTTTGGTTTGGCATTGTTGCCATGGTGCGCATATGCGGCTTGGTTTGGCATTGTTGCCATGGTGCGCAATATGCGGCTTGGTTTGGCATTGTTGCCATGGTGCATGATGTGCGGCTTGGTTTTGACATTGTTGCCATGGTGCGTAGTGTGCGGCTTGGTTTTGGAATTAGGTTACGTGTGAAAACCCTAATCTAGTATTTTAAAAAAATACCCCTATTAATTATTTACACCCGAGTTAAATGCTCTTAGTTAATGTGTTGTGGGTAACACTAGGTCATGGGGTTTTACGATTTTACCCCTTGTTTAAAAACCACCATCAACATTAAGTCCCCCGCTAGCTTCGGAACAGGGCTTTGTTGCGAGGTAAGCATAAGATGGTGACAAACTATCAACAAACAAACCGTAAAGAGAATTGAGGAGGCTTGTCGACCTTTTATAAATAGGATTTGGAATCCTTGCCTCTGGTAGTTTTGCACAAATCGGAGGTCGGCACAATTGGTGGGGTAGGTGCAGCTTTGGGCGACGTTGGGAAATTGGCGTGAGTTGGGAACCGAGTGTGCTAGCTGGTGGGACCGGCGCAAGGTGTGGAAGGCTGTGCGTGCTTGCGCAGCGTGACTTGGGCGACGTTGGGAAATTGGCGTGAGTTGGGAAGGCTGATTGTGCTAGTGGTGGGACCGGCGCAAGGTAGGGAAGCTGTGCGTGCTTGCTGACGTGACTTGATGGGATCGGTGTGAACAAGGAGGGAGTAGGTGTTTCTACAGATAGCAAAGTTTCCTTATTTTGCCTTTCCTTCACGCGCGGCTTCGATTAGGGCATCGTTCATGCCAAAAAATATGGAAGCGTTATGTCCCTCATTGCTTCCTTTCCTTTTTAAAGGTTCTCAGATTCAAACCCAACGCAATCGCATCATCTCCCTCGTTTGAGAAAGGTTCTTCTTGTTGAATTTCTCTCTTTGTCATGTCACGCAGATTCGAATCATCGGTATGTTTTCTTCTTCTTTGGCGAATGTCGTACACTTTACCGCCGCTTGTTGTATAAATGGAAAATTTCCCTTTTGTGCAGAGATATCCTGTTGGAGCATGCGTCACTGTTATCGACGAGGATGACCTAGTCGTTCCCCTTCCTTCGAATCCGTCCTTGTTGATTGCTGCAGACTTGGAGGACGTTGATTTAGGGATCTATCTTACGAAATGGGATGCAGCGAGAAATCCTCGGTCATACTTCGGTTTGATATGATGGAATGTATGAACACGTGAATGTAACCTTCTGGCGTGCTTTTGGAGTTTTAGGTGCACATGTACGGATTCATGTTGAGAAATTCCCGTGGCTCGTAAAACCTCGATAGTGATGATGTTGAAATCAGTAATAAACTCTGGTTGAGGGAGTGAAAGCATCTTACGCTGGTAGTCTCCATGCATGACCTACTTTCATTATATCGTCTTGAATCCCCCCTCCATGGGATTTGATATAAGCCTATCGTACTCTTCTGGATGTGACACCGGGATGCTCGAAATTACATGATGACATATTCTCGATAGTGCAGGCTCGGGATCCTCCGCGGCCTCGTAAAGTGTTGAAGGCGTCTTCTATACGAGAGGTGATGATGTTCTTGCGCTGCACCCTTGAAGAGTAGAGGACCTTGTTGTGGGTACGGATTTTTGGTGGACTGTTCTTCGTAGCTTTGACAAAGTGAAGGGATCCCATGTATATCTTCCGTCCTCAAGTATGGTTTACGTGTTTCCATCCTTGTAGTAATTGCTACTTGCGGTGAAGCTCGGGTGGGGAGTGTGGCGGCATGACCCTTTGAAGGAAGGAGTGGCGTTGAAGCGAACGTCGGGGCGAAGCCCGCTGGAGAACGTTGATGCGTAGCTACTACGGAGAGAACGTTGATGCGGAGCTACTTCGAGAGAACGTTGAAAACGACATCTTGCAACTCTCGAGCCTTGACGGCTACCGTTTTGAAGTCGGAGGCCGCGTCACGTTCACAAACTCGACATACCTCAAGAGAAAAAGGTTAGGAGTCCCCGATTACATCCGTCGATCGTGCTTTCTAGGAGAGGTTGGGGTTTGGGAACGGCTTCCCGGGCCGGAAACGCCGCTTTCGATGCGGTGCGGTTGAGAGATGCAAATATGTCTTGATGCTATGCCTTGGAGAAATATAGAATCTCACATAACTGTTTCATCACGATCGTACGACTTTGTGGGCGAAGTTCCAATTATGAGGGTCCCGACGGAAGAAGGGTCTCCGTGAACTCAAGAGAGTTGTTGATTTCCATTGCTTTCGATTTTGGAGAAGTCCTTCCCGATCTTCACGTGTGACGAAATTGGATTGCTTATCCCCTTCTACTGGGCGTTCAAGAGCAACGCGAGCCTCTTCATCTATAACGCGCGTCCTGCTGAAGTATCTTTCGTCTTTTCATCGAATCAAGGTGCTAAAAGGAGGTGGCTTCTTCCGGATCTTCCAGTATCTTGCCCGAGATGGTGGAGTAGCGTCTCTATTGACGGTTGGAGCTTTCATGCTTGAAGAACCGTTGGGGTGGCGGAAGTGGCTCTGGTTCTGGTGATCGTAAGTGTATCGTGCAGAGATGACATGGTTTTGATCACGAAGTGCTGGAGCCATGGCGCTGTTTCGAAGGGCGAGGATGGTGCTGGAAGGGCGCAAGATGTTAGCGCTGGAAGGATGCAAACTGTTAGCACAAAGTGTGGTACTTGCGGGCGACATGCGCGTGCGGCGTGTGTGCACGGTAAGCGCGTACGGCAAGCGCCGGCATGCGCGTCGGCAAGCGCCCGGCATGCGCGTCCCTGCAAGCGCGTCAGTAAGCGCATCCGGGGAAACGCGTCCGGTAGGCGCTGGATCGTCTTGGAATGGGCGCGACTTGGTGTGGACGCCGGCTTGGATTTCGGTATGGTGTGGACCATTGGCTTGGCACGGTCTTTGGCTTGGCGTGGCTTGGACTTGTTCCGGGCCCAGATTGCCTCTTCCCATACGTAGCTCAAACAGAAATCCTTTCCTCATTCAAATTCAAAAGGTGTTATGCTTATGAAATGGGTTGGCTCCCCTTTTTACCTCGTATCTTTGTTATCACGTCATGGTGTTAGCGGTAGCGCGGTAGTGACAAAGTGGGCAAGCATATCCCAGCCTATGTACTCCAGCGTTTCTCTTTCAATTTGTTTTATTGTTTTCTTGTCTTTGGTGTAAACCGTAGCCATAGGTATGCCTTTCATAAACTTGTGGGAATACTTCATCATAAATAATTCTTCAAATGTCACCGTAGTAACGTCTCGCTAATAGTGATGTAATTGTTATTGTGCAAAGTAGGTATGTACGGGTAGGTGAATTTTTTTTCTTTTCTTTGAAAGGCAAACAAAGCGCACTGGTTTATGGTTTTTGTCTTCTGGATTTCTTGGATTGATAGATAAATGTTAGCTTTTGAGGATATTGGATTATTTCTGGGATGAATGGTTTAGATAATATAACTCTGATTATGTTTTGGGAAAGGAATATTGCTTTTATGAAAGTGTGTGCTAGGAATAGGCACAAGACGCAATAGTATGGCGGTTTTATTAAGAACCTAAAAACGAGATCGTATATCTTGCCAAATCTAAATTTACTCACTTGCAAACACGCCTCTCCAAGTAAAAGGAGGCTTTTCTTTGGTAGGAAGGCGCTTTCTTTGGTAGCACGCGATTAGTCCCCAATTCTTTGGTAGCGTCTTCGCCAGTCCCCAGTTTTCGTGTACTTTTGCAACCGGGTAACCGGTCGTCGGGTAGTTGAGTCTGACCGAGTCGCAAGTCCCCAATCGCTGGTAGCATCTTCAACGAGTCCCCGGTTTTCTCGTGTAGTTTTTGCAAGCCCGGTAACCGGTCGTCTGGGTAGTTGAGCCGGACTGAGTCGCAAGTCCCCAATCGCCGGGTAGCATCTTCAACGAGTCCCCGTTTTCTCGTGTAGTTTTTGCAACCGGTAACCGGGTCGTCCAGAAGTTGCGTCGGATTGAGTCGCCTTCCCTACCATCTTGACATCCGGGTCGAAGAACGAGATCGACAAATGGACATTGTAGCCGATAGATCAATCCTCCCGCCGTGGTTGCCAATTGTTTATGGGTAAAAATCGTTTCGCTTTGATTTCGGTGGGTGAGTGAGAAACTGTTCGAACCCTAAACAAATGTGCTGCACGTGAGCACTTTATAGATTCGAGATCGATCCATACAAGTCCGGCCTAAACCAAGAAATGGCCGTTCCGGACTTGCTTCGGTCACAAAGTGGAGGAGAAGGGTTGATTTGGGGAGGGAAGCAAAGAAAGGTGTTGAGGAGAGTAGTATCTCGACTTGTATCGAAAGTGAAAGTTTAGGAAGCTTGCAAGAGATGGAAGCTTTTGGGAGAGCTTGCAAAGTTGCCTTTCGAGAGTGTGGTATTTTTCTCGACCGAGAATTGTTGTACGGGTGGAAATAGGTAAGACCTATTTATACAAGTCGAGATTGAAACGTACTTTTGGCCTCATGAAGGAAGAGAGTAAAGGGTGAAATAATGGGAGGAGGTGGTAACCGCATGGTTTAATGGGTGAAAACGTTTTCACCATTATTTCCTCTTTTATTTGACCGCTTTATTCCTTTTCACGCTTTCTTAATGTGAGCGTAGTGTACAGCCGCATCTTTGTGACCGCCAAACCAAAACCCTAAAGAAGCATCCCCCAGTTTGTGTCGATGTCTCGAGTGTTGGTTGCATCTTGAGTACAAGTGGCGCTGCTAGTGGCGCGTGTGGCATGTGCCAATGGCATGTGCGGAATGCCTTGGTGGTTGGTTGCACGGTTTGCAAGTTAGGTTACCAGCTTGTGTGTTTGGCATGTGCCAATGGCATGTGCGGAATGCCTTGGTGGTAGGTTGCACGGTTTGCAAGTTATGTTACCAACGTGTGTGTTTGGCATGTGCCAATGGCATGTGCGGAATGCCTTGGTGGTAGGTTGCACGGTTTGCAAGTTAGGCTACCCGTGTGTGTGTTTGGCATGTGCCATTGGCATGTGCGGAATGCCTTGGTGGTAGGTTGCACGGTTTGCAAGTTAGGCTACCAGCGTGTGTGTTTGGCATGTGCCAAAGGCATGTGCGGAATGCCTTGGTGGTAGGTTGCACGGTTTGGAAGTTAGGCTACCAGCGTGTGTGTGTTTGGCATGTGCCAATGGCATGTGCGGAATGCCTTGGTGGTAGGTTGCACGGTTTGCAAGTTAGGCTAGCAGCGTGTGTGTTTGGCATGTGCCAATGGCTCGTGCGGCCATGTTGACCTAGTTGCAAGTCTTGCAAGCCTAGGGCTCTATGTTTGGTGTGGGTCAAAGGCATAGCGGCTTGGAAGTATGGCTTGCGACACGTGTTGGCATGTGCCAATGGCACGTGCGGCCATGTTGACCTAGTTGCAAGTCTTGCAAACCTAGGGCGCTATATTTGGCGTGGGCCAAAGGCATAGCGGCTTGGAAATATGGCTTGCGGCACGTGTTGGCATGTGCCAATGGCACATGCGGCCATGTTGACCTAGTTGCAAGTCTTGCAAACCTAGGGCGCTATGTTGGGCGTGGGCCAAAGGCATAGCGGCTTAGAAATATGGCTTGCGGCACGTGTTGGCATGTGCCAATGGCACGTGCGGTCATGTTGACCTAGTTGCAAGTCTTGCAAACCTAGGGCGCCATGTTTGGCGTGGGCCAAAGGCATAGCGGCTTGGAAATTTGGCGTGGGCCAAAGGCATAGCGGCTTAGAAATATGGCTTGCGGCACGTGTTGGCATGTGCCAATGGCACATGCGGCCATGTTGACCTAGTTGCAAGTCTTGCAAACCTAGGGCGCTATGTTGGCGTGGGCCAAAGGCATAGCGGCTTAGAAATATGGCTTGCGGCACGTGTTGGCATGTGCCAATGGCACGTGCGGCCATGTTGACCTAGTTGCAAGTCTTGCAAACCTAGGGCGCTATGTTGGGCGTGGGCCAAAGGCATAGCGGCTTGGAAGTATGGTTGCGACACGTGTTGGCATGTGCCAATGGCACGTGCGGCCATGTTGACCTAGTTGCAAGTCTTGCAAACCTAGGGCGCTATGTTGGGCGTGGGCCAAAGGCTTAGCGGCTTAGAAATATGGCTTGCTTTGCCATGGTGCGCGAGGTGCGGCTTGGTTTGGCATTGTTGCCGCGGTGCGCAAGATGCGGCTTGGTTTGGCATTTAGAAGATATGCGCTTGGTTTGGCATTGTTGCCATGGTGCGCAAGATGCGGCTTGGTTTGGCATTCTTTGCCATAAGTAAAGATATGCGGCTTGGTTTGGCATTCTTTGCCATGGTGCGCTATGCGGCTTGGTTTGGCATTCTTGCCATGGTGCGCGATATGCGGCTTGGTTTGGCATTGCTGCCATGGTGCGCAGTGTGCGGCTTGGTTTGGCATTGTTGCCATGGCGTGTGCGGCTTGGTTTTGGAATTAGGGTTACGTGTCGAAAACCCTAACTGGTATTTTAAAAAAATACCCCTATTAATTATTTACACCTGAGTTAAATGCTCTTAGTTAATGTGTTGCGGGTAACACTAGGTCATGGGGTTTTATGATTTTACCCCTTGTTTAAAAACCACCATCAACAGGAGGAAAAACTATAGTCTTGGCTGGAGATTTTAGAAAGATATTATCGATGACTTCTGAAGGAACCAGAAAAATGACTGTTGATGCATCGATAAATAGATCAAATTTGTGGAGACATTTCATATGGATTCTTCATCCTAGATGATAATATGCACCTAATTTCTAGAGTTTCATCTGCAACGAAAAAACAAGAAGAATTCGGTAAATGAGTACTACTTGATCTTGGATATGGAAATATTCCAGCAATTGCGCTTACCAATATGAAAGACCAAACTTGTATTTTTTTAATAGCCTTTAAATTTTAGAAACGTGGTTAAGGTAGAAAATATTAATGGTTGTGAAGTAGTTTCAAAAAATGGTTGATCATTACCAGTATATCTTTTAATTTCGAGTAACAAGAAACAAGAAACTGTAAACATGAGTTTACATGTGAAAAAAAAGGTTTTCGTCCAATGATTGTCTGAAATGTGGCGTCCAGTAACTTGGCGTAAAGAGAGAATAATTTCAGATTTTATGATGAAAACAAAAGTTGTCCATATTAAATTTGTTGAAGGGATGGTTCGACATTTCACGATTAAATTGAGGTTTGGGCCAAAGATAACACTTTCCTACCGCAATCTCATTTCCTCTATTTGGTAGATCTTTAGCCTTTATCTTAGAATATAATAAGGGTCTGTTATATTTTTACTTGGATGGAATGCGACCACGTTAGAAAATTTAAGGAATGTCGATATCGTTGGATTGCAATATTTTCCGAAATTAGTCTGATTTGATATTATATGTTTGAATGGTGAATGACTTACATCACACATAGATAAGTTTATTCTTATAATGTAATTATGTGTTGGAGAGAGATACCAGCAAAAAAGATGAGAGAGAAGGAGCGGAAAAACACTCTACCCGGAGAGAAAAAAATTTCACAGCTTTGAATGGGATCTCAAGGAATGAGATTAGAGGAAAGGAAAATAAGGGTATCAGTTCTTGAATTCAATTCTCCAATGATATTGCGAGTTGGTTTGTTGAAGTTCGGGAAGAAGTCGAGATTCTTCATGTGAGAAACGGAGATGGCCAAGGAGAGAATGTGAATCGTCTTATCTGTGTGATGTGAGGAGTAATGAAGCAGGAACATACTTAAGGTTTTCAAGAGTTCGAAGGGGAGATGGAGCAAAGTCTTATGTAATTGTGAAAATATCAGAGTAGGAAATACTGTGAAGAAAAGAATCTTGTTATTACTCAAAAATATAATCTGTCGACAGTACATATTCAGACAGTATTTATACTGAATTTAATACAGTACACAAGAATTTTATTGACCTTGACTATACCTTGACTATTTGACTTATTATTATTCCTAATAGCCCCCTCAAGTTCATACTGGCAGACACAGAAATGAACTTGAAAAACAAAAACATAAGAAACATCTTTTAAAACACAGCTAAACCAGAGAAATAAGAAGTAGAAATGAGAGTGTTTGTCTCGTATCGTTAGTAGACAGAGATTGGTCAACATCTGCAGTAGTAGTAGTAGATCCCAGTAGTTGTTGAAGTAAAGAAGAAAAAGCTGGATAACATAGTCCTTTGGTAAAGAGATCTGCCAGTTGATGTTGAGAAGCAATATGCTGAACTGAAATGAATCCATCTAACACCAAATCTCTAACAACATGATACTGTACTTCTATGTGTTTAGCCCTGGCATGAAACACAGGATTAGAAGCTAAGCAAATAGCTGAAGTATTATCACAATATATGGTAAAAGGATAAGTTACTGAAACTTGTAATTCCTTAAAAAGATTGGAAAGCCATTCCAATTCAGAAGCAGTGACTGACAAACACTTGTACTCTGCCTCAGCAGAAGATCTAGACACTGTAGGTTGTTTCTTACTTGACCAAGAAATTAAAGAATCCCCCATAAACACTACATACCCTGAAGTAGATCTTCTAGTATCAGGGCAAACCACCCAATCGAATCAATAAAGGCTTTGATAGAAGAAATATCACTTTTCCTTAAAGTAATTCCCAAACCAATGGTACCTTTCAAGTATCTGAGAATTCTTTTAACTAACAAGAAATGTATATCTGTTGGAGCATGCATAAATTGGGAAACATAATTCACTCCAAAAGCAATATCAGGTCTTGTCATAGTTAAGTACTGTAAACTACCTACTAAAGTTCTATATTCTGCAGCATTTGTGAGTAAAACTCCATCATGTATAGAAGCTCTAGATTCTTTTACAACTGGAGTAGTGGCAGGTTTACAATCCAACATGTCTGCCTTAGTAAGTAATTCTAATACATACTTTTTCTGAGTCAAAACCATAGAATCCACTGTTCTGTTGACTTCAATCCCCAAGAAAAAATTCAGATCTCCTAATTGCTTCATAGCAAATTCAGAACTCAAAGATATAACTAACTTATGCATAAGAGCATCATCATTACCAGTTAAAATAATATCATCTACATAGAGTAGTAAAACCATCACAGATGAACTTAGAGTATATATAAACATGGAATAGTCACAAATAGACCTGACAAAACCAAATTGAACCAAGAACTTACTAAATCTATCAAACCAAGCCCTTGGTGCTTGTTTCAATCCATATAAACTCTTCTTCAATTTACACACATAATCGTGGATGAACTGGATCAATGAAACCCCGTGGTTGAGACATATATACATCTTCATTCAAAAACCATGTAAAATGCATTTGACACATCTAATTGTTTAACACTCCAATTATGTAACAACTAAAACCAAAACAACTGTCCACCGTAGTAAACTTCACAACAGGACTAAACGTTTCAAAGATAGTCAACTCCATCTTGTTGATTATACCCTAAAGCCACCAACCTTGACTTATATCTATCAATTTTACCATCTCATTGTCAACTTTATTCTATACACCCATTTACACCCAAGAATATTCATATGTGGCTCGGGTTTGACAAGATCCCAAGTGTCATTGTCTTTCAAAGCTTGATGTTCTTCTTTCATGGAAACTTGCCATTTAGGATTTTTAACATTTGTTTTTAAATGTTTTGGCTCGTGGGGAATACCCAATAAAGAAGAAAAAGCACAAGGAATTGGATGTTTGACAGAAAGATGCATAACATGATCAGGATAAAGTTTTGGCTTAGAAATACCTCTCATAGATCTTGTAGTAATAGTAGTGGGAGAACAAGAAGGAAGAACATCAGTGGATAATTCAGTAATAACAGGAGATGAAGCAGCAACAGAAGGAGATGACAAGGAATTTGCAGCATAGTAAAACTCATTTTCTGCAAATATAACATTCCTAGAAATATGTAATTTTCTAAGAATTGGATCATAACATTTATAGCCCTTATGTAAAGAACTATAACCAAGAAATACACATCTGACAGATTTGGGAGAGAGTTTATCTTGTCTAGATTGACCCAAAAAAGGATAACATACAGTACCAAAAACTCTTAGAAAAGAATAATCAGGTACAATTTTGTAAAGAACTTCAAAAGGAGATTTATTTTGAAGAATAGGAGTAGGAGTTCTATTTATTAGATAAGTTGCAGTCAAAAATGCATCAAACCAGAACTGTTTAGGACAAGATGCAGCAAACAAAATAGTATTTCCCATTTCTGTAATGTGCCTATGCTTTCTTTCAGCAAGGCCATTCTGTTCTGGGGTTTTAGGACAAGATACTCTAACATTAATACCATTAGTAGTAAGATAAGCACCTAATGAACCTTTAATAAGTTCACTAGCTCCATCAGTTTGAAAGTTTAAAATTTTGGTAGAAAATAAATTTTCAGTTAAAGTTTTGAAATGAATGAAACATTTTAAAACATCAGATTTCAGTTCCATTGGATAAATCCAATGAAACCTACTATAATCATCTATAAAAAGAACATAGTACCTATACCCTTGTAAAGAAGACACAGGGGATGGTCCCCATTCATCACAATGAATAAGAGATAAAGGAATAAATGCATGAGAGAGGAAGTGGAAAAAGACAATCGTTTACTTTAAGCCAGCTGACAAGAATGACAAATTTTAGAAGGATCAGAAGATTTTAAAACAATGTGTTTGGATGAATGAAGGTGATGAATTATTTTAGAAGATGGATGACCTAATCTACTATGCCATAATTCAGAAGAAGCATGTAGAGCAGATAAAGCATGATGAAAATTAGAGGAAGTGATAGGATAAAGATTATTGACTATATTCCCCTTTGCCAAAAGTACATCAGTTGTAAGATCCCTAATTTCATATCCCTTAGGATCTAGTTTGAAGTAACAATTGTTATCTGTTGTGAACTGTCCTACAGATAACAAATTATGTTTCATGGATGGTACATGTAATATGTTGTGCAACTTAAAACTAGTGTCAGATACTTGCAAATTAGAATTTCCTGAAAGAGTTATAGGTAAAGACTTACCATTGCCAATAATAACTCCACCCTTGCCTTTATAAGAAGAAGTATTTTGAAGAAGTGAAGGATCTCCAGTCATGTGTGCAGAAGCACCTGAATCTGAAAGCCATGAAGTAGATGAAGAAGGATCATCATTGACTGGTAGAGTATTCATATGTAGACCAGTAAACTCAGTAGAAGTATTGTTGTTAATGTCATTATTTCCTTGAGTATGAGATTCAGTTACACCCACAAAACCAGAAGTAGGAGGAGGATAATATCGAAAATGGCATCTGCTTGCATAGTGACCCTTTTTCCTGCATATTTGACATTCAACCTGAGAGAAATCCCACTGACCTCTTCTAGCATCACTATTGTTTTGATAAGAACCACTTCCTACACCAGATCTAGTTTCACTAGTTCCAGCACCAGCATTTTTATTCACATTTGACTTATTGTTTGCATAAGGAGCACCAGAACCATTCCTCTTCTTATTTCCAGGATGAGAGTTATAGTTAGAACTAGCACCACCTCTACCATAAAAAGCAGTTTGATGTTGAGTATCAAAAATAGCATTACTGTCCTGTGCTTGATCAAGAAGCCATTGCTCATGTGTAATTAACCTTGCCTTAAGTTCACTAAAGGTATAAGAATTTTCTCTATGTCTTTGAGCAAGAATCACAAAATTATCATAATCCCCGCCTAATCCATTCAACACATGCATCAATAAGTCTGAGTTGCTTACTTTTTCACCAATAGCAGCAAGAGAGTCTGCAATTCCCTTAATCTTCTTGTAAATACACAGAAACAGACAAATTTCCTTTTCTAATTCCATACAATTGTTGTCTTAACATATTTTTGCGAGCAAGAAATTGGGTTTTGAATGTACTTTCAAGAAACTCCCAAATGTCTTTTGCAGTAGCTAAACCTAAGACATCACCAGAAATGGATGCTGTAAAAGTTGCTTTTAAACAACTTATAACAAATCGATCCATTCTTCTCCACTGAACCCATTTTGGATTTAAACTAAGAATACCATTAATCAAAATCTTCTCCTCAGGCTCTTGAAAATCCCCATTAACATGACCATAAAGATCAAAAGAGTAATCAAAGCAGGACTCAAATTGATCACGCCATAATAGAAAGTTCGTATTATCCAATTTGAGAGAAACAAAATTCGAAATATTTGTGAAAGGTAAAGTGAAATTCACAGAGTTACCAGAATCGGAGTTGTTTGTAGCGGAAGCCATATCTGTTTGATTGATAACGTTGCTGTTGTTTAACGTATTCTTGCTACGCCTTGTACTGACTGGCATAACACAAATTTGCAAAAGATGAAAATAATTTCAAGATTAGGTTTTAATCTTGAATCCAGATGAAGAGAAATATTGATTGATAAAATTTGTTGAAAAATTTGTTTGTAAATCAATCAAGAAAAGATATTGAGAAGATTGTTTCTTGTTGATTGAGAAAGATGTATGAAAAATTTGTTTGGATCAGAACCAAACTGATACCATGTGAAAATATCAGAGTAGGAAATACTGTGAAGAAAAGAATCTTGTTATTACTCAAAAATATAATCTGCCGACAGTACATATTCAGACAGTATTTATACTGAATTTAATACAGTACACAAGAATTTTATTGACCTTGACTATACCTTGACTATTTGACTTATTATTATTCCTAATAGTAATATGCATACCATGTGGTGAGGGAGGTTATTACTGGTCAATTCTCTGCAAAGATATTCAGAGAATTTTGAAAGAGAACAACTTGAACAAGATGATTCCTCAACCATTACCTAAAAGCTCCGACTTTCAGAATTTGGTGCCAAGGGATTAAACCAGGAAAAGGACATTTTTAGGCTATATCAGGGTTGAAGGAGATATCAGCTGGCAGAGGGTTTCTAGGGAGATTCGTACGCAGATGCAACGGAATCGTTCTTAGATCTGGAGATCATTGATGATCATTTGGAAAAGATAGAGGTGGAGAAATATTAATGGTTCGATTGATGGAGACCAAGGATGCTTTACGTGGATCATTCAGTGGTTCATTTATCACAATTTAGTGATAAATCTACAGATGCGAAGATTGCACTAGTCAAGATAAGCTCAGTCAAGGAGCATATTATCTCAATTCAATGGATTAAGTGGTGCATAACTGGTTCCCAATTTTCTATCTTGGTTAATGAGGAAGCTACAGAAAGGATCAAGCCAGCAAAAGGTATACGTCAAGGTGACCCATTGTCGCCATTTCTCCTTATCTAGTGGTTGAAGTTCTATATATTCTTATTAATGAGGCAGTACATAATAATAGAACTGATGGTTTTAAAGTAGTGGAGGTGGGTTCGAGAGTCTCTCATCTACAGTTTGCGAATCATACTATAATTCTCGTAAATGATACAAAGAATGAGGTTAGAAGGTTACTCATTATTTTTCTAATATTTCAAGTGCTCACGGATATTAAGTTAAACTTGGAGAAAATCTCCATGACTAGTATAAGTGCATACGATTTGATTCAAGATTTGTCTTTAGAGTTGGGATGCAAGACTGAGTCACTACCTATCACCTATTTATGCATGCCAATTGGTGCTGGAAGAAGAAGTGCTATGATATGGGAAATAGTGATTTAAAGGATGCAGAAAAAGTTAGTTTCGCGGAAGCGAAAATACTTGAATAAAGCTGGAAGAGTTGTGTTGATTAGAAGTACAGTACTTTGGAAAGTCTTGCGGTTTACTTTATGTCATTGGACCACATGCCAATATCTTGAGAAGCGTTTGAATACGATCATGAGGAATTTTTTATGGGGAGAAGATGAGAATACAAGGAATATGAGATAGATTTCTTGGAAGAGGGTGCTTAAGTCGAAGAAGAAAGGTGGACTGGGTATTCGAAGTTTAAGGCATGTTAACAGATCTTTGTTGGCGAAATGGCATGGAAGGTATTGCAAGGAAACAATAGTTTGGTGGAGAAAGCTGATGTGTGAAAAATCTAAGGCTGATGAGTCGGGAATAGTGCATGCAAGTTAAGGAGTCCATTGGTAGAAGCATGTGGTATGACATATCGAAAGCTAATGGAGATTTTCTTGATGTTGTTTCTATTCAGGTGAATAATGGGAGATATATAAGATTTTGGCTAGACGGTGGCTCGAAAAAAAATCGATGAAGGAGAAATATCTAACATTATTCGAGATTAGTAGACAAAGAATTTCTTGGTAGTAAGTATGAAGGAGGGATGTTGGAATTCTATTTTCGCAAGGGAACAATACCCAGCCGAGAGAATTGATTTACCTAAGCTTAAACATGAAGTAAGAAGTGTTTCTTTGGTCTCAAGTGTGGCTGACGGTATCAAATGAGATCGGTTATGCCGAATGACTTCAAGACACTAATGTTGAGCTGGAAGATGTTCTACAGTTCGAAGAGGAAGAAGCTAGTATGGCATTCGATGCCTTTTGCAAGCTAGAGCTAAGGAGGAGCTGGTGCATGCAGTGAAATTGGATATACATCTGTGCACTGGAGGATCTATGTAGTGACTTGGGCTGGCTTAAGCCATCCAAAAGTCCAAAAAAAGGTTACATTTTGTAGTGTATTTGTATTTGGTTACAAAAATTCAAGCCTAAACAATAGGCTTAAGCCAGCCCAAGTCAAGCCAATTTGTTTTCAAGCTACCCCAACATTCATTTTCTGGTTCCGCCACTGCATCTGTGGAATTCTAACACAGAACCAAATTTGGGACACTATGAAACCCGCTGACAAAAAAATTCAGGCGCGCACCCATTTCTTCGGTCAAAAATTATTCCTAAACCCAGAATTTTTAGAATTTTGTTTCCGTTTTTTAACAGTTCAATCTCCTCTTCTCTTCTCTGTATCTAATAATTTCATAATCCAAACCAAAACCAAATTGTCCATCAAAATCAGATTCAGAAGAATCCATAAACTCTAAATTCCTTTACTTCTTTTTGCAGTTCTGTAGTTTACCATTGTTGGCGGTGGTGTTGATGGTGTAAGGCTTTGGATTTTGATCTTCTCAGCTTGCTGGTGATGATGAATGTGAGCGCAACTGCTAGTGTATGATTCTTCTGAATCTGATGTAGCTGGAGCTGACCTCTTCTTCTTTGAGAAATCCTTTGAAGTCCCAACAATCTGAATTGAAAGATCAATCAATCAATCAACCAATTCAATTAAGCAAAGCACATTGAAATTCAAACAAAACCCATGAAGAAACTTAAGAAATTGATTGTTACCTTTCATCCAAGAGAACAGAATCTGAAGGAATCAAGAAGACTACGCTCACAGAATTCACAAGTAAACAGTGAACTAGACGGAACCCGGTTACCTAGACCGTCATCTCCCAACTAGACGTGTTGAAGTGAGACAGCTTAGTCTTTTTGTTTCAGGAGCCTATCACAAGTGCTTTGTGGAAATTGATGAAGAGGGAACTGAAGTTGCTTCTGCCACTGCTTTTATTTGTGTTGAAAATTCATTATGTATATCGGAACCTATAGACTTCATTGCTGACCATCCCATTCATGTTTATTATCAGAGACAACGTTAACATGGTTGTTTTGTTCATGGGTCAACTTCTTAATCCACTCTTGGCTTGATTTCATCTTTTCTCTTCATTCTTTGATCAGTAGTGGGAGCCGGGAGGAATTCAAGAGCTCATGTGTGTAATTGCATAGATTAATGATTTGTTTACTTTGTCGTGGCCAAGTTTCAAATAAAATAAACACATTAACAGCTTAGCTTACTGTAGTATTTTAATAAACTGACGAGATTACAAGTCAACACAATTTTATCTTAAATGAATCAAGAAGACTACGCTCACAGACTTCACTAGTAACTTTGGAGATGACAGTTGGGAGATGACGGTCTAAGAAAATTAAGCAATTGATTGTTACCTTGCTGTACAGGGAACTGATGTCACTGCCAAGGATTTCTGAAGCTTGAATCTGAGATGCTGAGCTTGGTGTGAGTTGATTGTGCTGCAGGTGTTATGCATCTAATATTTTTTTTGCATAACTTGTTATACAGTCCCGAAAATGGTTGCATAACACGTTATGCAGCTATTATTATAGGTGGATGACAAGTTATGCAGCCTTTTTTTTTGCATAACTTGTTATGCAGTACAAAGAATGGTTACATAACACGTTATGCAGCTACTTTTTGTTAGTATTGAAACCAACAAAAAAAAGGCTGCATAACACGTTATGCACCTATAATAATATCTGCATAACATGTTATGCAGTTGAGAAAATGGATGCATAACTTGTTATGCATCCGAAAATATGACTGCATAATGCATTATGCATCGAGAAAATTGTTGCACAATCTTTTATGCATCGAGAAATAGATGCATAACCTGATATGCATCCGTAAATATGAATGCGTACTGCATTATGCATCAATTTTTTTTTATGTACGCACTAAAATCAACCAAAACGATGGTTACATAACTTGTTATAGATGCATAACTTTTTTATCCAAATGCATAATTTGTTATGCAGTGGAGAAAATGGTTGCATAATTCGTTATGCGTCTGCAGAATGTGTTATGCGTCTTTTTTGGTGGCTGCATAATGGTTATGTATCAAGTTTTCAAAAATTTTGCCTAAAATAATGATCACCTCCGATTTTGTCGTGAAAAACCAAAATTTGATATTCTTGTTTGTACTCGTTGTGTAGCTCTCTTAAAAATATTTCCAACGATATAAAATTTGTAAAATTCCAAGGCGCGGATTTTTAGATATGTTATATCCAAGTTGCGTTGCCGATTATACCCCTGATGCATAACCCGTGATGCAAACATTTTTAATAATTTCATATAATTATGGGTGTCATGGAACTAAAAATTAATTGTGGGCCTGACAACGAGAATATTTTTTTTTTTTGGGCATGCGCCTAATTTTCCGAATTTCAATAACCTTTTATATACTCGTCCAACTCATGTACATACGAATTTATTTTAATGGGCCTCTTTTCATTCAATCAGATATCTAGACCCGCTAGGGGTGTGCAACGGTTGGACGGTTGCGGATTAGGGGTCACCCGCAACCAAACCGTAAAAGTTGCGGTTTTGGAAAATCAAACCGTGTCCGGTCCAATTACCCGCGGTTTTTTCATCCGCGGATCAACGGATGATACGGTCCGGTTGCGGATCAACCGCGGATTTACTCATGAAAAAAAAAAAGTAAAAAAAAAAAAAAAACTAAGTTAAGAAAGATAGACAAAGAATGCAATGTTAATTAATTGACAACTTGGCATGTTATTCTTAGTTTGTTTTGGTAATGAAAATTATATGGGTCTTGAAAAGATTTAATTTATGTTTTATGTTCTTATCTCTTAATGTTTGGGCCATGTCATGTGACTAGAATTTTTTGTTGGTGCTTTGGTATTTACATTGTGCTAACATGCTTTAGAATCATGGTTTATATATAAAACCCAAAATTGTGGCTACACAAGCCCACGGAACTAGATAGGGAAGTTAAGGCCTTTACTACCCTACGGTGCCGGTTAAAACCGCTGGTTCTATTTAATCCAACCGCAACCAAACCGCTAAACCTTGCGGATTTGAAAACTCAACCGTGTCCGGTCCGTAGCCTCTTGCGGATTGGTTTTCACCTTGCACCGGACGGTTATGTGAAAACCTTGATTCCTTTTTTGCACACCCCTAAGACCCGCTACAAATTGGGTTATATGGTCTTAAAGTTGAAAATTTTTTGGGGACCATTGTTTTTTTGTGGGGATCATGATTCTATTTTAGGCAAAACATTATAAGTAATCATAAGTCACCCCTTATCTAAATGTTTTTCTTGATACCAAACTTACCCTCCTTAATTAAATGTGTTAGTTTAATGATTAATTAGTTATTAGTTAATGATTAGTGATTAGTATGATTAGTAATGATTAGTTACCATTAAGAAGTTCTATTACAAAAAATTGAAAAAAATTTTGTGAGAAATTTTATTTTTTTTTGCGATTAAGTTCGTTACCCAAATTTATGACCAAAAACCAACTTAATGATTAGTGATTAGTATGATTAGTAATGATTAGTATGATTAGTAATGATTAGTTACCAGTAAGAAGTTCGGTTACAAAAAATTGAAATTTTTCCTTGCGATCAAACCGAACTATATATTTGGTGTGACCATTAAATAGTTCGGTTACAAAAAAAATTTAAAATTTTTACGATCAAACCGAACTTAATGATTAGTGATTAGTATGATTAGTAATGATTAGTTACCAGTAAGAAGTTCTGAAATTTTTCCTTGCGATCAAACCGAACAAATAGTTCGGTTACAAAAGAAATTTAAAACTTTTTAACGATCAAACCGAACTTAATGATTAGTGATTAGTATGATTAGTAATGTCTAGTAATGATTAGTTACCAGTAAGAAGTTCGGTTACAATAAATTGAAATTTTTCCTTGCGATCAAACCGAACGAAAAAAAATTAAAACTTTTTACGATCAAACCGAACTTAATGACTAGTGATTAGTAATGATTAGTTGCCAGTAAGAAGTTCGGTTACATAACTTTAGGACAGTGGTAATGATTCATTTAGTTTAGATTAGATATATATGATTAGATTTATATAGTTATTAGGTTAGTTTTAATTTAAATAAAAGTAAAGGGTAAATGTGTATTTACCTAACTTTAGGACACCCCTTATAAGTATAGGGAGGTTGACCTAATAAGACCATGGTCCCCAAAAAAACCATGGTCCCTAAAGAATGGCTCAAAGTTGGATAGATGGAAATGACAAAACATATTGAACCATTGGTGGCATGGTGTCTGGTGCTGCTGTTTCATCATAACATTTGCCTTTGTTTTAATTTAGCTTGGAAACCCCAAGAACTACTGAATTAAGCATGTGACTGAAAAATGAGAGTTCAAGGAACTAGGCTTAGGGGGCATACCAGCCCACAAACTAGGATTAGTGAGTTAAAATAGAGTTGAAGATGTCAAGTAATAATAAATCGTGGACATTGGTTTCTTTTCTCCTAAGCCAGTGTATAAGCACAACAGAGTCTAATCCAATGCAAGCGTTTAAGTGTGGTAGAAAATGAATGCGAAATTCTGCTTGTACACAATTTTGTGAATTAAAATATTGTGAATTAAAGGGTTTCGTTTTGCATGTTACACAATTTTAAATGCTTGATTTAGTGCATGGGAGGAGTATGGATGATTCAGTGTACACATTGATGGGACATGTATATATGTTAATCCACCTAATGTTGGGATCTTGGCGACCTCCAATGATTTTAGCCCGAACATATTTAATTTTGTGAGATATCGGAGAAAACTAAATACTCAAATAATAATAACAATTGATTATCGTACGCAAAGACTAAAGATCCTCACCTTTGTTTCTTTTTATTGTTCATTCTTTCTTCACACGGAAAGAGAGGAGCATAGACGTTGGTGGT
This sequence comes from Papaver armeniacum, assembly GCA_023531295.1. Taxonomy (NCBI): domain Eukaryota; kingdom Viridiplantae; phylum Streptophyta; class Magnoliopsida; order Ranunculales; family Papaveraceae; genus Papaver; species Papaver armeniacum. The sequence goes on from JAJJWW010012431.1 coordinate 146,177, forward strand.
AATTATAGGAAATTCAGAAAAGGTTTCCTCTATTGGTTGATTTTCTAAATTTCATGTTTAATACAGTAATTGTTCAACGACTAGTATTTGCTACAAAAATGAAAATTCTTAATAAACCATTTTGTATGTATTGTTAACTGACTTGTATTTGATACAAAGATGAAAATTCTTAATAAACCATTTAGTATGTTTTTAAGTAAGATACATTGTTTGTTTGTTTGTTTTTATATATTATTGCACACAAAAGATTGAAACTAAACACAACTAATAAACAAGAAAAAGAAGTAGTATGTTTTCGATTGGTAAATTTAATTTGGTATTGGCCACCCCAGATGAATAAAACACTGAAATTCGGTCTTCAACAAATGAATTGGTTGATCTTGGTCCTTCAAGAATCAAGTGAATTCAATTTGGTGACATGTTAGCTATATCGGAAAGGGAATAAAAATGCAGGACCAATATGGACTATGGAGGGAGGAAATTTGAGGTAGTTCCAAAAAGAATTCCAGCCATTGCAAGAAAGGCGTTTCTGGAAAAACCCTTCTTTTTTCTCCCCCGATGCCTACTAGAAAAAAGGCAGACAATTTTAGAGGTGTAAAACGTGCAAGGCCAGCTGACCGGCCTAAGTCGCGTGCTTCACGTGTCATGTGCCGTCTTTGTCTTTGTGCCAACGATTTAAACGTGTTGTGTCGTGCTATGCTTTGCTAGTCAAAGCTAGGCACAACACATTACAGACATGACATGAATAAACGTGTGCGTCTTTGTATCGTCTTTGCACACGATGCTATAAACAATTTGAAATCACTTAATGTATACATTAAGTGGGACATTATCACAAGAATTTAATTAGAAATGACATATCATTTGAATTTATTTCAAGTAAAATTAACAAGTTTATTTAATAAAAAGAAATAGCCCATCAAATATAAAATTGGATTATTGTCGTGTAAATTAATGTTCTAGTTAAATATAGGTGACGACATTATAATAACGATATTGAAATATATTTTCCAAATATTAAGGTATTACAGTAAAAACTCCATATATTAATACGCTTGGGACCAAACAAAATTATTAATATATAGAGGTTATTAATATATGGAGGTTATTTTCTATATGATTTTACATGTTGGGACTAAATTTTTTATTAATATATAGAGTTTATTAATATATGGAGTATCAATATATAGAATTTTTACTGTATATATGTTGTTATAAATAAGCCAACATAACATGTTAAGAACTAGCTAGAATAGTGACTATTTTGTGAAATATATAAAAAATGTGATGTATTATGCCTTGTTATATGGTGTATTTGTACATGTTATAACGTGCTCTCTTAAGGTGCTGGGATGGGCTGGGCCACGTGCTTATCTGTGCCGCCTGTTGTGCTGTGCTACTATGCCAATTAGTCAAACCCAGCACGTCCCATTTAACTAACGTGTTGTCCGTGTCTTGAAGCTAAGTCACGTCTTTGCAAGCTGTCAATTTGTGCTCAAATTTTAGCGTGTTGTCTTTGAATTTGTGCTTCGTCTTTGGCACAGCCCAATTTACACCTCTAGACAATTTCATGGATAATGTCAACAAATTAGTGCTACTACTGTTTTTGTTACTGGATGCTAAAATGGCTGTACCAATTTGCTTGGAAGGGTACGAATCCAATGGCAAGCAATGATTTGGTACTCTCCCAAGCAAAGGCGTACCCATCAGCAGAGTTGTTATTGTTGCACAAGAGATATGATCAGCCGGGCTTTATGAAAAACAAAGCACATGACGCGTTACTATATTCAAGGCCTACAAAAACCTTAAATTTTGGAATTCTTTAAGACAGTAGCCAAATCTGTGAGGCTAGGATTAAGACAGTAGCCAAAGCACATGACGCGTTACTATATCCCAAACTTTTTCTTTCTCTTTCCAAACTTTTTCTTTGACGAGGACCCTCTTTAACTGATTATTTCTCTGCTCAGATCGGCTCCATTGGAGTTGAACTGAGCAGATCAAACACCATAACTCGCTCATTTTCATCCTGATCTACTGTCTGCTGTTAAAAAATTAAGTTTTAGTTACTGTTTGGTTATTCATCAGAATAGTCATTGTTTGCAATTTTTATAGTTTTTCTTCATCGATCTTTAGATGAATATGCATGTATGGGTTGTGATGTTTCACAGGGAAGAAAGCAATCCATACAATCATTTTTCGTTTCTATCCCATGAAGAAGACATAGCAAATCCAACAGATCATGATTCGGCTTCATCCCCACCCCTTTTTTTTTGTGTATGGTGGTGGTTGGGTTTTATTTTAAACACATTAGTTTTACGTGATCTTGATGCTCTGGGTTGCTCTAGAAATCTAGTAGTTTATAGATCTGTTTTTTCTTTGTTTATTAGGATTAGTTTTAAGACATACTGGTTTTCCTGTGTACTTTATATTGTGGGGGATTTGTTAGTCTCAGTGATGGTGTTCTTATGTTCGGGTCACTATTATTTCGACATTTGCTCTAAGCTTGATCTTCTCCGGCAGGTTCTGATGCTCCGACGAGCTCTTTACTCAACAAGAACATCAACAACCAAGAAATCAAAGGCAAAAGCAGGAAAATCAAGATCATCATCAAGTTCATCGATTGTATCAATTGTTAGAAAATCTCCAGCCGAGTCGGTAGATTCATCCGATCCAGGACTTCAAAAGACCTATTCAAGAAATCCTGTTACTTTAGCTCCTGCTACAGAAGACCCGATTCTTGCCCCTGTTACTCGAGACCTTGCTCATGTTACTCAAGACAACATTCTTGCTCTGTTACTTTGAATTAGTGGTAAAACACTTTTACTATAAAAACCTTTGTTCATGTAAGCCTAGCTTACGGGTTCTTGAAATCACGGGGGTTGGATTTGATCCAACCTTTGCTTTATCTTGATCAAACAAATTAGTTTTGATTCAAAACTAATTAGGCCACTAATGATACAATTTGGTCCTTTGGGATTTGAAGAAGTTTTAAGTCTCCAAATTTAGGATGGTTAGTCAAGAATTGGTGGAGATACTATGGATATTGGTGGAGATACTATGGATATGATGATTCTGTAATGATCTTAAAATTTTATGTAACTGTTCCCGATTCTCAAAATCGGATTTTGTATAATGTAACGTTCTGAGGGTTTCCTCGTTTATGAAAAAAAAAAGATTATATGCAACCGGTCTTTAAATACAGAAGAATCCCCTTCAAATTCTCATCCAAAGAAACAAGAAAGAGTTGTATCTCTCTTAAACCAAATCCAACTAATCAAAATATGAAGTTCATTGTTCTAATTTCTGTAATCTTGACGGGCCTTTTGTTCTCTGGTATAGGTATGTTCTGTAGCTTTTCTCCCTTTACATTCTAATTTTGATTCCCCGATTACGCATTCTTTTTGGGTCTTCTTTTATGTACCCCTAAGAATACTATTGGTACCCCTTTATCCTTGTACCCTTGGAGTTGATCCACCTACCCCATCAAAAATACTACTTACTTGTACCCCCGATTAAACTGCCGTTATGTTCCTTTACAACATGGATTCTGTTAGGTTAATGATTCGAGCGAATCATGCATTCTTAAAAGATTTATATCCTCTATTAGATTTAATCGTAATTGTTAAAGTCATCACTGCTTGTTGATTGTGAACTATTTGTGCATATTTCGAGAAATTTATATTCTGTAATATTGCATGCAACCTATTTGAAAAAGTCTTATAGATTTTCAGCATACAAGTGCGTATGTTCAACCTTTTGATGTTGTAACTTGGTTTGTTTATTCAGTTGATTCCTCCTCTGGATCATGGATATCAAACATGTAGAATTTTCTACCATAGGGTTTAGTCCTCACAACCAAAATATTAATGTCACCAACAAGATCACCAGCAGCAACATACAACGAAACTATTACAACGACATCAATACTCGGCTACTTAGGATTTATGTCTATGCAAATGGAACCTGTCATCTTCTTCATTCTTCTCTTTGTTTTCTTCTTTAAAGGGTTTCTTTATATGATTCTTTTTTAGGGAATTGAAATCAAAATATATATCTTGACAAAGGTTTAGTTATCTGATTTTTTTTTTAGGGTTAAATGAAATTAAATGATATTTCTTGACAAATCCATTCATAATCATGTGTAAGCATGAAATCCGAAAAAAATTGCTTTTGTTATTAAGATGACTTTATGCGCATATAGAGATATTTCAGAGGGGGTATTGATATAAAAAATTTCCAACAATTTTATGATTTTCATGTAAACCAAATTATAACTAACATAACTAACCAATAGGGGTATCGTTAGTATTTTATGGGGTATATACAAGAACACCCTTCTTTTTTAACTAAGCACGACAAAGTGTTTTTTTGTGTTTAATTTACAAACATGTTGCTGATATTACCATTGTATTAAAGAAACAAACCAACTAACCAATTTAGTGATTAATAAATTTGATGTCTACATTGATTATTGTTTTCTTAAAAAATTTGTTTGTTTACTTTTTCGTTTGAAATAAAATAACAAATTTGTAAGAGTAATTGTTTTTGTACCATGACAAAAATGATAAATTTGTAAAGATTACATGCCTACTATTCATGTCGACATGTTATTATTTTATATGTATTTTGGTATCTTCCATAGTAATTTAGTATTCCAATTAGTAGTTATTTTTCTCGTTCGTAAGACTATTTTGTTATACAAAAAACACGTAATGTGTGGTCTTTAATTTTTATTTAAAAAATAACCACAAGACATATTAGTGTATTTCTTTTGTTAATTTAGTGTTCTTAGCTTTCGGTATCGGATTTGGTAAACATCGAATATCGGATATTCAGCGATTTCACAAAATGCTCATTCGACAAATGTTACATTAGTCTCCTTTCACAAAGCTGTGTATTTGATTTGAGAGTCACGCGATCAAGCTGATTAGGCCCCTTCCATTTTCGTTTCAAGACAAGTTCATATTAGTAGTGTAATCAAAAATATAAAGCGAGAATGAGGATCAAACATGAGTGTAATGAAATTGTATGTTTTAAAATCGAAAGATGTAAATTGAGATCTTGGAGTACACTAATAAAAAGTGCTCAATATTTTGGTACCTGATATGGCAGAATGAGCTGATGGCATAAATTATTAAGCCGTATTAGCATCCTGCGATTGAATCCTCTTAACCAAATTATGGATCCTAATATCAATAACTATGTTGATCTCGAGAATGTATAGGCACGGTTGTGCAGTTTATCAAAGCATTTATTCACAGCTGCTTGTCAATTTGCTATGATTTTTTTTTTTTTTTTTGGATGAAAATCACATTTCAATTCACTCAAATAAAAATAGTGCTTACATGATTGCTTACAAGAATATAAAAAAAAAACCAACATACAAGATAATGAAAAGCCAATACAAATGAGGACACCAATCGCAAGTACATCGTGAAGAGAAAGATCCATGAATCGCAAAGACATCTAATTTTTGTAGATGCAGAAGTGATGAATGATGGTGTACACCGGAATCAACTCTGACCATTTAAAATGTTTATCTTCTTCAATAAGAGATGCTCCGAATAAAATGGAGTATTTTGCCCATAAATCTTGTAGATGCTAACGAATCCGATGCCCCATATCCCTTTTTTGTTGAAGATGAATCTAAGGCGACACCGAGCAGAATCGTTGATGTTCTTAATGATTCGAGAATAGCAAGCCAAGGAACACCATAGAGATTTGAAAGAATCGTTATCAAAACGAACAGAAAATCATCCAAAATGTTGGAATATATGGCAGGTCAGTAACAAGATGACGAAGTCAGTAACAAGATGGAAGACCAAGTCAGTATAACAAGATTGAGTAATCTAGTTAGATAGCTTAATCTAGCTAGTCCTAGGGTTTACTGATTCCTATTACTCCTATAAATAGGAAACATAATGTAAGTGTAAAATCATCTCAGAATGTTCTGATGATCATGAATGCAATTTCACCCTAAGGGGTTTTATCAGTGGACGTAGGCCAATAGTGCCGAACCACTTTAATTGTTGTCTTCTCTAATTTACATCTGATTCCGATCTCTTATCATAAATCTAATATGGTACAGAGCAGGAAAAGATCCAATTATCTTTTTCTGATCAATTGCTTCCGCATCTGAATTTTTTTTCTTCTCCTTCTCATTTCATTTTTTTTCCCCGGATATTTCCTGTTGTTCGGTGATTGTTGTGTGTTTGAGTTGGTCTCATCATATTTTTTTTTTATGTCTTTCTCTCACAATTATATTGTTTTCTCGTAAGTTGAATCAGGTTTCATCAACTCGCTTTTTACTAATATTCAATATTAGTCATGATTTCTTAATTGAACTTTAATTAGTAATTTTTTCTCCCTTGGATCGTTGAATTTTGGTGTGGTTACATCATTACCATTTTACCTCTTCAACAATTCAAATGAATTGTGGTCATCAATTCAATTCATTTGTTGCACGTCCATCCGCAATAGCACAACTAGTTGATCTAGTTTCACGTCTAGCGATAGCACAACTAGTTGATCTAGTTTCTTATTTGAACACTTTGTCATTTGGTTTTCCAAATTCTCTTTCTCTTCATATATGTCTTCAAAGCATCTTGTAATGACTAACATGACCCGATTGCTTTTGTTATTGTGTGCTTTTCTCATTAAGACTTGTCATTTGCTAATCAATCTAATTAGCATTTCTGTGTTTTGATCTTTAATATCAAAGATTAATACAATTCTATTTTATTCCAAAAGTAACTTCAATAATCTCTCCATTATTAAACAAAAATTGATCTCTTTGTTGTTCTCAGTGGATGTATGCGATTCTTTCGGATCTCCATTAGTTTTAGATCTTTATCCAAGATCACAATTTTCACATCCTAAAGTTCTGAATTCTATGAGCTAGCAGTTCCTCAAATTTTTCTTCAAAGATAATGACATATTTGCATCATATTGGTTCCAACGCAACATTAGATTGGGTTGACCGGTGAGACATTCACAAAGATTAGGCTATTGTTGCCTAATAAGTTAAGTTATGTTCAATGGCTGCCTATTTTTACTTTGTTCTCGTGTTGTAAATGGTGGAGTACTCCCATTACATACGATGTTTGCTAACTTTCTTTTTGGTGTGTCTGCGATGCATCAACAAATATTAAGTGGATTTTAGGTTCTCATTCTAAGCTAGAATCCTTGTTTCACTTATCCATGAGTTACTATCTTTCTCTCTCTGGATCAACTTCTTATTGGGTATAATTTTGTTATTCCAATAATCTTAATAAAGATCGATTCTGATCTTGTCTTGTTCAAGCATTCAACCAAGTTGATTTGGTTGTTCTTAATCAACATCATTAGTTTCTTGTAATGGTATCCGACTATGGATACTAATGTAGACCTAATGATAATCAATTTATTATCATACTCAAAACAATTCTCTTAAAATCAGTTCTCTGATTAACATCAAGTTTTTATGGGGTTTCAGGTTTCATATGGTGTGAATCTTCCCTTTCAAAGAACTGAATTTCCCTTCAAATTATGGATGAAAGGGTACAGCTAGCAAAACTTCTTTTGTTAGTGTCTGTATTTTTTTATGTCAATCCTGGCATCGAACTTGTGGATTCTACACGGTTCTTTATTGGTCTCTCAACCAATTCATGGTTCTAATCTAGACATGGATTTTCCATTACGAAAATTCTCTAAAATATTATTTGTTTTTATCAGAAGTATCAATTCTTGTTTGGTTAAAAGATTCCGTAACCAACTGCTAAAGCAATTTGGCTCATCTAAGCTCTTTTGAGCCCATTATGCAATTCTGTAGATTTTAAACACAAAGTCGATATATTACATTTGTTACGAAGATCATTTTTGCTTTGTATACACTTTTCTCCCGGTGTCATGATTGAAGATCAAGTTGTTTAAGCTGCATTGAAGATCAAGTTATGTGTCAAGTGTCGTGTTCGACGCTCAAATACATGGTGTGTTACAAGTTTTGTGCTTCAAAAAAAAATTGTTCAAGTTGCACACTTCAATTCTCTCCGTGTCCAACTTGAGGGAGTGTTGGAATATATGGCAGGTCAGTAACAAGATGACGAAGTCAGTAACAAGATGGAAGATCAAGTCAGTAACAAGATTGTGTAATCTAGTTAGATAAGCTTAATCTAGCTAGTCTTAGGGTTTACTGATTCCTATTACTCCTATAAATATGAAACATAATGTAAGTGTAAAATCATCTCAGAATGTTCTGATGATGATCATGAATGCAATTTCACCCTAAGGGGTTTTATCAGTGGACGTAGGCCAATAGTGCCGAACCACTTTAATTGTTGTCTTCTCTAATTTACATATGATTCTGATCTCTTATCATAAATCTAATACAAAAGACAAAGAAAAGATCGCCTAAGTAGCGAAGAAATGTGTCCACAAACACTCAAAACAACAAAAATAAAACCTAAAAACATAAACTAAATTAGAGTTGCATATTAGTATTTAAGGAACATATTTAAACATATTTAAAAAATTGAAACATATTTAAAATATTATATACCTTACTCCCAAGGTTAGCGATTGATTTTAAGGCTAGGGATAAACTTGAAAATTTTATAGAAATGAAAGATGTCCATTGTGCTCAGGACAGTACAACCGTAATTTAGATAATTTTGAAGTTTGAGCAGAAAAAAGATACTGTTTGCATATTCTTCTTCTCAAAATGATTATTTAATTCCACTTGCATTTTGTTGTTTTATATATTCGTATATTTGTTTTAATTTAGTTTGGAAACCCCGAGAACTACTGAATTAAACATGTGACTGAAAAATGAGAGTTCAAGGAACTAGGCTTAGGGGCATACCAGCCCACAAACTAGGATTAGTGAGTTAAATTAGAGTTGAAGATGTCAAGTAATAAGTCGTGGACATTAGTTTCAATTCTCCTAAGCCAGTTTATAAGCACAACAGAGTCTAATCCAATGCAAAAGTGTGGTAGAAAATGAATGCGAAATTCTGCTTGTACACAATTTTGTGAATTAAGGGGTTTCGTTTTGCATGTTACACAATGTTAAAATGTTTGATTTAGTGCATGGGAGGAGTATGGATGATTCAGTGCAGGTACACATTGATAGAACATATATAAATGTTAATCCACCTAATGTTGGGAACATTGTAACTTCCACTGATTCCAGGCAGAGTATATTTAATTTAGATTAGATATTAGAGAAAACTAAATACTCGGATAATGATAACAGTCGGTTACTGTACGCAAACACTAAAGATCCCCACCTTTATTTCTTTTGATTGTTCATTCTTTCCGCACACAAAAAGAGAGGAGCATAGACGTTGTTGGTAATTATAGGAAATTCACAAGAAGTTATTTCCATTGCTTGATATTTTTAATTTCATATTTTGTACAGTAATTATTAACTGACTTGTATTTGGTAAAAAGATGAAAATTCTTAATGAACCATTATGTATGTATTGTTAGATGAAAATCTTTTTTTTTTTTTTTTTTTTTTTTTTTTTTTTGTTGTTGTTGCACAAAGGATTGATAATTTCGACTAATAAACAAGAAAAAGAAGTAGTATGTTTTCGATTGGTAAATTTAATTTGGTATTGGCCACCCCAGATGAATAAAACACTGAAATCCGGTCTTTAGCAAATGAATTGGTTGATCTTGGTCCTTCAAGAATCAAGTGAATTCAATTCGGTGACATGTTGCTATATCGTATCGTAAAGGGAATAAAGATGCAGGACCAATATGGACTAGTGCTAAAAAGAATTCCAGCCACTGCAAGAAAGGCGTTTCTGGAAAACCCATTTTTTTCTCCCCCGATGCCTACTAGAAAAAAGGCAGACAATTTCATGGATAATGTCAACAAATCAATGCTACTACTGTTTTTGTTACTGGATGCTAAAATGACTGTACCAATTTGCTTGGAAGGGTACCAATCCAATGGCAAGCAATGATTTGGTACTCTTCCAAGCAAAGGGTTACCCATCAGCAGAGTTGTTATTGTTGCACAAGAGATATGATCAGGTGGGCTTTATGAAAAACAAAGCACATGACGCGTTACTATATTCAAAGCCTACAAAAAAACCTTAAATTTTGGAATTCTTTAAGACAGTAGCCAAATCTGAGAGGCTAAGATTATATGCAACCGGTCTTTAAATACAGAAGAATCCCCTTCAAATTCTCATCCAAAGAAACAAGAAAAGAGTTGCATCTCTCTTAAAACAAATTCAACTAATCAAAATATGAAGTTCATTGTTCTAATTTCTGTAATCTTGACGGGCCTTTTGTTCTCCGGTATAGGTATGTTCTGTAGCCTTTTCTCCCTTTACATTCTAATTTTGATTGAGGTTCTGCAATCTTTAATGGGTTGCTGTAAACCCCAACTAATTAGATACTAATATTCTTCAAAATTCTGCAATTTTTGTAGGTGCAGCGCCAACTTATCAGTGTAAGAAGGAAATGACAGGAATTTTCAGAGGACCATGTAAGACGCACTGTGAACAATTTTGCGTTAAATACTACCACGGAACTGGAGAATGTGATGAGCTTCACAAATGTGTTTGTACTTATAGTAGCCCTATTCGATGTGATAGCTAACTCAAATATGGTCATCATAATCAATAAGTTTAAGCTACTGATTAACGAAGCTCATAAATAAAAATATACAAAAGTTATTTATCCCCAAGTTTGCATATTTGGTTTACCTGGATTTTAGTCTTTAAACTGGAATTTAGTCCTACAATGCTCAGATCCTAGTCAGATTTTCAATTAGAAAACAACGAAATGCTCTAATTAGACGTTACTCAGAACATAAGGAGTTCAACGGGAAAAAGACATACCTCCTTACAAATGAAAATACGAGAGACAGGCACTGGAATTATTCTGCTATGGAAAGAGAGAATGAGCAACGTTTTTATTCAAAACTGCATATTTCTTTCTTTCTTGATCAATATAATATGCAAACAATGACATGTATATATACAATGTAGCATTACTAGATTCCACAGAGATGCGGATTTTACCAAGCAACAAACCTATATGTTTTACAACAGTAGTTTAGCTTTGTACAATAAAAGTTACTACTATGTTTTCAAGGAGATGTTCTTACTCTTTGACTACACTGCATCATCTTCATCATCTGTGGCGAGTTCAAGGCCTTCAGCTGCTAGAAGCTGAGTGATGAGCTTTTTCTTATCGCCCTCGGCTTTTTTCCTCATTATATCCCTTTTTTTCAAGACTAGTGTGTGCCGTTTGAGAGTACTAGAGAAGTTCTGCATGGATGCTTTCTTTTCTTTAGCCAGAATCCTTCTTTGTTCATCTGGGTCTACCTGAATTATCCAACCAATACATACTGGTTCAATAAGAAGAAATGATTCCATAGTTTTATCTCTGTGCAGTTTGTTTTCAAGATACCATGCAATGTCCTTTTCTGTGTTGATCATCAAGACGAGTTGGTGCGTACAAGTTCTAATCCTTGAGCAAACTAAAGCTAGTGTGAAAAGGGAGAGTGAAACCTACTTGATAGGAGTGAAAGTTCAATTATGCTGGAAGAAAAAAGTTTCACAGGATACAAATGCATTCTTTTATTCTAGACTACTATGATGGTATGAACGTACATATGTACAGGGGATGAGCTAGCCCATTTCCCATTTAACACATACTGGAATGCTTTTTAGTTTTTACCTTTGTACGAGACAGACGCCTTACACGAACATTCAACTCATGTTGCTGCTGTTCAGCCCAAGCTGCGACAGCCATATCACCTCTCTGATCAAAAGCTGTTCGCTTCTTCACGAGCCAATCCATCCATGCTTGTGAAGCCTGAAATAACAGTGATGATAACAAGCTTAAGAGCAAAGATATTCCATCCGGAAAGTGGCCAACATGTTTGCATATCATAATCAGAACTGTAAAGGGAATCATGGTCGTATCTGAATCATAAATGAACTAGAGTAAATGTGCTGAGATTTCTTTTGACCTAGAGCATTATACACTCGACCAGTTTGTAGTCTGTCTGTCCATATACAAATTTATTATCTTGTTTTAATGTTTTAAGCATACTGCAACTGGTCTTACAATTGGGTCCAATAATGCAAATGGACAATAACTAACGATCTTTAGAAATTCAGCCAAGTATGCCTAAGCAAATGAAACTGTACTGATTCAAGGTTAGAGGAAAGTTGATTGACAGTTTAACTAAACCCAAGTATCACCGCGACATATTCTCAACTGAGATCACAAGGATTACTGAAATATTGAAATAAGGCAATGCCTTTGTACTATGTCAATCAATAGAACAACCACAAGGGCCAATGGCACCTTATCAAGATGTACCCTGAGGCTAACATCAAACACTGTTTTAACAAAACTTCACACTAGAAGAGCATCATAAATAATATCGTGCGTATCAATTCGTACCTTCATAGGATTAACACGGTGTTCCCTATCATATTGTGTGCGCCTCTCGTCATCTATCAGCAACTCATAAGCAGCTTGTATCTTTATGAATCGAGTTTCAGCCGTTTCACCTTCCTCAAGAGTTCCGCTACCCTTATATACTTGAACAATAAACAATCAACACAAATCAATTCACTTCCAAACTACTCTTCTTTCTACAAATTCTTTCAAATCAGTACTACCACTCTTAGAATTCAGGGAACAAAAACGCAAAGGATGCCATTATCGCGCAGAGCTAATAAACAAAGAACGCATTTCGATATGTCGAGCAATCAATAAATGCATGACTAGGTTTGAACCGAACTACCAACAAACAGTACCAAACAATCACTGATAGCACATAATAACCAACCATCAGGATGATAAAATTTGGCGAGGCGTCTGTAAGCGAACTTTATCTTCTCTTCATCAGCATCCCTTTCTAATTCTGTAACCAAATATCAAATAATTCACAAATCAAAGAAAAAAAATTGACAAAAAAAATTGGAATTGGAATTTTCATTTAGTTTGCTTACCAAGTGTGTCATAAGGAGATTTCTCCTCGATCCCATTAGAAGAAGCCCTAAACCCCTAACAATAGTTCGTCTTGAGCTCAATCGAAACCCTTTTTCATTAATCTTCGAAGAATTAAATGGATTAGAAGAAATCGTGGACAAAGATCTGTAATTATCAATAGGTTTCTGGGAAGTAGATGAAGAAACCCCTAATAATTTTGATTGTTCTTTGAAACCACAAATGAAAGACGAAATTACTATGTGTGGACGACAAATTGTTCTTTGAAGATTAATCATTTTATTTCTCTATCTTTTCCCCAAAATCAATGAAGAAATTTGGGGAATTTGGGTTTTGTTTTGTTTATTTGTTTCTCCTCCGGTTTCTTATACCGTTGGATTTTCAGTACAAAAGATAGGGGTCTTCATTTCTTTCGTGGTCGTTTAACTGTTTAAGGGATATACAAACAAAAGAGATTCCCGGTGGACAAACTTTGCTGGCTCTACTTTTTTTTTTATCATAAAAGAGGAAAAGACCTCGAGCTCCTAGTTAGCAATTCGGGGTACGGGTAGTAGTTCGGGACGGCATACGTGCGGGAACTATACGGATTCGGATAGGTCAGATACGGTCAAGAATCCCGGTCGGCGGTTCGTTGTTCGGACGGTAATTCGGAACGGCGTACGTACGTGCATATTCGTTTTATAAATGTGAGTTCGGCACTTAAAAATTTACTTTACATATATGATAAATTGATAAGTATTATGACCTTATTACGAGACTAATTTTATTTGTATATGATTTAAAGATGGAAAAAAATATTTTAGCGTGAGTATCTAATACGAAGTAAACAATTTAATCGCATAAATGTATTACAAAGCGAGTTTATAGACTTTTAAACAAAAATCAACACATAAAACACTGGTTAAACAACTACCAATAGAAAATGTTAACTGAATAATTGTATTTAAATATAAAGTATATACAAAATCAAAGAAAAACCAATCAACAGAACTCTGGTCAGAGAGTTACTACAGGAGAGCGAGGTTGGCGTTCGAATCTAGTTGGAAGTATCATTCGGATTGATCGGTTCGGATACGTTCGCGAATCATTCGTGAGGTCCATATAATCCGGAACTAGGTTCGTAGTTCAAATAGTTCGGAAGTATCATTCGGATTCGGTCAGTTCGGATACGTTCGCGAATCATTCGGGAATGATTCGGAGAATTACTAACTAGGCTGGAGCTTACATAGATGTCAAACTTCTCAAACGTCTTCTAATAAAGTCGTCTGTGTTCATAACTTGTACATTCCAATTTTTGATATCTAGGTAATTCATAATGGCTAAGAACAGCTAAGTGAGCGAGTATAACCAAAGACCAAAGAGGGAAAAAAGACCAAAATTTGGGTTTAGTCTGGGTATGTGACGCAACGGGTGGAAGACTAAATATGGTGGAGCGTACACTATACGTTCGCTTTGGTGTGGGCGTGGAATATACGTTCGCCTGATCGGGAGATTCCAAAAATAAAATTAAAAAAAAAAAAAAAAAAATGGGCGAAGGTATAAAGTTCGCCCCACTATAAAGAGTGTAAAAATAGAATGAGGCGGAGGTATAAACCTCGCCCCACACAAAATTAAAAAATAAATAATAAAAAGAATAAATGGGGCGGAGGCTATACATTCGCCTGGTGTGGGGCGTACACTGACTATACGTTCGCCTGTTGTGGGGCGTACACTATACGTTCGCCTGGTGTGGGGCGTTAACTATATGTTCGCTCGACTATAATTTGGGTTTAGTCTTTGGTCCCCGACCAAATATAGTCTGGGATTTGGGTTTAGTCTGGAATTTGGTCGATAGTACGTCCCACTACGTCTCGTTCTCAACCCAAATATTTGAATTTAGTCGCCCACTGCGGTTGCTCTAAGAGACTTTCACCTTTCCAATTATTTTGGATAGTGTATTAAAAAAAACAGATAGATTAGCTGCCCATATGATGTTGAATTTACTTGTTAGAACAAAAGCCACTGCTTTAAAATTTACATCAAAGTGATAATTGTTTGTAAAATCCGAGCTTAACTTGGCGTAGCTTGACTTGGGATGTCCCAATTTGAAAGTGAGGTTATAAAAATAAAATAATCGGAATGCTGAAGAAGGATTGAAATGAATATGAAAATGTAATTTAATCAAGTTACAGATAAAATACCAAATTACTGGGAGAATACCAAATTTCATATAAGAAAAGCGGAAAAAAAGAAGAAGGTCTAATTCGTACAAAGCTTTAAAGTTAAAGGCGTAAAAGAAGGTTATAGTCTTACTGAAGTCATGGATAAGTAACCTTAAAAAACTAAAACAATCTACTAAAACTTAACTTGAAAATAAACAACATTAAAATAAAAAATTGTTTGGGAGCTTGAAGAACATTAAAATAAACAACTAACATTCCTAGACTAACCGGAAGAATCAAAGACCCGACAAAAGAATCTTCTTGCTGCCAAGGTATTTCGTGGCTTGTGTTGTGTGTTCGGTCATGTACGTATTACTCTTGGGAGAAACTGAAAACTACAATGTTTTGAAGCCCTTGGCAAATTTTCTAACTGCGGAATGACTCCGGTGGACGAAGGACATGAAGTGCCTCTTCTAATAATCAACTGTTCAAGGACTTGAGCATGCTTCAATAACAATTTAACCAACTTCATCTCCTTCCGGATGAACCCTTTAAAATTTCGAAGTTCAATTGACTTAAGGCATAGTAACAAACAATAAGGTGTTGTATTTAACGTCTCCTCCCCGTTGACTTTGCAGAGAGCATATACCTGCAACCCGGGTTATGAGTTCAGCCACAGATGTAATTGTAAAGATAATATTAGCAACAACCGCGCACACAAAGTACTTAATGATGCAAACTGCATGTTGAACTTGTTTGAGCTGAATTAAAATATAGTTCCTATATTACCTGATGGATGACTAGTGATTCCAAATTTGGTGCGAAATGTAGAAACTTGAATAATGATCTCGTTGAAGGTCTTGGCTCACGTGGAGAATCATAATCCAGCTCCAAACGCACCAGATTTTCAAAGGTAGGGAAACTTGTTGAGGGAACATTTGCAACTCCGAAAATCTAATACACAAGGCATACCAAGTATATATATTGTTAGACAATAGTATATGGCAACAGATTCACAACATATTGTAAAGTAAGCAACCGTACCTCAATACACTTATATGATGCTTTTAGGAGCTTTATATTAGAACACAGTCTTATAAACTTAGATACAGAATCCAGTGTACTTGTTCTGTTATCACGGGCATGGAGAAAATCTGCTTCAACTAGTGATGGAAAGCTACCCATAAGAAAGTCACTCGGTAGCCAGCCACCATACTCGACGGACTCTAGATTCGGTGCATCAATCTTGACTTGAAGATTACAAAAGAAGTTTTCTTTTCTAAAAGTACCCTTTAAGGCGAGGAACTTGAGTCGAGGAGCTGAAAAAGATATGACATCTGACTCCACCATCCGCTTACATTTGCACAAAACCAAATCTTCAAGAACAGGACAGTTGGAAAAGAGTTGTTGCGTCGATGCCACATTGTCAAATAAAACACATGAAAACCGAAGTACCTTAAGTTTTGGTAAATAAACTGACTGTGGGAATTCAAGATTATGTTGGGTTTGAAAATTGAAATCTAACAGTGTCAGTGATTCACTAGTGAAAAGGTCTAGGGGAACCATATTGAGTTTCGGGCAAATCACGGTAAGAACAAGCTCTTCAACATTACGTTTTATTAAACCAGTAAGCCATTCCCTCACCCGGTTTGCATCAAAGCCTGCAGTGTTACAATTGAGATAGAATTTCTGTACAGTTGATCTGTTATTATCAGAAAACAATGTGCTGTCCAAAAAATCCATAAACCTATCGGTATCCTCGCGTTCTTTGAGCTCCTTTGCGGTACTGGTTTCTAAAGTAATTTCAGTTCTTGGGGTATGAGTAATAGATCGCCATTCACGAAAATCAAAAACCGGAATAGATACCCAGAGATTGTTCCATGTTTTCGATAAAACAGTAGTAGAAACAGCACATTTGATTGGAAGGAAAGAGATTATATGATGAATTATGGATTCAGGCAATTTACTAATCCTATCCTCTCCCACGTCCATGTTGTTGTTGATGATGTTTCTATTAATCAAAGGATATTTATAGTTAAATATAGCTAATTAATCATGTTAAACACATAATAGAGCAAGAATAAGACCCTAATTAAAATATTTATAAAGCCTAAAAAAAAAAACACAAGAGCCTAAAATATTAACTAAACCTAAAAAAAGAAAAGAAATGAAATGAAAATGAAAATGTAGACATGTTATACCTGGATTTTGAGTGGATGAGCTTCTTCTTCTTTTGTTTCTTGTTGCCATTTTTCGAAACTTTGCTGCTCAATCTAATCTTCTGTCTGCCAAAATCTTATGTGAAACTGAATGATTTCATTTAGGGTTTTGAGGTTTTTGTTTCTAAACTAGGGTTTCCTCTTATAGATTTTTGCTTTAGATTGTTTGGTATTCTCCTATTTCTTATACCGTTAGATATTCGGTACAAAGATTGAGGAAATTCATTTCCCGAGGAAGAAAAATTCGTGGACCAAACTTGGCGTGGTTGACTCGTGCGATGTCTGCGCGAATCCATAGTAAAAAAAATCACTATGGATACGTAAGGATTACAGAATCCCATGGAATTCAAACCTTGGCCTTCAAACAGTACCGAAACTTGACTTGAGAATACAAAAAATTGTTCGAGAGCTTGAAAACATTTTGTTATATCGAAAAATAATGATTTTTTGAGGAAAAACAAAACACGGAATAAACAATAGTATTAACATTCCTCTCATCCTCTGCTAAACAGAAGGATCAAAGATCCATATTTGTTCTAGTCCGTCATGGCTTGTGTGTTTGGTCATGTACGTTTGGTCTAGGAAACTACATTTCGTTGAAGCCCTGGGAAAATCTAGCAACTGCTGAACGATTTCGGATGAAGAATTTTGTGCAGTGACGGACCCTGGATTCTTTCGAAAGTGAGGCTGGTTAATATTGGTAGCTTTGCGGCCAAAGGCCGCGCTTATTTTTTTTTGGCTCGAGTCTTTTATTTACTCCTCCGTCTCTAAAAGATAGGCAGGTTTGTGTGTAAATTACACACAAACCTGCCTATCTTTTAGAGACGGAGGTAGTAGTTCGCAAGATTAAAGAATAAAACTTAAATTAAATAACTGATATAATAAGAGAATTTGATTTTTAAGAGAGAATTTCTCAAAAATTATAGATGCTTACGATAAAAATGTTGAGGTTGTCTTGTGTAAAATTGATAAATAACATGAAGATGCCATGTTTTTTCCTTATAAGCTTATCACTTTGATTGCATGGGCTAAAGAGTAAATGGGCTTATTATGATTATCAGTGGGCTACCTTAAAATTTACAGGAATTATACGAACCATGTTTCAGGTAGGGGTGAGCATTTGACCTGTAATCGGCGGTTAACCGGGACAAACCGTTCATTTGCGGATGGATGTCCGGACCGTTCGTTAATGGATTGGATGCGGATGGAATTTTTGAAATCCAACGGATAACGGATCGGGCCCGGATGTAACTTTGAAAATCCGTTGAACGTCCATATCCGTTAAATTAAGGGTACTTATATAGTTCTAGAAAATACTATGGATCATTTAAGAAATTTTAAGATGTTTGTTAGGGCGTTGTACATTGCATTTTTATATTTGTATACATATACTATCATATGTAGGTTTTACAAGGAGTCATTTGTATTAGCTTTATTTTCTTTAATATAAGTTTTAACTAAAACAAATCCATTGGATTATCCGCATCCAATCCGTCCATTCGTGCATCCATTGGATGCAAATCCGTTGGATATGGATTGGATGCGGATGCCAAATTTGAAATCCGTAGTGCAATAGATTGGATGTGGATGAGGTGAAAACCGGTCCATACCGGCCCATGCTCACCCCTAGTTTCAGGGCATACCATGTAAAGACAAAAAAGGATTATTTTAAAAGCCCCTTATCCATATATTTTACTTAATACCAAAATCGCCCTTATTTACATTTTTTTTTTCATTTTTTTTTAAATTTAATTTTTTTTAAATAAATATTTTTATAATCAAACATTAAACTTTTTCAAAATAATAATAATAAAAAAATTACCTCTTTTTTTTAAAAAAATATTTTTTGAAAATTCAAAATATTTTTCTTTAAAAAAAATAGAAAAAGATAATTTAAATTTTAAAAAAAAATTAAATAACAAAAAAAATAATAAATAAGTAAATTAATAAATTTATTGAGGATAACTAAGTAATTTACCTATCCTAGAATACCCTTATCACCACACTCTAGTTAGGGTAATCATTGTGTATGCCCTAAAATTTTCTTGTATGGTCTAAAACATGGTCCAATTATACATGGCTACACTTTTTTTGGGCAGAATCAGGGACGGGCTAGAGCCCCGTCTAGCCCTCTCATAGGCCCGCCCCTGATTTTGTGACATTCTTAGGACTCCAGCATGCTTCAGAAACGCTACAGCCAGCAACACCTCGTACCAACCGCAATTTCGAGCAAACTTTTCCTGTTGTTGTTAATGATATTTCAAATAAACAAGATTTATAGTTAAATGCTCATTAATACAGACGCGTAATCAAGCAAGAACAAGACCTTGTATTACAAACAACAAATACGTATGCATACTTGACAGAACCAGAAACTTCAGCACCAGATAACTTTAAAGAGGAATCTATATATAATTCGAGAGTATGCCACCATTTGACACTAGGGATGGTTATTATGTGTTATGAGCGCGAGAAAAAAATAATATGTAGGAGTATAGTATGTATATCAGAATTTGTGATTATGCTCATAGCTACCTTAAAGAATGTTGCGTGTAGCAACGGATTTCTAACCTTAGCCTTCAAACAGTACTAAAACTTAACTTGAGAATATATAAAAAAATTTAGTGCTTGAAAACATTTGTTCCATTGAATCTCTTCAATGGCGGTAGCTAGGCTTTTTAGTTCAGGATATCCTCATTTTGGGGCAGTCTTGTTGGTTTAGGCTCTTGACCAACTTGGCCTTGAATCTACTGAACTTTCTTTGTCAAATGGAGCAGCAATGCTTCAGACTATCTTTTCTTTCTTCTCCTCCCCTTTCTGTAACATCTCTTCATTATTAATAAAATTCTTTGTTGTATTGATCAAAAAATAAAACATTTGTTCCATTGATAAATAGGTTTCGTGAAAAGAAGGCAACACGATAGAAACTCCACGACTATACAGAAGAATCAAAGACCCAACCATTAAATCTCCTTGGTGCTAAGGTTTGTCATGGGTGGCTTGTACGTTTTATTCTTGGGAGCAACTGAAAACTACAATGAGTTGAAGCCCTTGGAAAATTTTGTAACTGCGGAATGATTTTGGATGAAGAACATCGAAGTGAATTTCCTCCTCTAATAATCACCAGTTGAAGGACACGAGCATGCTTCAACAATAATCTAGCAAACTCCATCTCCCTTGGTAACCCTTTAAAATTTCGAAACTCGATTGAATTAAAGCTTAGCAACAAACAAGGAGGTGTTGTATTTAACGTCAACACGTACCCATCGACATCTCGGTCAAAGTATACCTGCAAACCGCATTGTGAGTTTAGCCATAGAGATAATTATATAGATAACTTGTTGAGCTGAATTTAAATGACGCATATATTACCTGATTTACGACTAGTGATTCCAGATTTGGTGAGAAATGCAGAAACTTGAAGAATGAACTCATCGAAAGGAATGGGACACCTACTGGATATTGATAATAATTACTATCCGTCAGTTCCAAACGCACCAAATTATTGAAGGTAGGGGAACTTATTGAGGGAACATTTGCAATGCCAAAATCTAATACAAAAGAATACGAAGTGAAAATATTGTTAGACAGTATATAGCAACAGATTTACGCTAGAACATACTATAAAGTACGCAACCCTACCTGGAAACACATAGATGATGCTTTTAGGAGCTTTATATTTGAGCACAGCCTTACGAACTTAGATAAAGAATCTAATGTGGTTTTGTTTTCACGAACATGGTAAAAACCTGCTTCAACTAGTGATGGAAAGCTACCCCTACGAAATTCATTAGGTAACCAGCCACCATACTCGATGGACACTAGATTCGGTGCATCAATCTCGACTCTAAGATTATAGCATAAGCGTAGTAGTTTAAAAGTACCGTTTAAGGCAAAGAACTTAAGTCGAGGAGCTGAAAAAGATATGACATCTAAAGCACCTTGACTACATTTGCACAAAGCCAATTCTTCAAGGATAGGACAGTTAGAAAAGAAATTTTGCGTCGCTGCCCTATCATTAAATAAAACATATGAAAGCCGAAGTTTTTTCAGTCTTGGTAAACAAACTGATCGTGGGAGATCAAGAACATGTGGTTTTACAAAATCAATGTTCAACACTGTCAGTGATTCACAAGTGAAAAGGTCTGAGGGAACCGATTGGCTCTCGGGAAATTCACGGTAAGCATAAGCTCTTCGACTTTACGCTTTATTAACCCGGTAATCCATTCTCTCACCCGGATTACATCAAAAAATTTATCACAACAGAGATAGAATTTCAGTATAGTTGACATGTTATCATTAGAAAACAATGTACTGTCCAAAAAATCCATAAACTTATCAGTATGCTTCTGTCGTATGAGCACATTCGCATTACTGGTTTCTACAGTAACTTCAGTTCCTGGAGAATGAGTAGTAATAGATCGCCAGTCACGAAAATCAAAAACCGGAACAGATACCCATAGATTTTTCCATGTTTTAGACAAAACAGTAGTCGAAACAGCACATTTGATTGGAAGTAAAGAGAGTACATGATGAATTAAGGATTCGGGCAATTTACTAATCCTATCCTCTCCCACGTCCATGTTGTTGTTGATGATGTTTCTATTAATCAAAGAAGATTATAGTTAAAATATAGCCACTTAATCATGTTAAATTAAACATATAATAAAGCAAGAACGAAGACCCTAAAATCTTTACAAAAAGGAACAAGCGTGCATGCATAATAAATATATATATTACCTCGACTGTGAATTGATTAGCTTCTTCCTCTTTTTGTTTCTTGTTGTCATTCTTCAACACTTCTGCTTCACAATCTAAATCTTCTCTTACGTGAAAGTGATTCTAGGGTTTCTCCTTATATAGAAAATCTAGGATTTATACGGTAGATTTTATAAAAGTTATCAACATGGATTCCCCCTATCCATGTCGCCTTCCCCCCTATCAACATGGTCCGCATGCATGTCGGGAGATAAATTCTAACTTTTAGGTTGGTGTAAGACCATATATATGACAATGGGCGGTGAATGTGACTCTCACGCCTCATCCAAGAGTATATTAACTTCACTTGTAATTGAATGAATCAATAACGAGCAGTGCAGCTAGCAGTTCTAGCTATCAAGTGATTAGTCTAGAACCGCTATCACGGCGTCTACAACTTCTTGGGTTTTACTTTGTCCACCAAGATCTTCGGTCCGGTATTTCCCCTCTAAACTGACACGTTTCACAGCAGTCTCAGCATCATTGCATATGACAACAATAGGGCTATTGGGTTCGCTTTCTGTTCCTGCACCAGCTTACCAACATTTCCTGCTGAAGCACCCCGTTCAAACACAGCATCATTGACAGATCTTGATACTTTATTGTTTTGCAAACGATGTCTTCGTGAAGTCCATGAATATTCAAGTACAACTTGATGGATCGTTTGAAATCCATGAAAATCTTTTTAATTTAGAGTTGAAAAGTGGACGTGTATGAGGTATGTAATTTTTAGCCCATGTTAAGAAAGAATTCTGTAAGCACTTTTTATTCAACAAAACTATAAAAAAATTCTGTAAGCACTTTTTATTCGTATTAACTTAACTCGGAGCTTCAAAGTCACAGAACTAGAAACTTCAGCACCAGATCTATAACTCAATAGGAAACAAGATCAGCAATATTAATGATACTTCATGTACAAGTTGATGGGGATTACAGAAGCCATGCTTCTAACCTTAGCCTTCAAACAACACTGAAAGTGAAACTTAAGAATATACCAAAAATTGTTTGGCTGAGGTGAATACGTTTTGTTTTATCGATAAAAAAGAAGGAGAAAATGGGTCATTTGTCCAAAAAAATTTAAAACACGTTCAAATGGACAAGTAAAAAAAAGTACGGGTGAAATAGCCAAAAAAAAAATAGCAAGGATGAAACTGGATTCATCACGCTTATACTTAAAAAATAGCAAGGATGAAACTGGATACATCCTGTGTAAAATAAAAATAAGAAAAAAATATTTGAAAATTGACAGAATGAAACTGGTTACATCCTGCCTATTTTTAAGAACACGCAATTGGGGGATAGAAAAAGTAATTGGGGGATATAGATTACTTCTCCCAACCCATGGTGTCTGATAAGGGGTGATTTTTGGGTATGAAAATACTAAAATACCCTTTGGTTAATTAAAAACATTATGAAAAGACTATAATACCCTTTATACTAAAACTTAAAATCAAAAACCAAAACATATATCCCCCATTTCTAATTCAAAGATCGTAAACCGTTAGGGGTTTAGTTTTTGAAAAAAAAATTCGGTGTTCTTCATCGATCTTCATCGTTCTTCGTCGATTCAAAAATTTCTTCGTCGATTAACCAACCCGAATCATTAACAATGCCTCCACTGAAAGAAACCAAATGCCCAATCCAACTCAACATCATCGATTGCTCAACAAAAACAAAGGAAAGACTTGCTAAGATTGCTCGAAGAGCAAGAACACGAAGAAGCAACGTTATCCGACGATCAACTACACAAATATATGGCTTCAGTGAGAAGGTAAGTCATTTAAAACTACTTTTAGGTGTTTAAATCGATCTATGGAAATGGGTTCGAGGTTAGAATCAAACCCTAACTCCAAATGGGTTGAGTTTCGTAGTAGTAGCAGATTGAAATTTATATGAATACAAATCTTAGGTTTATGAGTTAGCATTGAATCTATGATGAATACGTCTTGGTTTACAACCCCGAATAACCGAGAGACTGAATTTTCCACCGGCATTCAATCTAGGATGAATACGGTGCGGTTTGTAGTACGGCGCAGTGTTTGATAATAATTCGTGTATGCCGGTAGTGGACTTAAAACATACGGGAGAGTTTATGAATTTGCCACCAGTACCGGCATTGTTTTTTGGATTCATTTTATGCCGGTGTTAAATACCGCATTTGTTTTAATATTTCGAGCATGCCGGTAGTACTCTTAAAACATACGGGAGAGTGTATGAATTTGTCACTAGTACCTGGCATAGATTTTTGGTTTCTTTACATGGTTATTTTTTTTAAATTCTGGCGTTGTTTTTAAATAATTAGAGAATGCGGTAGTGGACTTAAAACATACAGAACATTGTCAACAATTCCAGAGATTTTAGGTTTCATTTGTATCTGCGTAGTTGGTACCGGCACTATCGAAGGTCAATGTGTACCATTGAACATTTATGCGCGTTGTCTAGTTTAAAGTATTCAATGCCGGTACTAAACTGAAGTTGAGTTGTCTTATATTCATTGCTTTCCGTGTGCTTACGATATAGGTCAAAAGCAAAGGAAGCCAACAAAAGAAAAATAAAGATGTTCTCACTAAGAGAAGAAGGAGGGACGGTCTTGATACTCCTCGGTCTCGCCTCCTCGAGGAAAGATGAAGGTCGTAAGATTCGTTTGGGGGCTGGTACAAGAGGGATAATTAGGGAGAGTGGTGTTGACCGTAGTCGACTTGCAATCCGTGAGCACAATGAGCAAGATGAGCAAGATGAAGAGGAAAGTCAATTAGCAAGCCAAACCGAAGTTGGTGGCCCAAGTCAACAACCAACACAAGACAATGGCAAGAAGGGGAAGGCAACGTCAAAGTGAAAGTTAAGGGTTCTCACCTTCCTCACATTGATGACATGATTCTCGACCTTGATCGTGGTAGAATTTGGGGCGAAGCTCCGGAACCGAAAAATACTATTTGATACAAGGACTCGTGGGCTCGTACTATCTATCAAACCTATGTAAGCATTTTCTATCTTGTACATATGTATTGTTGTGTATTTATGTAAAATCTCTTAATTGTATTGTCTCTCCTAATTGTAGGATCATAAGAAGGTCATGTGCGTGTTTGCCGAAACCAAGCCGCGGATGGTTGGGACTTGTCCGAGGAATGTGAAGAGGTCCAAAGAATAGTAAAGGATTCTGGTCTATATGCTTTGGTTGAAAATTATGTGAAGCCCGATTCTCATATCACACTGTTTGCCGATAGGTATCATGGTGAAACCGATACCATGCACTTCCCTTTTGGTGAGATGACCTTCATCCCCGAAGATGCTCGAACATTCTAGGCTTGAATGTTATCGGCAAATCAATTGCGGAATGAGTTGAGTCTCTAGACCTGTAATGGCCTAAGTTGCACTGTCTCACTAACAAGCTATTTGGTTGGGACTACAAAACTTCTGTGGAGAGCTTTTTATGAATCCACGTCCGGTAAGACAAAGACAATCAAGTTGACGCCGCTTTTTAAGAAGAATTTTGAAAAGACAAAGAAAAGAAGTTTGGAGGATGGATGGGACCCTAAACAAATTTTTATACCGGGCCTTTTATTCAGGTACATCTTGGGAACTAGGTATTCCCCCGACACCAATGGCAACGAGGTTAGGTGCGAACTACCTTCAAAGATTGGATCCGTTGGAAGATGTCACGGATATTCTTGGGGCACCGCGGTAATGGCACATTTGATGATGGAGATGAGAAGGGCCTCTAAGGCTAAAACCAACCAATTTTTCTAGAATTTCACTCTCTACCGTTGGTAAATTTGTTCTTAAATTTATGTTATTGTGTATATTGTTCATATGTACTCTTATCGTGAACTTAGAAACAAAACTTATTGCTTCACATTGGAATAGGTGTGGGCTTATGTACACTTCCCAACCTTGTTCAAGGCCTGCCCCTCCTTGAAGATCATAGATCTTCCCGAGCCCGATACGCCTAGCTAAGAGATACGAGTTCAAAAGACTAAAGCCCTGGAACATGGGTCGACCGATCGATATGAGATTGGCTTTGAGGTTGAGTACCAAAGATGAGTACCAAAGATGTTGTGTTCGACCCTTACAAGGAGGCTAGAGGAAACTGCAGAGGTTTTGAGGTTTGGTAACGTTGCATTTTACCATGGGTCGTTGTTCCACCCAAAAGGATACGTTATGGCTAATCCTACGCGTGTGATGCGTCAACTTGGATAGGCAATTAGCATTTTTCCGATTTGGCCTCTTTTCAATGTTTTGATCTCGACCTTTCTCGGTGTTATTCAACTCCAAATCGGTTGCATGTAGAGTATGTTCAAAAACCGGACCCAACAGATTGGAGGGATAGGGAACCACGTCGTTTGGTAGATTTTAGTCAAGGGAAAAGTTGGAGATTGCTGAAAACGTGATGAAGTTGATGCCGATTACATGGAAGAGCACTGAATGGTCACATCCTTATGTCGTCCGCCCGGATGACGTCCAAGTTCCTCCCAAAAAACCTCCAGTTCCAACTCCCGCTTGCAGTGCACCCCTACGATGACCCAACTAAATAACACCGTTGGATTGCTTGTAAGTATTGTTAATTGCTTCGTCGTTTAATATACACATAATCATATATGTATACTAATTATGTGTTTGTTATATTAAACTAGCGCGTCATTTGGCAAGTTAAAGAAGATGTTGGGTTGCAAATACCAGAAGGAGAGGTACCTGTCCCTTGGAAGAAATGAAGGAATTCCGAGCAAAAGCTTGATAGAATTGAAGCAACCGACCCTAGTTCAAAAGCTTTGTTCGGGAAACTAAGAATAAACCGCCCAAAAGAAGCAAAAGACCCAAGTGATTTAACTCTTTAGTTGTGTTTCTTTTTTGGATCGTGGTTGTCACGTCTTGAACAATTCCAAACTTGTTTTCGTTTGTACCTCGTGTTAAACTCTTTTAGTTGTTTGGTTTGCTTTTGGTTTAGGATACTGGATTAAGAACATTTGATAGCAAAATCAAGTTGGTTGGTTTATGTTGAGCGTGTTATCCTTGCAAGATTTATTTGTGACTATTTAGGCATAGATAAATTAGGATAACAAAGCCGTGATTTTGGGACCAGCATTGTTTAATATTTAACATCAATGCGGAGTTTCTCGATAACCGTTGAAAGTATTTATAAAACCATACCGGGACAAGAATACCAAAATTCAATGTTCCCAGATAGATATTTCATGATAGCCGATAGTAGTATTTTCTCGACATCTATGCCGAAGCATCGATAATTTGAAAATTTTCATAGTTTTTAAAACCTATGACTGTAAAATTGAATACTTCCATGCCCAGACATCGCTTGTTTTGAATAAAAATTCATTTCGAATGCTCTTCTATTTTATTCCTAATAATTAATCTATTACATTGATCTCAATTTTAATTAAAACATGCTAAAGATAATCTACTTCCATCCCTTTTTAACAATTACTAACCTTTTGAGCCTTTCTAACCTCTTCAAGACATCGTCCGGAGTGGGGTGTCAAGGATCAACTTCATTGGTTCTTCTTCTCTTTCAACATATTCCTTTCCCTTCATATAACACCCATCACACCCATCAATTGGCTTGCATTGGCCCTTGTGGTTTTTCTTGACTCGCTAGTTGAATGTACTGTCAAACCATTGAAACTCATCGCACTTTGGGTGATTCAAACACCTTAGAAACATTCTTCCATTTTCAGCATCATCGCTTTTTGCAATCCAAAAAAACCGGCGTGTCCCATCACGCCTTCTACACTTTGAATAAATAAAAGGACAACCATGGCTAGATGAGAAGGCGACTTGCAAATTTGACACTTGCAATGATGACTCGTAAGAGAAGATTATATTAGTCGTGGTCACAGTAGTGAAGATCATATTGTTAGTAAATCTACTTACTTTGCAAATAGAGGAAGATGATGAATCCCCCATCCTTTTGTGAAGCTTTAACCGCTTCGCTTTCTTGAGAGAATGATTTTTGTTATTTGCTGTCACTGGTTTGTATAATTTTCCAAAGGAATGGGGTATTATATAGAGATGAATCTCCAACGGTCTTATTTTTTTCAAGCCGTTTTTTTTTTTTGAACCACTAAACATAGACTTTGTTATATATTGAATTATATAGTGTTTTAAAACCATGCCCAGATAGGTTGCATATTTGTGTAATCTCATTAAAATTTTCATTAATGATTGTGGATACAATGCTGGTTGTATTTAGCGTTGTATTTCACAAGCACGACAATGCCTAAGTTATGTAAAAAACTAGCTAGTTGAGGTTTTTCTCTATATAAAGAGAGCTAATTCTGGACCCAAATAGCAAAAACTGAATGTTTTATATATCTCCTGAGAATCTTAACTTAAGAAACCCTAAACCCTAGAATAGTCATCTATAAATAGCTTATTATAGAACCTAATCCCACATACAACAAATGGCATCGTTTGACTTGAGGAAGATTAGCAATCACCCAAGCATGGTATCACGAAACTTGTCCTTCAACTATAGATAGTTAAAGACGCGGGATTCCATGTGGTTGAAGATTTTTAGAAGTTTGTTCACGATTACGGTAACCCGAAGGAAGAACCGCTTTCAACAAATCGAGCAACGACACGACATCATCCAAACGTCGTGGTTGAGTATCTAAAAATGAAGTACCGGATCGATAACGCTCATCACAATAGGTTGTCCTCAACAACTCGTAAGTATCTTTATGAATAATTAAGACAATCTACTATTTTTCAATTTTTATGTAACCAACAAAGTTTGTGTGTTGTTTTGCAGAATGAAGCCGTGAAAACGCGATACTTACAGGAAAAGGGAGAACCATTCATGTTTGAAGCCAACGTGAACCATATTGTAACCAAAGTCACCGAGCACCACCAGTTCAGAATTGAAATGGATTCTTCTTAAGAAGAATGGTAGTTTAGTGTAATTTGCTTAGGTTTTTAGGTATCTAGTTAGGTATTTCGTAAGGTTTTGTGGGTATACCTCTATGTAAGCCCTCACGAGACTATAACTCGTCCACTTTGGGCCACCAAGTGGTTTAAAGGCTTGATGCACGTGCTAAGTGCATTCGTTGTTCCGCCGACAAGGATTACGTTCGAAATAAATTATAGTTCCGGCTTAGTATGTAAATATATTTCAATTGCCTAATGATTCCGGCTAGTATGTAGTATATTAATCTATGCCGGTACCTAGTGCCGGCATTTACTTATAAGTTTATATCAATGCCGGAATGTTCAAAAATCAGCACAAGGCTATTTTTTTTGAACCATAAACCGCTTTAGAGTGCCGGCATTGATTGTAGGTCACCGACAATGCCTAGACTAAATAGCCGTAAAAGCAATCATCTATATAATGCAATGGATTCACCCATTGCACTTTGATACCTCCAATGGAAAATACTTCATCAACTACCGATTCCATCATTGCCATGGAAAAAGCAAAACTCAAGAAGAACAAACTATCCACCCGTTGGGAAATCAATTATCAACCACCAACTCGGGGTTTCCCTTATACTAGAAAAACTTAAAAGGAAGGGAGAAACCACCAAGTCAATTGCCGCAATGGAAGAAGAGATACTTAAGAGAAAAAGAGAAGAAGAGGAAGCAAAGCTTGAACATTATCGCAAAGAAGCTAAAGAAATCCTTAAACGCCAAAAACAATCTAAGATAGAAGCGGATGTCGAGGAAGAAACCGAGTGGATTAAAAATTACTACAAAGTATCCGATTTCCGTGAAGATCACCGCCCTTCGAATCTTTTTGGGGTCTTGTTAGGACTCGGGTCCTTACAAGAATAACTACTTTGAAGGTAAGAAAGGCCGAATGGACTACGGTGATCTCTATGTACAAAATCGAACAATTGCACTCATAAAGTTATGTCGTAAATACAACGAGTTTCTTGCAGAAGATACGAGAGGAATAGGTTTCAAGCTCGTGGACGACATACCAAATGGAGAAAGAGCCTTTAGCATTTGAAGCAGTAATGCTTATTGAATCTCGTCCAAGAAATGATGTTAGGTGCAATTGGTTTGAGTTAATGTTTTTAAGTTTATTTACATAAGATTATGTGGTCTATGTTATTTATTTCATCAATTTTCTTTTTTGCGGCATCGAAAAATAAAACCAAATACTATACCGTTACCCGTGCCTCCATTGAATTCTCGCTCACCAAATACTTATTGTCATAATACCGGCATCAAGTGTTCCATTTTTCAATGCCGGCATGTTTTACGCTTATAAACACAAGTTATGTGGCAGTTATAAAACTCATTCATTCCACTTATTTGACGGTTACAAACTAATTTATCCCACTTATTTGGCGGTTACAAAATCCTTAATACTGATTTTATGCGCATTACACACTCCTTCATTCTATTTAAGTGACGGTTTTAGAAAGGAAATCATTCATTCTCCATTTTTATAGAAAGGAAATCATTCATTCTCAAACCCAATGGGTCGTCGTAAAACCCGGTGAAAAACCAATACCCAATCCTGAAGAAATTGTTGATGATGGTGGTAAATCGAAATCAAAAGCGCAACAAGTGCCTCAAGAGTCTCCTGTGAGGTGGAAATAACAAATTTGATGTAAGTGATGTATATGTTGAATTGAATTTTTTTACTTTTAGGTTTAGCCCATAGTAGAAAACACAAAGTGAAACTTGGTTGTTTAGTCTTTGAAAATCAAATTGAAATTCACTTGCATGTTTGATTGGCTAGAATACAATTTGAAAATCATGCTCCGAATATATGTCCCGAATCCGTTTTATTGCATGCCTTTACCGCATACACATTTAATTGAATACCATGCTGCTTGGTTTGTCTGGCTTTATTTATTTCATCAATACTATGTAGCTCGTGTTAGAATCTCTCGTACTAAAATCCCACGACTCGGCGATTTAAGCTTATTTCTTAACAACGCTGTTCTAAGTGCCGGCGTTGTCGATATGTTAACTTACTATGCCGTGTTCGTTGAAAAAAATGTTCATTCTCCGTCTAAAATTCAAAGACAACCCACATCATATATTAATTGATTAGAATGCCGGCACCTATGCCGAACCCGTTAAGTTCGATTTATGCCTAAGTTGTCATTATATAACTCAGTTTACATATTGTCACATAGGTCTAGAGAGCACCACAAAAGAGCAAAGGAAAAGGCAAAGTCTTTTAGAAGCAAACGTAAGTCTTCTCGACATAGCCGTCCCGATCCTGGGCCATCGTTAAGGTCACAATTCGGGATCAACCTATAAGCTACCCAACCAGCAGTGATGATGATGATGAGTGGGAAACATATCCCCGTACACGAACGAGCAGGTGGCTCATCCTCACAAGCAGTGTGGCTTAGGACAGATCGGATGCTCGATGGAAGCCCTAAGATCGGTAAAAGGCTTCCCCATCCCACTTTCCCCGATAAGTATGACATGATTCCGCATCATGATGATGGCAAACATTGGGGTGAACCGATAAACCCGCAACTCTTATTTGCCTACAAATACTCTTGGGCTCGCGGATATATCAAACTTATGTAAGACGTTTGCATCTTGTTATTATATTATTTATCCGTGATCAAGTGAATGTAATTTACTTACTGTGTTTTTATAGACCACAAGAATGCCTTCCGTGTTAGCCATCAACAATAGGATTTATGGCCTTTGAAGCTTTGAGTGACGCTGTTAAAGCTGTAGTCAAAGCATCCGGGTTGTATCCCGCGATAAAAATTATGTGGCCACCGATACCGTCACGGCAAAATCGCTTTTGGAGAGGTTTTATGGTGAAACTGATACCATGCATTTTCCTTTATGAGATGACCATCATCCCTGAAGATGTCCAAAGGATAATAGGTCTGAGGTTCTTGGAAACCCGTTAAGGTAGGAGATGACTCTAAGGACTTGGAATGGGACAAGATCTATGAACTGACTAAAAAGTTGTTTGGATGGGACAAGGAAACCACTTTGGAAAATATGTACAAGACTAGTCATTCCCAGACAAAGACTATCACATTCGTCAAACTCGTTGAATTGTTTGGGAACACGAAGAACAAGGAATTGAACCCGAACAAGTCCAAAGAACCGCCGTGCTTATATGTTGTTCATCTTGGGCACAATCTATATTCCCCGACGCCAATGGTAATAGGGTGCATATGAACAACCTACAATACTTGGATCCTTTGGAAAAGGTTCATGAGTATTCATGGGGCACTGCTTTCTGGCACACTTTTTTCAGAAATGCTTGAGCATCTAATGCTAACGCCCGCCAATTTAATGGGAATTTCACCGTACCTGCATAGTCAACTACTTTTTTTTTTTGATTGTTGTGATTAAATTTGTTAGTTTCTAATTATTAATTTTTTCTTATACATATCATTGGAACGATCTTTCATTGGCGTAGGTGTGGGCTTATGAACACTTCACAAAATTGTTCATACAGATAAAGGATTGAAGATTTTTACCCGAATATCAAGAGAATAGGCCTCTAGGTCGAATACTACTTCGACAATACCCAAGGCCCAATAACAAAAACGGTTATTAGCAATGAGATTGTCTTTGACTCGGTGGCTGT
This sequence comes from Papaver armeniacum, assembly GCA_023531295.1. Classification (NCBI taxonomy): domain Eukaryota; kingdom Viridiplantae; phylum Streptophyta; class Magnoliopsida; order Ranunculales; family Papaveraceae; genus Papaver; species Papaver armeniacum. Next base: position 178,801 of record JAJJWW010012431.1, read on the forward strand.
CCAAGATGTTGTGTTTGACCCATATAGGAATGCCAGAGGAGTTTACTTTCAAAGGCGTGACAATGTTTCATTTTACAACGGACCGTTATTTCATCCAAAATGATTTGTTATGCACAACCCTCGCCGTGTAATGCGCCAACTTGGGTACAAGCAAAGATCTCACGATACATCTTATCAGAAATTCTCTCATGACTTTCCTCAATGCCAATCAGTGAGAACCATACTTCCTCGTGGTTTATTTACCCAAAACCTATTCTTGCACATTGGAGTGAAAGGGAAGAAAAAGGACTTGTGTTGGATAGGGCTGATTGGGAATTGGCCGAGAACGTTATGAGATCGAACCAACCTTCCTAAGAGGCCATCGGAAGTTCACGCATCCTTATGTTGTACGCCCGGATATAGTAGTTGTTCCTCCACCACAAAGACATGCCTCCACAACTCCGGAAACCCACCTCGCACTTGTACAATGACTCGTTATGTTGTTGTCACGTGCACGCCTTGTTCATTGCCATTCTTTTAATCTATGTCTATGAACTTATACAATCGAACATACTAAGTACATGTTTAAAATTTCCAATAAAGGCCGGGCGGATTGGAATTTGACAAAGTTCTTTAAGAAAAAGAACACGAAAGGAGAGGTGCCATTGAGTGAAAGAAACGGAGAACGTCGAGCAAAAGATGGACAAAATTGAAGATCCAAGGCAAAAGACTTGTGGGGCGAAAGGAAGAAGAGGGTACAAAATAAGCCAAGAACCGAGTGATCGTGTGTTTATTCTATAGTATTAGTTTGGTTTGAACAATCTAGTGTTGGTTTATGTTTGTTTGTGAGTCTTGAACAATGTGTTTGCTTGATTTGTTTTCGGTTTGGAACCACAAAACTTAGGAGTTTGTTCTTTTATACATTCTAGTATTTTTATTATTTTTTATGTTGTTAAATTTGTGTCAAACCTAAATTTCTGAGTTTTTTTCATAACCGGCATGCTCGAGAAAGTAAACACAATGCCGGTTCTCTAAATGACAAGAGTTCCGACATTTATTTGTGTTTGGATACTATGCCTAGATTCGTAATTCCATGATAAATACGATTTTTGTAAAACCTAAGACAAGATCGAGGTTAATGTCAATGCCGGAAAGGTCGAATTCTCTGGAAGTTTTTTCATCATATCCGGCATTGTTTCAAACAAGATTCTACGCCGTACACATTCCTATAGACAATATAAAACACAACTATGCGGCAGACCGGCATCAAAATATGATTTAATGTTTACACCACACTTCAAAAAAAAAAAAAAATTTTACAGCACTAGTGAACAACATACATCAAAATTATTCATCACGCTTCCACACGTATGAAGTTGCATCTTCTCCTCTTGGAGAGGTTTTTTTGATAAGGCCAACGCATCCCAAAATTGGTGATTCTCCTCATACAATGCCATCCATCCCTTCCAGATATTGGGATCTAGAGCCTTGTTTTTAATCATCCCACAAACAGTGGCAATGGACAATTTTCTTTGAGTTTTAGAATAACGAAATGATTACCGTTCACGAACGCCAAAACAACTCTTCTCTTCTTAAGGGATCCTTCGCATTTTTGCCACTTTGGGGTAAATGTACATTCTATGGTGGGGTAAAATAATGAACAAACACATCTAAATGTATCCGCCACCAGATGCCCACAAAGCGGCATTCTCATCCAATATTCAAGGAAGAAAGTTCATCTGTTGTTCGGGCCCCAATACTTGAGCATGCATATCATCAAACCCTCGCCTTCACCAAGCAATTGCTCATAAAAGCTCCTCTTGTTCACAAGTTGTTCGGCCATCCTCGTTCTAGCATATTTGCATGGTGTCATACCTCTACTAACCGCCGTGTCAAAGATTCCTAATTGTTCAGTCACAGCATGATAGCCACAATCACTACAAGAAAATGGGGATTTAGTGTCAAAAAAATTTGTCAGGAAATGTTCTGTTTTTGTCTCGAAATATTTTCTCGAGATGCATTTTTTTGTCACGGAGTTGTCTCAAATACCCCGTCTGGGAAAGTATTTCGGGACAAAATTATGAACGGTCTTAGAAAAATTAATTAACAACTAAAAATTCATTGTTAACAAAAGTCTTTTCACCAACGAAATAAAATTGTCTCTGTAAAGTTATTTTAATGACCAAAAATTAGACACCAAAAGGCACTCTTTTGCGGGCAAGTTTTTTGTCACAAAAATGTAAATTTAAGGGGCAAACTAATTTGTCTTTAATGATAACTATTTAAGATCAAAAAAATTGTCTTTAATGATGATTATTTAAGACCAAAAAAATTGTCTCAAAATCAAGTTTTGTGTCAATTTAATTTGTTTTAATGATAATTATTTAAGACCAAAAATTGTCTCAAAAAAACTGAAGTTTTGTGTCAATTTAATTTGTCCGTAATAATTATTATCTAAAACAAAAAAATTTCTAATTAATTTAATTAGAGACAATATAAATAGCCCTTGAATATCAATTTTTGAGACTAAATTTTTCGTCTCAAAAAAAAAAAAAAAAAAAAAAAATCGGTGACCAAATTTTTTGTTTAAAAGAATTTCTTGGAGACAAATTCCTCCTCTCCAAAAGATTTTATTTTGTCTCTAAATTTTTATTAAAGACAATTTATTTTGCCTTTAAAACGAACTTTCAAATACAATTTTTTGCCTCTTAAAAAGCAACATGTTTTGTCCCAAAATATTCCATCAATGACAACTCGCTTTGCCTCAAATGCTTTATTCAAAGACAAATACTTTCCTCAAAAAGTCTCCTCTAAATATCATAATTAATGACAATTAATTTTGCCTTAGAAAATGAATTTCATACAAAACACTAAAGCTCTAATCCCGATAATTAAAATATAAAACACTAAATTTGAAGACATTAAACCATAGACTCTTTATGCAGCGAGGGAATCAACATTGAAGCTTGCACTTTCACATGCATACCTTCTCTTCCTCGCATTTCCTTGTCTTTAGCCTTTTCTTGCAAATGTGTTAGTAGTCCTCAAATATTCTTGCTTTCTTCAGCAGTGGATTTGAACAAGTATATAAACTAATCCGGATTTCGTATATAGAGGGTTTGACAGTTGTTTATACAAATTAAGTTAAAAAGTTCGCACTACCTATACTCTTGGAAGTCTTCTATAAAGCGGGCATGTCCTCCCAATTTAAAGATGTCTTCCTAGTTCCTACTCTAGGTGAGAGAATATATGAGTACAAATATTTGCAAAGAATATCTCTTATAAAAATTGCAGAAAAGGATATAAAAGTCCTAGTGCTAGTATATAATCATTGATATACCTTAACCGAGTGTTGACAATCTTTTCAACAAAGTCCATAACTTCAAGAGTTTGTATTAACCTCAAGTGACAAGGGGGTCTTCCATATATAGCACGCAATCGTAATGTTGTAATCAAGAAAAAATAAGAAAAAAAACCACTAGCAATAAATATACCTCGGAGCGTACATAACACGATTTGTTTGGCTCAAATGGCTCTACCGGGCATCAAAAGTATCTTTCTAGATGGATGTTCAAGGCAAGATGTCATCCGCACAAACAATCAAAGCGAGCTTGGTCTATTTCTCGTTTTTCCATGTCTCCTCATTACTTAAAGCTACTTCAATGTTGTAGCAAAGCATGGCCAGCCGACAACATTGAGCATTCTTCACTCGATATCTCGAGATGCCAACGATAGGTAAAATAAACATGTTAGTGACCGATAAGGAATTGCACATGAATAATAGTTATAGATAAAGCATCGTTGACCGAGTTAAATCAACTGAGCTAGTGCAGCTCATCAATAAAGCTTAGTCGTATATCATGCCATTGTTATCATCGATCGACATGACGCAACTAGAGATCTAACCGAACAGAGTTGCTGCAGATGGAAAATTGATAGGGTCATGGGAAATAGGCATCACGTGTGTGAATAACATTCAAGTGCAAACTCAAGATGTCAAAATCCTAATCAGAAATGGAATCATTGAACATCACCTCGCACTAGCACCACCACGTAGAGATAAACTTCAAGTTGAAAGATGGAATAGTTTTGTAACTTAGAAAAGTGCACAAACCTTGGAGTGATCCTTAATTATGTGAAAATTAATAAACTCCGACTCCAAATCCCCTTCTCATAGCTTCATACAAGACAGACACATAGTAATTTTCGCATATAGAATACATACAAAAGCAGATATCGCTTGCTTTCTTTTTCATGTCGTTTTTTATTCCATTTACATGCCCATTTATGTTACCCAGCCCTGAATAAATATGTACTATGGCCTAATGCGATACAAAACGAAGAAAAGAAGTAATAATGCTTCCCACATACCAAATGTTCTCGGCATAGCCCATCTGCTACTTAATGGTGGGCAATTTAAGCTTGAATATGCGTAATCGATCGTTATTCCCCCATTTTCCACCATCGTAGGGAGTAAATCCATTCCATCGGATATCCTCCGCCACCAACACGCCAAATGTCATCCGTATCGTCCCGCAAACAGAAAAGAGGATATTTATTGATAAAATCTTCACTAATCCAAGTTTTTACGTGGTTACATCAAGAACACCACCACACACTGCTTAACAGAGTAACTTGGGACCATCCTGTAAGTAGAGTTCAATATGACTCTTATGACAAGCTTTGCATCAAAAAAGACAACTAAATGTTACATACATTCCTTCCCCGCAAAACTTACTCACTAAAAATCCAAAAATCGACACTATCTAGTGGTTATTTTGATTCTCAATGCAATAGCACATTGCAGCTTTAAGTGGTTATCTTACCTCAACATAGGAGATACAACTACCAAATTCAATCTTCTTGATAAGCCCTGAGTCATGAACATGATTTCAAATTATCAACTCGTTAAGATTGCTCAATATTGTCGCCTTATCACAATTCGTGTTAAGCCCACCGCCGAAGTCTACAAAATAGAGATATCCAACTATAAACCCATGTATTCAAGTAAATAATTACACGGGAACAAAGAAATGACCTGTTTCCAACCTAGAGGGGTAAGAGGTGCATCAAAAAGTGAGTAAGATAGATATACACATCGCCCTTTTCTGGCTTTCTACATTATGAACTCCTTGAGCATGCCTAACTCGTAGTATTAATCAACTTGAATTAGAGAAATTAGCATCTTCGAGCACCTTAACATGGGCCAAGTCGATGGGATGATAATAATATACCAAAGAAAAGGGAAACGAATACAAACCAGATGCAAAGTTTTACAACGGTGTAATGGGGAACAAACTTGGAGTTACACCACCATCCATATCCGCCAACAACCGGCAGGAGAATTTAGTATTGGTAAAGAGTTAATCAACAACCAACCGAGAACAGCCCACCGCCATGGGGTTGGCTAACTCATTCCCGAGGTCTTTCCAAGTCCCCATCCCGACTGCCAAGTTGTCCATGGGGCTCCCCAAAGTTGACCGATTCTGGGGTTTCCAAAAATTGTACACCATAAGGGTTTTAAAGGAACAATTATCAATTTGTACACATCAAAGAAGAAATGAAACTCAAAGCAAAATTCCATACCCAAACCGCAAAGGCCTACATTTTTCTGGGTCTCGCTGGACAATTTAGCTCCTATACATGTAATCGTATCCTATACATGTTTTGGCACCCAACACCTAGATTTTATCTACCTACATGGTCGAATTCTCATACATGAAAACGATTTCACTTAATTTACGCATTTAAAGATGTATGAACAGAATATATGCACCTATTTATCCATATTTCATTTGCAATTTCTGATTTTAATAAACAAGAAATGAAGCTCAAAGCAAAGTTCCACAACTCCAAGTTTTAACCTTCATGGACAAAATTAACTTAAAAATTCAACAAATAAACAACAAACCGATTCGATTCGATTCCTCAATCTCGGAAGAAACTTCGTTCCTCCTTAGAGTCCGTTTCTTCACTAGAACCTAACTTCAAGCTCATCTTCTAACCGCATCCGAGATTCAAACAATTAAAACCCTTTGAACATCACCTCAAAAGATTAGCATCACCAGCGAGATAAACCGCACTATCATCTCCATATATTCACCTTCTCTTTGATTTGGTCAGATCTAATAACATGAATCAAAGAGAAATTGATCGATCCCACCGGAAAACTAGATTTTTCCAAAATCAAACTATCAATTCATTTGAACCTAAGTTTCTCCATTCAATCATCAAAACCCCGTTGATTTCAAGAATCCATATCGATCTCTTCAACCACATCAATAGACAACTCAAATTTACCCCATCACTAATCTTCTTTCAGCTCTTGCCCCCATTTCATCTCGATCTGATTTCTTCATCAACGAGAAAGATTGGTCTCTCTAGCAATTTCCATCGCCTTTTCTTCGTCATCTCCATCTCAAAATCACACACCTACAAGAGAAAATTAATCTTCATCTTCTCGATTTTCCAGCATGGAGCTGCCATGGCTTCGTTTATTTTTCTTCAAGGTAAGTGAACGAAGGAGAAGATGAGAGACGTGAGAAAATTGGAGTTTAACGAAGATAAGTGAGAGAAAAAAATGGTTTTATCTAAAAGAATTTGAACGGATAAGATGTGGTAGGATGGTGTCATACGGATTAGGAAAATATTTGGACGGTGTAGATTTAAGTTGAGAGTGTCATACGGATCAAGGTCTTGTGCTTTCTTTGTGTTAATACTTAACTCATGTTTTCGGTTTAATTATCAACCTTCGACATGAAAAAAATTCAAAAAAATATTAATAAATTTAGGACATCATTATTACATTTTGATATAAAACATCTAAAAATGTATAAGAATGAATCGGGAAAATGAAAAATGAATTCATAATTGGTGTGTTTCTTTGTGATTTTCTTTAATACAAACTCATGCTTTCTTTGTGTTTCAACTTCAAATGTGGTATACCAACATACAAACTATGAGCCAAGAAGCTCGGGAGGGTTCTAACTTCAAACTTAGAAATCGATAAATATGAAGCTTAATGTTGATTCGAACTTCAAATGTGGCATAACGACAAAGAAACTATGAACCAAGAAGCTCCGAGAGGGTTCAGCCTTCAAACTTAGCAGGATACATCATCTAAATCGATAAATATGAAGCTTAATGTTGATTCGAACTTCAAATGTGGCATAACGACAAACACTATGAACCAAGAAGCTCCGAGAGGGTTTAGCCTTCAAACTTAGCAGGATACATCATCTAAATCAATAAACATGAAGATCAGTGTTGATTCCAACTTCAAATGTGGTATAACGACAAATAAACTATGAACCAAGAAGTTCGAGAGGTTCAACCTTCAAACTTAGCATGATACATCATCGAAATCGATAAATATGAAGCTCGTTGTTTGATTCATTTACGATAAGATTCCTTCGGAATATTCCCTAAACATTAAACAAACCATATTCTCGGCATATTATATGCATACCATAGCTCCGAGATCGAAACTTGGCCGTTAGTGGACTACTATAAGTCTGAAACTTCGGCAAAGAACGATGAATCCATCCATTTAGATATAAGATTCCTTCTAATATTCTCGAAATATTAAACAAACCCTATTCGGCATATTGTATGCAAACTCGGCTCCGAGATCGGAACCCGCCTGCTAGTGGGCTACTATAAGTCGGAAACTTCGTAAGAACGATGAATCCATCCATTTACGATAAGATTCCTTTGGAATATTCCTAAATCGAACATCACAGTTCAAACATTACTAGAGTAAGACTCGAGTTTCTCGTTCGGATGAATCAAGACGAATATATCGTAATTGAGCATCACAGTTCAAAGATTACTAGAGCTGCATCTTTCTCGTCGATGAACTCGAGACGAAATATACAATTGAACATCACAAAGTTAAAAGATTACTAGAGTAAGACCTCGAGTTTCTCGCTCGGATGAACTGAGACTAAAATATATCCAATTGAACATCACAGTTCAAAGATTACTAGAGTAAGACTTTGAGTTTCTCGCTCAATGAATCAAGACTAAATATATCAATGAACATCACGTTAAAGATTACCACAAGAAGATTTAGTTTTGCTCAAGGAACCTGGACGCAATATATCAATTGAACATCACTTGTTCAAAGATTACTAGAGTAACGGAGTTTCTCGCTCGATGAACGAGACGAAATATATCAATTGAACATCACATGTTCAAAGATTACTGTAGTAAATCTGGAGTTTCTCGCTCACGAACCGACCACGAAATATAATGCAATGAACATGACCATACTACCCTCATCGGAATAAGGCAATAAAATTTTTGAAGACTGTGAAAATGACCATATTACCCTTACTGCAAATTAGTTCAAAAAATATTATTGAGACTGTGAAAATGACTAGACTACCCTTATAAGAAATAAATAAAGTAAATATTACTGACTGTAAAAATGACCATATTTCCTTTTAATGGAAATTAGGGCAATAAATACTATGGAGACAGTGAATGACCACTACCCTTATCGAAATAAGTAAATTAAATATTATCGATCGTGAAAATGACCATATTACCCTTCATGGAAATTAGTATAATAAATATTACGTGAGACCTGTGAAAATGACCAGACTACCCTTATCATAAATAAATAAAGTAAATATTATCGAAGTGAAAATGACCATATTACCCTTATGTTGGGACTTAATCAAGGCTTGGTTGTGTGCTGGCCATCTAATGCTTGTTTGTGTGCATAATTCCATGTCTTTTGGGTAATTTCATCGGCAGTGAGCCGACTCTTATGTTGGGACTTAATCAAGGCAAATTATGGTTTCAGTTTCTGTACGCTATATATTTCCCAAGTCTGAAGTCCTGAAGGGAGCAATGATCAAATACAATCATCGATTCGCGTCACTAGCGTCACTGATTATTCGTGAAGAGACATATTTGAGTCGCAAAATATTGGATTTACATATTACAATTTGTCTTGCCGCTAACAAAATTTTAACGATGTAATTTGCTTCGTATTCATTTGGATGACGAATTAATTTTTGTCTCGTGATAAATAGACATAGGGACAAAAGTCACACGTTGTCCGCAATAGTTTTTCCGAACGAATTAATTTTTTGTCTCGATAAATAGATAAATAGACAAAAGTTAACGTTGTCGAATAGTTTTTCCGAGACCAATATTTTTTTTGTTAGTAGAAAACAATCCATTTGCGCTAATTTTTTTTTTTTGGATACTAATAGTTCTAACGCCAAAATCCTTATTTGACGGGCATTCATTTCTGCAACAAACTAATTTTGTCTACAAGAATAGATATAAGGACAAAAGTTACACGTTGTCAAAATAATAGTTTTTCGTAGACCAACTTTTTCCGCTTCAGAGAAAACAATCCATTTGCTGACAAACAATTTGTTTGGATACTAATAGTTCTAACGAAAAATCCTTAATTGACGGCATTCATTTTACGACAAAACTAATTTTGTGTTGTAAGATGCATTCAGTGGACAAAAGTATTGATCGTTGGAAATAATATGTTTGAGACTATAATTTTCCTTTTGTCGCTATAAACCAATTCCGTGACAAAATAATTGGTCACAAATAAATTTTTAGAGACAAAGACATAATTGGTCACTATATTTGGTCAAAAAAAAATTTTGAGACGGAGACAAGTTTGGTCACTATATTTGGTCACAAAAATTTACAATGACAACTTTAAAGACTAAATTTACCGTTTGTCGCTTGGAAAAAATATATATGGTGACCAAAAAATATTCCTCCCTAAACACTAGATTTGCAGACAAAATTTTATTGGTCATATAAAATTTTGTCACTAAACGTATGTTTTGTTCTAGTGAATTTCCATCTCCGTCGACATCATCCGTATATAAAATATACTCGCGAATAACCTCAGGAAGTTGGTCTATGTAAGACTGTATCTTGGTATGATAACTTCTAATTGTCCTACCTGTTCTGGGATCCTTATACATCTTCATATTACCCTTGTAACAATAATATATCCAAACCATCCTCTGCAATATCTACACTTGCAATGTCTTCGATATGTGATGGGAGTCGGTACTTCCTTGGCCTACCCCTTCTCCTTCGAACTAAAACTACGTCAACTTTGCTATCACTTTGGTTTGTCACCTCCGCTAGATCGACTATGGGTATGGCTTCGGAATGGTCACCTTGTTGTTCTTTGTCACTAGATGATGTTACTTTTGGCGGCCACCCTTTTCCTTGGAACCTCCGCTAGATCGACTATGGGTATGGCTTGGGGATGGTCACCTTGTTGTTCTTTGTCACTAGATGATGTTACCTTTGGCGGCCTACCCCTTTTCCTTGGAACCTCCGCTAGATCGTTTATGGGTATGGCTTTAATGGTCACCTTGTTGTTCTTTGTCACTAGATGATGTTACCTTTGGCGGCCTACCCTTTTCCTTGGAACCTCCGCTAGATAGTCTATGGGTATGGCTTCTAATGGTCACCTTGTTGTTCTTTGTCACTAGATGATGTTACCTCTTGGCGGCTCTACCCTTTTCCTTGGAACCTCCGCTAGATCGGCTATGGGTATGGCTTCGTGCAATGGTCACCTTGTTGTTCTTTGTCACTAGATGATGTTACCTTTGCGGCCTACCCCTTTTCTTTGGAACCCTCCGGCGAGTTGGCTTTTGGTGTGGATACGGATTCCCGGGTTAGTTGTTGACTTAATGTTCCTTGGCGGCCTACTCTTTTTGTTTGGAACTCAAGGCCTACTGAACCTTTGTTCCGAAATCTCACATGTGGTTAGATCTCGTTTTTTACTTGCCGCGAGTTCTTCTTCACGTTGAGTCATTTCTTTCAATTCTACCCTTTGTTTTTTCCTTTTTGTTTTAGTTTGTGGTCTTCCCTGTTGGATCTCCCTTTCTTGGCTCTTCGCTTTGTGCGATCCATGGACGAGCAATTAGCCTTAGTTGGCTCAACAAGACTTGTGGCTACCGAGGTGCCACGAGAGTAAGCTTCGAAGAATTCCTTTGCTTCGTTCGTATCCCATGGAGATTGCCCGGGATCTCCCGAAGGGGGGAGGGTCGAAAGATAGTTGCTTCCAAAACGGATCAATAACCTCCAAAGGTATCAGTTTTTCATACTTCACAAGCATATGGACGACATGAAGCCCCAATGAAGACATGTCGGGACAAATACACACATCACCCGTTTTCCGTAATTTTTCTCATATTCCATTTGTCTCATCATATGTTTTATTGCCCAATGAGAGACGTTGAATTCTATTCCTTGGAGAAAGTTACCATAACGAAGAAATGGAGTCATCCTTTCCATTGAGCTTTTCTCAAAAGCCTCCTTGATCCTATTGATATCTTGCTTAAAGTATTGCTCCATTGCCTCGGTGGACCGTAAACCACATTGCCTTGACCGGATTGGATGAGATCTTTAAATCTCCCATGAGCGGCCTCACCGCACTAGTTGCTTCCGTCTTGAAGTGTCTATACCCGTTTGTCCATGCACGTACAAATTTTTCCTTAAACTTATCCAACCATTGAGTCCGACAATACTGCATTTGCAAGGTCGGATAAACTTCTGCTCCAATCGCAATAAACTTCTCCAATCTCTTTTCACATAACCTCAAAGAAGAGACCAACAAACTTTCTCCCAATCTCTTAGAAATTCCAACCACTTTTTTTATGATTTTCCGCATGTTCTTTGTCCACTCGCTCCCTTTATCTTGCCTCTCTCATCTTCTTCTTCTTCGGGATAGTTTGTTCTTTCGAACATCTTCCTCTAGTTGTACCATCATTCTCTTCTTAATATCCGCCTTAAGGGTTCAAACAAGGCATGGCAAGTTTTTATCACATTATTACGTATATGATATGTACATAGGAAATTTTGTGCGTCCGGGAAGACGTCGGATATTGCTCTCATTAATGCGGCATCGTTATCGATTACGATGACCATCGGAAGTTGATTTTTTTTAAGAACAACTTTCAATTGTCGTAATGCCCAATGATAATTATGGTCCTCTCGTTTCCATTAAACACCAAGCCAATGTGAATGTTACCTTGTCCGAGGTTTGCCCCACATGTTGAATAACGCATATTGTATTTGTTTGTCTTGTAGGTGCAATCCATCAAAAGAACACCACAACATGTATTTGCCAACCGTGAAAGCAACGGATGCGAAATGAATATTTGAAGGGGCTTGTTGTTGGCCCTCTTTTAATGATACGCGGTAGTTGTGATCCCAAGCTATCTTCTCAAATTCTTGCATAACGGACCTCCCTTCCCATTCCACCCTCCTAATAGTTGCTTGTGCACTATAAATTGTACGTAGAGAAGACACGTTAGTCTCGGCCTTTCCTTGAAGCCCCGAGAATTTGTCTCGGTTTGATAAGTGCTTTGGTCAATCTCTTTACATCCTCGAACTCGGCTGTGTTTTAGCTTGGCAACTAAGGAGAGGACCAACAAAATCTTTCGATCCCGATGGTTATGACAGCCACACAAAACCTCACAGTCCCAATTGTTCATGTCATTTAAACGGAATACAAGCTTAAAAGGCAATCATTCTTCCTCGCATTTGAGTCTTGTATACCCTATTAGTCTTCTTTGGATATACATAATCCTTTTCTCTGTGGCTATTCTTCTCCTTTGTATTTCCCACTTCTCTCGCAGCCATCTCAAAACGCCTCTATTCGAACCTTCGGTGTTCCTCACCAACACACACATGTTCTTAAGAGCCGTCTCTTTAGCCCAAGCGATTGCTTCCTTTTCGATCGCTTATTCCCTACATAAGAACAATTTCGCATTCATTAGAAGGTTCACTACTAGCAATCCATTAGTAATGTTCAAGATACTAGGTGAAAAGTATTATTTGGTCACATACCTGGAGGGATTTTATAGCATTCGACGTATCCCGATAAAGCGGCTTTGCATTTGTTGGATCAAATATGGCACCACCTAAGGATCGAATGAAAATTAGTTCCAAACAACATTAAACACTATGCCAAACTCACGACTTGATGCTCGACAATTGTTCCAGATAGTCTAAGTTTACCAAAACGGAAGACCAAATTTGAAACCTATTCGGATATGTGTTTCAGAAGACTACAACGGAAGCAATGATGCCGCATTATCGTAACATATTGTTCCAAGCCTTGGCATAAAATTCGGCATTGTAAAGTAATCGATATTGAATGCCGGAATTTAGCTTTGGAAAATTATTCCCGCATGTTTTTGTAGGTACCTGCATTGAAAAGTTGTAACTTAACAACGCCGGTTTGTTGCCGGCATTATCGAGCAGTGATAGTACCACGCTTGCAGACTAAATTCCTAAGTTAATGTTTATTAAGTTTCAATGCCGGTTTTTGGTTTGGGATGGAATTGTTTCCTCGTATGTTTTTCATTCAATACCGGCATGGTAGACGATAAATGAAACCATGCCGGTTGAATATTCCGTAGTATATTCCTTGTTAGGTAAAAAGGTTAACTCAGACTCAAGCATAGTTTTTTGGTCGAATTCTATGCCGTTGATAATTCAAATTGGGATATAGTGTACCGGCATGGTCGTAGCATGAATACAATGCCGGTATTTGACTACCGGCATGGTATTCATAACGACTACCATACTGGCACCGAGGTTTTTCATTGAAAAATGGCGGGTTTAAAGAAAAATTTGATTTTTTTCGACATCTTAAATGTGCCTTTACCGTGTGTTGGGGATGCTAGTATGTCAGGCAAGTTTACTTTCTTGTGTTGGTTCTTCATGAAACTCTCCATTCTCGCCAAAATCATCATTCAAGGGTGTTGGCTCAACAAATGAGTTGCAATTGAGAGTTGTTGTCGCTAATTGAAGATTCAAGATATGCTCCTTGTTGTAGTTGAGCTAAAGATTCGGCAAGAGAATCCTCTCTTCACAATCATCCTCCATTTTCCACAAAAAAATTTTTTCTCTCAAAATATTTTTCCTCCTTCTACTCTCACCTCACTCACCTAAAAACAAATAAAACACACACTAATCATTTAACAAAATCTTAAGATTTTACTAATTATTATTAACCACTAAACCGATTAGTGAGGGGTAGATTAGGATTTAAAAAATACTTAGATAAGGGGTGACCTGCACTGATATCTCGGATTCCAGCTTTTTGTCCTTTTCTTTGTATCCCCCAATTACTTTTATATCCCCCAATTGCGCTGCTCATTTTTTAAATTTTTGTCCATTTAAACAAAGATTCTTTTAATTTTTGGCTATTTAAACAAGATCAAAACCTAAGTCCTTTTTTCACCCATGAATTGTTGATTTTGGTCTTTTTGACCAATTTTGTGAAAAAGAAGCCAATACGCAATAAAGAACTAAAATACCTAGACTAAACGGAGGAATCAAAGACATAACAAGAAAATCTTCTGCTGCTATGGTCTGTCACTCTGTCATGGCTCGCACATTTGGTCATGTATGTTTTACAGTAACTGAAAACTACAATGTGTTGAAACCCTTGGAAAATTTTGTAACTGCTGAATGATTTCGCATGAAGAATCTAGTGAAATTCCTCTTCTAAATATCACCAGTTCAAGGACTTGAGCATGCTTCAAAAACAGTCTAGCTTACTCCATCTCCTCTGGGAGACCTTTACAATTTCGAAGTTCGAGTGAATTGAGGAATAGCAACAAACAATGAGGCGTTGTATTTAACATCAACTCGTACCCATTGACTTCTTGAATAAAAGGTATTGTGATTTCAGCCATAGATGCAATTGAAAAGATAATATTAGCAACAACCGTGCACACAGTTTTAGCAACAACTGCGCATACAAAGTACCTAACGATGCAAATTGCAAGTGCCAATAAGACCTGATTAATGACCAGAGATTCCAAGTTTGGTGAGAAATGTAGAAACTTGAATAATGAACTCATGGAAGGTATTGGAAAATGAGAATAATCGTAATCCACTTCCAAACGCACCAAATTATTGAAGGTTGGGAAACTTGTTAATGGGACATTTGCAATGCCAAAAACCTAATAACAAGGCATACAAAGCATAGATATTGTTAGACAGTATAGTACAGGAAAGCCATATGGCAACTGAATGACGCTACAACACACTATAGAGTAAGTTACCATACCTGAAAACACTTGTATGATGCTTCAAGGAGCTTTATATTAGAACACAGTCTTAAGAACTTAGATAAAGAATCTAATGAAATGATTTCGTGATCACTAGTATTCTGCAAATCTGCTTCAACTAGTGTTGGAAATGTACCCACAACAAAGTTTCTCGATAGCCAACCACATACTCGATGGACACTAGATTTGGTGCATCAATCTCAAATCTAAGGTTATAGGAAAAACATTCTCTTAAAGAAGGCGAAGAACTTAAGTCGTGGTGCTGAAAAAGTTACGACATCTAAAACCCTCTGACTACAATTGCACAAAACCAATTCTTCGAGGATAGGACAGTTTTTTTTTTTGAAAAAGGCAAAGAGAAATAAATAAGAAAGGGTGCCAAGATAGCACCTTCAAAAGATACAAGAAGAGATTAGCAAAGCGCCTAGAGAGCTTACAACCTACTCTAAACAAGCTTGCCCAATCAAAAACGAAATCATCAAACTTTACATTTCTAAAAGATTCAACATTAATGGACCAACTAAGAAGCAACACTTTGATGTCTACAATAAGAGAGTTTAAAGGCTTTCTGCATCACTGCCCTCTCCTTAAATGAAACATAGGAAAGCCGAAGTTTTTTAAGTCTTGGTAAAGAAACTGACTGTGGGAAATCAAGAACATGTTGATTTACAAAATCAATATCCAAAACTGTCAGTGATTCACAAGGGAAAAGTTCTAAGGGAACCAGAATGGCTCTCGGGATATTCACGTTGTTAAGCTCTTCAACTTTACGCTTTAATAACCCAGTAATCCATTCCCTCAACCGGATTACATCAAAAAATTCCTCAAATTCCTCACAACAGAGACAGAATTTCTGTATAGTTGACATGTTATTATTAGAAAACAATGTACAGTCCAAAAAATCCATGAACTTATCAGTATTCTTCTGTCGTATGAGCACATTCGCATTACTGGTTTCTACAGTAACTTCAGTCCCTGCGGAATGAGTAGTAAATAGAGTGCCATTCGCAAAAATCAAAAACCGGAACAGATACCCATAGATTTTTCCATGTTTTAGACAACAGTAGTCAAAACAGCACATTTCATTGGAAGTACACGTCCTCCATGTTATTGTTGATGATATTTCTATTAATCAAAGAAGATTATAGTTAAAATATAGCCAACTTATCATGTTAAACAGATAATAAAGCTAAGAACAAGACCCTAAAATCTTTACAAAAAGGAACGAGCGTGCATTCATAAATATAAATGTGTGTGTATATATATATATATACCTCGACTGTGAATTGATGAGCTTTTCCCTCTTTTTGTTTCTTGTTATCATTCTTCAACAACACTTCTCTGTTTCACAATCTAAATCATCTCTTACGTGAAAGTGATTCTAGGGTTTCTCTTTATATAGAAAATCTAGGATTTATATGGTAGACTCTATCACCTGGGTTCCCCGTATCCATGTCTCCCTGCCCCTATATCAACATGGTCGGTAGAGATAAACTCTAACTTTGAGGCAGTAGGTTGGTGCAAGCAATGAACACCAGAGGACCCTTTTGCTTGCAACTGTCACTACCACAATCGATACACCATCCATGTACTCACAGTCCTACCGGTACTAACTTGTGGCTTCAGTCTCGGTGTAAGACCAATTTTTTGTCTTTCGGTGTAAGACCATATATGACAAGGAGTTGATGCACTGACCTTCTACTAGTACTTGTTTTCCTCAAAATTAGATCGTTTTGAGTGTATTCTACATATCTCTGAGGCTGAATCATATCATCAAACTTCCATAAATTTTTACTCAAGTACACAGCATTTTCCTGGTTTCAGTCTGTACTCTTCTTGTTTTGGTTTGTCCACCAAGATCTTAATTTGGTCCGGTATTTCCCCTCTAAAATGACACGTTTCACAGCAGTCTCCAATCGATCAGCAAAAGATGGGAACTGAAGATGTCTCAGCATCATACGACAACAATAGGGCTATTGGATTCCCTTTCTGTTTCTGCACCAGCATTACCAACCTTTCCTGCTGAACACCCCGTTCAATCACAGCATTATTGTTTTGCAAACGATGTCTTCGTGAAATCCATGAAGATTCAAGTACAACTTGATGGATCATTTCACA